>RXPK01000088.1:3966084-4029822 GCA_004143645.1 Protaetia brevitarsis
ATGTTCAATATTAATAGAATTATCGAAAGCAGGAGATTATCATCATGTCTGATGTCAAGCAGCCATCAAAGAGCTCAAGCTCACATGAAATCAGTTTCCAAGAATGGTCTGGGATGCTAGGGAAATTAAATGAAGCTAGGCAAAAGAACTTAAAGTAACCTCCTGTGGGTTTCCGGGTGACACAGGAGTTGGAAGGAACGAGAGAACGGATAATCGCGCAAAAAAGGGGGACTGGATACTTTTGTAGGGCCTAAATCCTTTTGCGCGGATAAATAGCGTACAATACCTGGAGGAAACTGAAAAGAGAAATGGAGCAGAGAAAATCTTATTATTGGGAGAATCTTCAGGAAATAAAGCAAAGTAAACTTCTTCTGGGAACCTATAATCATAAGAGGTTTGTAAAATGCATCAACCTGAGTAAGAATAACGTTCGCCCACACTAACAGCCCAATCTTTCAAAACCATTGTAAAATGAAGGACCATCCGAGTAAGCTTGGATTCGCAAAAGGAATCTCATGTCGATTTTATGGGGAACAGGAGGAAAAACACCCATCCACCTCCTTCTCAAATTGCGTAGCACTGTGCAACCTCAAGGGGTTGCCACTTGGGATATTGTAAAAATAAATCAGTTCCAAAAGATTGCTGCGAAAATGTCAGGAAAATTTAAACGAGCTAGGCCTAATATAAAGTAATAGTGGTCCGGATCTGATAAGAGTGGAAGGAAACCAAATTACTGATAATCTTGCAAAAAAAAGAGCTGGAATACAACTCGCAGGGCCTGAACTCTTTTGCGGGGTAAGTAACAGTACAATACTGAAGAAATTGAAACGCGAAATGAAGCAAAGAAAATAATTCACTCATTGGAAGAATCACCAGGCAATGAGGCAAGCTAAAATTTTCTGGGAACCTATAACCAAAAGAGGTTTACAGAATGCATCAACCTGAGTTGATTCCTAAGTAGTACCCTTAGGCCATTGTGGAATCAAAGGACATTTGAGTAAGCTTGGATTAGGAAAGGAATTTGAATATAGATTTTGTAGGGAGCAGGATGAACCACCCATTCATCTCCTATCAATACCCTTACCTCTGTGGAGGTGGACCTCTTCTTCCCTAACTACTCGTGGGATCAACCATGGAGAAAGAACGTTTATTAGCGGGACGACACCGCTAATAAACAGGAATTGGAGCAGGACCTCCATAAGAAGCCTTCCACTTGCAAAGTGAGAGTACCTCACAAGGAAGGAACAAAGGGAGGAGCAGATTGGGGAACAGGATGGCATCCATTCCCTCTCAAATTTTGTAGCACTGTGCAACTCAATGGCGTTGCACCTGGGAGCATGTGAAATCGAAGAGGGACCTTACCCACCTGAGGTCTTCTTGTATCCTGCTATTTTGAAAGCAACTAGAAATTGGAAGGCCAGTTGCAAACAGCTAAGAATAGGGGACATAATAGATTTCTTAGATGCTGGAAACTTCTCCTCCATACCATACCTACATACATCTACATTACACGCAATGTTTGGAATTCCAGATATTATTACAATATCCAGAAAACCATTCCCACTCATAAATAGTACTTTTTTAAGAAAATTGAATGTAGATAAGCACATCTATGCATTAATGTGGTACATAAAGAGAGACTTTTATAAATAGCTTCAGCCAAAAAATTAATCTCCACAATAATCTGAGATTGCAGAACTTAAAGAAGGCTTAATACTAATTGTAAGTAGCGTTGGCGATGATGGTGAATTGAAATGCTTTGTTTGTCAAGATAAAATTGATCTTCACTTCTATTTTTAACGATAATTACTAATTTTACACTTAACTGTGAGTAGCTTCATCTATTAATGAAAAAAAGTTGCAGTAAAATTACATGTAAAATCGTTGGTAACAAAGTCGCCTACAATTTTACAGGTAAATTTGCTTCATAAGGTAAAATTTCTACCATCTAGTAAATTTCACATGCTGATGTCTTTTTCAAAGATTGTACTGTAAAATTCGTATGTAATATTTATATGAACTCTATATTACCGAACACTGAAGTAATTTTCAATATGTATTTTTATAAAGAGAGCCAAGCAACTTACCTAATTTCTTTTATAGCCCTAATAGGTATACTGAATCGCTCAACCAGGGATCAAGAATGAACACGCTTACGCGAAACCTACGAATGTGTTGTGACGTACATGATATCATTGAGCCAATAATAAGTTCGACAAGCGAATAGAATTACCTACGCGCACAGATAAATAACCAATAACCAATTACAATGCGGCGTATGAATTTCGTATTTACCATGATATCTATAGTTTTACCCGAAAATTCAAGTAAAAACAAATAATATAAAAAGCATCCTCGTATTTTTACAGCAAAATTAATAGTTCACTAGTAAAATCATTTTAAAGTGCACTAAACACCCCAAAAAATATAAAATTTTACACTTTCAGTAAATTTTGAGAGTAAATACAAAATTGTACATGTTTTTTTCCTGTATTTTCCTTTGAATTTTTGTTACATCTTAAACTTACAATGAAAAGAATATAAATTTTACCGAATTTCTTTTTCCATGTTAAATATCCTAGAAAAAAACATGCAAAACAAAATTACATGATTTATTGTGGTAAATTCACAACGTTTATTACATGTAATATTCCGTGATTTACCATGGCAAAATTACTGTAAATTTTTTACAGTGTACAGTAGAACATTTCAGAACTCTTACTTGCTTCGAACTAAACGTTTTCAATAACTAAGTTGTGATCACAAACACTGAGGTTGTCACTGCTGATGATAACAGCTCCGCTATTTTTGACTCTTTTTGATAAAGAGCCTTAATATTCTCAATCTCATACTTGCTTCATTCTAACACTGAGAATTCAACTTAGGTTTATATAAATAAAAGTTGAACATCTAAAATAAACCCCGAATATTTTTCGAGCATATCTTCATGTGCGAGATACACGCCTTTTTATACCGGCACCATAATTACGATAATTACTAAACATTAGGAGTCCTTATTTAATTAAAATTAATAAATTGGTGGGAGTATTCGCCTTTGAAATCATCTCCGGAGATCGCCGAAGAAGAAATCTAACTGGAAGATCTTATCTTAATGTGAACCTGGCACGACCATACATTATTTTTTAACGAATGAGCTTTCCTGTACAGCGCGCGAGGATGTATAACACACGTTCTCAGATAGGTATCTCAACGTACTCTATGTAGTAATTACCATTAAACTTGTACGGGGTATCGATTATTCAATTTAATTTTAAAATTACCAAAATAAAAAAGGAATTAGGGAAACAAAAGCATTTTCTGTCACAGAGGAAGAAGCATATTTTATTTTGCAATCTGTGAAGTGTTAAATAAAGATAATTGGCATTTTAACTTACAATTAGTTGTTGTTTAAAGCTTAAGGTGATGTAGTTCGATTGCTTTATATAGGTATCCAAGTTCTGATTAAAGAAGAGTCCCTTTACAGCAGCCATTGTTCTCCTTAATTGGTCGTAATGGTATTAGCTGCTAATTGCTTTTAAAGATGGACTTGTTAGATATATATTTTTTTCTTACATGTTATTCTTTCATTTAGGGTTTATCTACATGCATTATTGTGCATTCGGGACAAAAGATGCATTGAATTAAAAAAGAAAATTTGGTTTTACAGTGTTCATCGAAGATCTATTACAGTACACTGTAAAAAATTACAGTAATTTTGCCATGGTAAATCAGGAATATTACATGTAATAAAGTTGTGAATTTACCACAATAAATCATGTAAATTTTGTTTTACATGTTTTTTCTAGAATATTTAACATGGAAAAAGAAATTTCGGTAAAATTTATAGCTTTTTCATGTAAGTTTAAGATGTAACAAAAATTCAAAAGGAAAGTACAGGAAAAAACATGTACAATTTTGTATTTACTCTCAAAATTTACTTAAAAGTGTAAAATTGACATTTTTTTGGGGTATTTAGTGCACTTTAAAAGTAATTTTACTAGTGAACTATTAATTTTGCTGTAAAAATATGAGGATCTTTTATATTTATTCGTTTTTACTTGAATTTTCGGGTAAAACTATAGATATCATGGAAAATACGAAATTCATACGCCGCAATGTGATTGGTTATTGGATTATTTATCTGTGCGCGTAGGTAATTCTATTCGTTTGTCGAACTTATTATTGGCTCAATGATATCATGTACGTCACAAACAATCGTAGGTTTCGCGTAAGCGTGTTCATTCTTGATCCCTGGTTGAGCGATTCAGTATGACCTATTAGGTGCTATAAAAGAATTAGGTAAGTTGCTTGCTCTCGTTATAAAAATACATATGAAAATTACTTCAGTGTTCGGTAAGTATAGAGTTCATATAAATATTACATACGAATTTTACAGTACAATCTTCGAAAAACGCATCAGCATGTGAAATTTACTAGATGGTAGAAATTGTATGAAGCAAATTTACCTGTAAAATTGTAGGCGACTTTGTTACCAACGGTTTTACATGTAATTTTACTGCAACTTTTTTTACAGTGTAGATGAGTAATAGATTGGAAACGTTTATTAAGTAAACAAGAGCATTGAGAAATTGGTTGTAAAATTAGTATTATCCTCACTTCAATAACGACAAGTGTGAAAACTATTAGCTTCAATCTATCAAAAATGTGTCATCTATTAATTCTCCTTACATGAGAGAACACAAGTAAAGTTCTCCGACACAGTTTTTTTCCTTTAATAAACAATTTGTAGTTTGCATAAATGATATTCACTAAATACCTATACTGCAATGTTATACGCGGGGGTGATATGAATAGACGCATGTAAATTTAAAAAAAAAAACAAAAAAATAATCGTATTCATCTATTTCGGCAGATGCAGCGTGCGTTATTTCGGGTATATTACCAGTAGATTACGTTTGAGGGAACTTAAATCTCGTAGAGACGCGAATAAGATAGCGTTTGAGGGTTTAATTATCGGGCGATTTAGAAAGTAAATATAGGGAGCCGATTTCTTCCTGTGGAATTAAAAACTATTACTTATAATAAATTTATAGATACTTTTGAAGAGGATATAGAAATTTTGACGGATGGGTCAAAGGATGAAGGTAGTACAGGAGCAGTTTTTGTTGTTTATAATAGGGATATTGAAATATATAATCAAAAGCTTAAATTAGGGGATCATTGCAATAATTTGCAGGTAGAATTAGTTGCAATAAATCAGGCAGTACGTTATATTTAATTTATACGAAACGTGCGAATCATAACTGATAGTTTATCTGTATTAGACACGTTAGAATATGTAAAATGCCTGACCGATTCCGTATTAGATACCTAGAATATATGATACGCGAAGGAGGTGTAAAACTTTTATAGACTAGGGCTCACGTGGGTACAATGGGCGATTAGCGAATGGGATGGTGTCCAAGGGGATAGTGCGATAATTAGGTATGGGTTAACTTCGATTAGCACTAGTTAAAAAAGCGTTTGGAGATAAACTTATAATGATTGCTAGGACAGGTGAGATACTACTGTAAACGGGAGGTGGACTAGGATATTTGTCAGTAACGTTTTAGGAAAATGAGGGTTAATTTATCGTATCAGGCGGTAGAATTAATAACAGGTCACGGTAATTTTAATTCATATTTATGTAGAATTGAGAGGAGGGGGGAGGGTTAATGATTCGCATGTGAATGTGGTGGGGTAGATACATCGGGTCTTGTTTCATTTGAATGTCCACTCACTGATGAGTGGCGGTCGCGTACAGAAGCTAAAGCATTAGCAAATGGGTTAAATTGGTCGTGACAAGAAATACATATTAGGGATAGAATAGAATAGAATAGCTTTATTATTGCAGTGTTTCAATATAAAAAAATTACGATGCAAAAGTCAGGTCAAAAACACATATCTATAAATGTAGATTTGAGGTTAGGAATTCTTTTACATTGTATGGCTCTATTTCTAGTAATTATTTATATACATGATTTTTAAATATTGACAATTTTTTTACAGTTTTAATATGTCATGGCAATTTATTATAGAACCTAATAATTGCCTGATTATGTTCTAAATTGCTCTCACTTACTGTGAGTCCATGCTTGGGGTAGCGATAATTGGTTTTAAACCTTGTAGAATACCCGTGTTGTAATTCACTATCTTCGAATAAGTATTTGTTTTTAAATAAGAACATTAGCAATTGAAATATGTAAATACTGTATACAGTTAAAATGTTAGTTGTTGTTTGAAAAATGCTCTGCAAAACTAATTGTACTATAGTTTATTAATCACAAGTAAAATTTTTCCGGGTTATCAAAAAAACTCTGTTTAGGTCAATACCACCACCCCAAACAACGATTCCATATTTAAATAAGATGACATTTGATTACCGTGGTTAATTTTAAGCTGGTTTATAGTTAACCATTTCTCAATTGTATTTAGATAAGTGCTACCTATGTTGATAACTTAATATAGTGTAGTACCAGTTATTAAAAAAGTAGTTTCGTCCCCATAATTTATAGTTAAAAAGTTACCTACAATAGAGGTAGGCTTGAGATTATAAATATCATTAAAGTAGACAATAAATAGTAAAGGACCTAGTATGCTACCTTGTGGCACACCTTTTCCTATGGCCATGTTATCTGAAAGAGTAGCATTATTTTTAATTTTAACATGCACTTTTTGTTGATGCTCGTTTAAATAGGAGCAAAACCAAGTTAACCTCTAGCTCTTACTCTAAGACCTCTTACTCCATAGTGCTCAAGCTTCTGTAAAAGTATGGAATGATCTATGCTTTTGAAAGATCTAAAAAAAATAAGCATAAGTTATTTGTTTATTTTCCAAAGCATTTAAAATTCCGCTTGTTTGTTCGAAAAGAGCAGTTTCCGTATTCTTACCCTTAATGAAGCCATGCATCATAACATCATGAACAAATGTCAACAAGGCGTCATTAAGGATAAGAATACGGTTATCCTTAATGACGCCTTGTTGACATTTGTTCATGATGTTAAACTTATCGAGAAACCCCAACAATCGGTTGTATGCTACTGCTTCAAATAGTTTAGAAAAACGTGTTAATAGACTTATGGGTCTGTAGTTTTTCAATTTATCTACAATTCTACATCACCTGATTTATAAATTGGAACAACCACAGCTTGTTTAATAAGTCTGGAAAAGTTCCAGTTGAAAAAGATTATTTACAATGTGTGCTATAGGTTCTACGAAACTGGGATAGCATTTTCTTTTTAGAAATAACTGGCGATATTGTCAATACCCGACGATCTACAGGTCTTTAAGGATTTAGGTATTGCTGATAGTTCATTTGCATCTCTTGGTTGAGAGTAAAAAGAGTAGAGGCTATTATGATAATGAGTCGGTGGCCATTTCTTAGTAATGCTATTATAGAATAAGATATGTCACGGTATCGTATTTAGGTAGTTAGTTGGGTAATACGTGTTTTTAGGTGAATTGGTGGTCTGAATTATAACTACTAGCTAGTAGTATTAGGCCTGTAAAATAAATATTTAAAATATAAATCTTTTGTTTGTTTTTACTATCTATTCAAGAAAATGTTGCTTCGAGACGTTGAACCGTACTACGAATAGTAATTCGACTAGAAATATATCACTTGGAATAGTAACTGAAATAAATATTTATTCATTTTGCCTTTAATCTCTTTTTATACCATTAAATTTAAATCGAAATTTTTAATGCCATAAATACCTGATTTATTGGCCACCTAATGTAGCTTCTTTTGAGTACCTCATGTCTCTATATTGAGACCCTCATCATTCACAATTTCTGATGGAATATTTTAACTATAATAGCACTCGTAATACTGACCATACATCTGCCCCTAAATACCGTGGCTTTACATCTATTGCATCATTAAATTATTATCTACGTGTTAATGCCCTCACCGGCGATTCAAATTTCTCCTTAATCATATAATATACAAGTCGCAATTATATCGTTATAAACTGGGACAAGGGACGTGGTTAATGCATGACAATGGTTACAATAAATGCATGTCGCGATAAATGTTGCATAGCTGCCCAAAGTAATATTACCGGCCACACTCCACTCAACTTCCATCAGACGTCTCATTATGTCGTTCCACTATAATGTCGCAACTATTACGTGGGTACATCAAAGCATAATCCGATTATTGTCACCATTATGTAATCACGATGTTGAAAAACATTTAACTGGTTAATTTAGGCAGTAATTTTACACACTTATGTAGTTTCCAGGCGTGAAGTTGATTCGATTAAACCCTGTGATGTGTTTATTGGTTATTATTTTACATGCAGTAACTGTTGTTTAAATGATAGAAAAACTGTTGGTTCAGCGAAGTAAATACCATGTTTACAAGTAAATTTTTAAACTGTCACCGTGACACTTATCTGGCCTTATATCCTAATAAATTGTTGTTAAGGGAATGAAAGGCCAACAATACAAAGCAGATACTTCCACAAGAAAATTCTGCATTCAAACATGGTTTGAACATACTCTCTTATTGATTTCTGTATACAGGGTTTGTTAGAAATATGGTACATCTAAAACTTATACTTTCTGAACTAATTCAATATTTTTAGAAATTATTACACAAATGAGATATTTATCCATAAAAAGTAGGCTGTGGAACGATTTTAATAACTAAAATAATATTAGTGTAGACAAAAATATGTCTCAAAGTGTCAAACACCTTTTCTAGATAACATCCATAATTTTTTCCCATCCCTAACCTTTTCTAGTCTTTTACCTGCGAAAAGCAATTGCCCTTCTTGTTCAATACAAACTTGCAATCGCGTTAAAAATGATTCATTAACATGTTGCTATTTATTATACGAAATGCGTCACTAATCCAATCCATCAGGTTTGCTTTTGTTGTTGGTGGTTCTTGGTATAGAAAGAAATCTAATTTTGTTAATTCTGAAGACCATGGTGGCCACCTTAATGGACCTCTTCTGCCTGTCCACCTATCCATAAAATTTCTTTCTAAATATCTCCTAACTACTCTGCTATAATGAACTGCGGCACTATCGTATTGAAATCGCATTCTCTGTCTTACATTGAGTGGAACATCTTCTAATAAAATCGGTGATTGATTTTCAAAAAGATTCCAAATATGCCTCTCAGTCAACACATTCCCTTCAAAAAAATACGGTCCAATTAAGTGAGATCCCATTATTCCTGCCCAAACATTTACAGACCATCGATGTTGGTGATCCAATGGTCTTATGAAATAGGGATTTGTGTGTCATAATAATAATAAACGAAACAATCGTAACAAATAATTTAAAATAAAATACAAAGGAGAATTTAAAAAAAAGAAGTTTTTTTCTAATTCTACCCGACCTTAAATCCAAGTAAAAAATATCCCTAGAAACTACATGTCATAATAATGAAAATTATGGCAGTTTAGCCATTTTTGTGAAAGGTTGCTTCATTAGTAAATAAGAGATATTTAAAAAAAGTATTTTCTTGGCGAAATTTGTCTAAGGCCCATTCCGCAAAATCCAAACGTTTTTGAAAATCACCGACATCAAGTTCTTGAACCAATTGAATTTGAAGTGGATGAAATTTAAGTTTTCTCAAAGTTCTCGATACTGAAGTTTGGCTGATGCCCAGATCATTACTTATTGTACGTGTGCTTGCTTGAGGATGTTGCATAACGCTTAATAGTGTAGCAAAGTCACTTTCTTCATGGGTAGCACGCTTCCCGCATTCTTTGTTTTTCGTATTTAATCTCTCCTCAAATCCTTCCCGAAGTCTTTCAAACGCTAGAGCGGTGGGATGTCGAAATTGTTGGCCGTAAATTCAGGAAGCAAGCATAGAATCTCATTCTCCTTCACCCAAAACATACATCATATTAACAAGCTGCGCGTGATTGAAATTTATTTTAATTGACACTAAATAAAGAAAATTCTACTAACACAGCGTGTTTGACAGTTTGGTAACGTCATAAAAAATTGTTTCACTCCCTATCTTTTAAGCATAAATGTTATTTGTGGGACAATTTCTAAAAATATCAAATTATCTCAAAAAGTATATGTTTTAGATATACCCTACTACTAACAAAAATGAAAGATCATGAAAAAGTGCATACGATGAAATAAAAAAATATAGGGTGTTCAATTTAAAATAACAAAGTAAAAGCCGTTTAAATTGATTGCTTTTGGAGTCACTCTGTATAATTTTACTAAATAATATTCAATGTATAAGACCTACGCTTTCCTAAGCTACTCAGCAAACTTTAGAGTTTAATTATTAATGATAATCATCAAAAAAATAACGAGTAGTTAGTTAACCCTCTTATTATCTCAGTACGTGTGGAGACGGCATGGAAGACTGTTGCCAAAAATGTCCTCTCCTTCAATTTGCATGCTTAATGACCCGCTTCCCGGACATCGTACGCACGATAGTGTTGTACCTCGATAGCGATCAATCTCTCATATATAATGAAGACATTTAAGTGTGAATAAAAGTGGTTTTATCTAGTAACAAAGTTCGAAATGTGAACCTGTGTAAAATCAGACATAAATCTAAAGATATTATTATCTCAGGTAAGTTACGTGAGTCCGCTTAATTAACAACAATTACGTTTTCACCAGTAATTCCACTTTTTGCAATATAAATTCATTATCGAGAATGTGAATACGCTTAAATTAAATTTCAAAATTCCCGCGTTCTCTGAATGTTCAAACGGAGTTGTGCTATGCTTAAACGACGTGTGAATCAGTATGGCCAACCTTCGTGGTAAAACTACTGGATATTGGTTCGCATCGTAAATACATATCAAATATTAACATAGAATAGTACCAACTTATACAAATTTCCCTAAGTGACTGCAAACCGTTCAGTGCTGATACAAATTCCTGACCCCAAAATTTGCTGAATGTATTAAAATGAAATTTCTTATAAGTATCATTAAATTTAGATTAGGATTGAAATAATACGTTTATTTTTAGATAGATTTGACGAGGAATACCTTCTAAAAGGACGAATTCAATGGACATCGGAGTGGTCAGGAATGGTCGGGTATCTGATAGGGGCCCTGGTGCATCGTACTTCTAAACACGGAAGGTAGCTCGGGAACGGAACATCTCAGGAGACTCGTCGTTGGAGAATTACCCAAAGATAATAGTTAATTTGGATAATATTAATGTGATAAACATTGTTTAACAATTAACAATTATTTTTAGGTTGTAATTTGGAATAAAATTGGATTTTAACCAAATAGTCGTTAAATTTTACGAAACAAATTAAGACACGTCTGCCTCTGACGAACGTTGGCTGTTGATTTTTTTCGAATTGAATACTTTTAACCGAGTTGAAAGCGATTGTCTTCGACAAGGAGTACAACTGTCTCAGAAAATCCGTTAATTTTACCGAAGTGAGGGGAATATACTTCGTTTAATACATGAGAATGCCCATGTGACCGAATGGACTGTCGAATGTTTAAACGAAATAAAAACAAATAATTGTTGCAAAATTCTGGAATTCTGACTTTACAATTAAAATATAATAAAGGTAGGTGTCTCTGGATCATGAAAAAAATACATTTAAAAATTTTCAACACTTATTTACATAGTAATACTATGTAAAATTAACAATCTTAAAATTAATTACTGTACACAAAAAGTAGGCAACTATTTATACACATAGAATCACGACGGAACCCAATTTCCAGCAATTTCCCATGTCTTTCTGTTGACATACCAATGCAATTGGAATGCCAATGCATATAAAAACAATATTAGACTAAATTTAAACGAAATAAGTACACTGTAAAAAAAAAAATTTGTTGTAAAAATATACTATTCAAATTCTAATATTCATTTTCGATGTGTAAGTATATCACTGCTGATCATCTTTACTTCCCGAAGGGAATATTCTGAAGGAAAATGCCTTGAAGGACTTGTCAAATGCAGAGATTTCCTACATCATCTGGACATCGTCTGGCTGTCCGCTGCTACATATTATATCCTTTTTCTTATAATATCCAATTAGTTTTAATATACATATAACTAAGTAAAATAGTAGCATTCCCTTTTAAATAATAGCAGAATATATATTCCATAACAAAGGATTTAATAGAGATCACATTTATTTTGAATTGAAAAAAAGCTGTACTTCCTCACTGTAACATAATATCATCTATTATCGATTGCTAGAATATCTATTTTCTTACAACAATTAGAATACTTAATTTTGGTTATCACAATTAAACGAACTCTTTGTAAAAACTTTTATTATGAAATATTAAGATCATATGAAACCAGAATCTGAACCGTATTTGCAAAGAATAAGCAAGTTATTCCGGTAAGAATAGCATATTCGAAATCGTTTATGCGGAGAAACTATCTATGCGCGCTAATGACTCCTCACACAGGATATGCTCCCAGTGAACGCTGACCGGAATCTTGTAGGCCGACGGTCGGTAGCACAAATGACATAATGCGCTCCATTTAATCTCCCGGATAATTGCCAAGAGTTAATAAATCTCGGATAAGTGCGTCCAACACACAAACACATCCTTTCCGCGCCAACGGACGCGAACGCTACTTTACGTACGACGGCAGCCACGGCAGGACAAAAGAAAAATTAATGACAACCGGAGTACGGAGTACGCGTATTCCACCCATTTACCTGCGAATATATTATCCGCTTAGCGCGCAGTCTGTGTGCCCCGAAGAAACGCGGAGCTATTTTTACTCGGGCCTCTTTGAATTGTGGAATCGAGTTCTCGGAATGGACAGCGTCGGTATATCGCGCAACACCGGTTTTGTTAAGGAGAGGAGTCGGTCGTTTTGTTCTCTTGGACGGGCGCTGGTATTCTACGCATCTGGTATTAATTCTATCAACGCGTTGGTAAAATAGACATACTGCATCGTTGGTTTGTTATTGTTTACGAGAACGATATGCTAAAAGTTACTTAAAGGTTTTTGCTGCACAATGATGAGTTTTTTACCTTGAGACAACGGAATATCTCTAAAACACTGCATCAAATCAAAAAAAAGATCTTAATAAGATTTGTTATAATGTAGGGAGCTTACTGAATGGTGCCGAACTCAATCCCCCACCTGACCCCCAGAGTGGGAGGGGGGACAACTTTGAAATCTTAAATGGGAACCCCCATTTTGTATTGCAGATTCGGATTCTGAGCTATCAAGTATGTAGTTTTTGTTTGAAACTTTTTTTTCGATTCGTAACAGATTGCGCTGTAATCGCAAAAAACATGATTGTGAACGTCTAGAAAAAATACACAAAAAAGAGAAGCAAGCAAACATGATTTTGTATTTTTTTTATTTTAACATTAAATAACATTTCAAAAAGCCATTTAACAATGAAGAACTTTACTTTATCATAGCCATTTCAGAAAATATGTTCGAAAATGTGCCCTTCCACTTCGATATATTTATTTATTCGCAATTGAAATGATTGCACACAACTGAGAAGTGTTTCCGTCGTAATCCCTGAACAAGCGTTAATGATTCCCTCAATCATGTTTTCCCTCGTGGTTAGCACTTCTGTATAAACTTCAGACTTTACGTGGCCCCACAAAAAGAAGTCAGGGGAAGTAAGATCTGGCGATTCGTAACAGATTGCGCTGTAATCGCAAAAAACATGATTGTGAACGTCTAGAAAAAAATACACAAAAATGAGAAGCATAAACATAAACTAACATTTCAAAAAGCCATATGTTCGAAACTGTGCCCCTTCACTTCGATACATTTATTTATTCGCAATTAAAATGCTATTCAACGATACAAAACCGTACTTTATTCAGTACTTGTCAAGCTGTGAATACTTACACATTGTCCGATCCCCATTTAGATTATTAATTATTAATCCAATACAAATTAGTTAGTATTGAATATTTGAACAGTAATGGAGGCTATAACATTACAAGAGCGAATTGAAATGATTTACATCTATGGAGAAAGTGATAGAAATGTTGATGATGCTGTTAATCTTTATTCACAACGTTCTCCCGACAAGGTGCGATCGCGCGCTTCTTCTTACCGAGTCGTTCAATAGTTCTCTAGCGAAAGAACTGTACAGCCAAGAAAACGTAATCACCGAAAAACAATTGCTGGAGAAAATAATGAAATCGCGGTATTAGCTGCAGTAGCTTATAATCCGCACATTAGTACTCGAAAAATATCTCGAGGATCAGGAATTTCTCAGTCCACTATCTGCCAAATATTGAAGCATAGGCAATATCATCGATTTAGAGTTTCCATGCATCAAGAACTTCATGGCGATGATTTTCAAAATCGAGTGCTATTTTGTCAATGGGCGCTTCAACGGATACAAGATAATCTCAATTTTTTTGCTCGAGTATTATTCTCTGACGAGGCGACATTCACAAATCACGGTACGGTAAATCGGCCCAACATGTATTACTGGAGTATCGAAAATCCCCATTGGTTGCGCCAAGTTGAACATCAACATTTCTTGGAACGTAAAAATTTGGTGTGGAATAATTGGCAATAAGCTTATTGGTCCATATTTCATCGATGGAAACTTAAATGGTGAAAAATATCGAAACATTCTGCAGAACGAACTTCCAGTGTTACTTGAAGACCTTCCCTTGGACGTACGACAAACAATGTGGTTCCAACATGACGGTTGTCCAGCACATTATTCAAGAATAGCACGAGAAGTATTAGATCGAACCTACAATCGTCGATGGATTGGAAGAGGTGGTCCAGTGTCTTGGCCTGAAAGATCGCCAGATCTTACTTCCCCTGACTTCTTTTTGTGGGGCCACTTAAAATCTGAAGTTTATACAGAAGTGCCAACCACGAGGGAAAACATGATTGAGCGAATCACCAACGCTTGTTCAAGGATTACGCCGGAAACACTTCCTAGTTGTGTGCAATCATTCCAATTGCGAATAAATAAATGTATCGAAGTGGAAGGGCACATTTTCGAACATATTTTCTGAAATGGGTATGATAAAGTAAAGTTCTTCATTGTTAAATGGCTTTTTGAAATGTTATTTAATGTTAAAATAAAAAAACACAAAATCATGTTTGCTTGCTTCTGCTTTTTGTGTATTTTTTCTAGACGTTCGCAATCATGTTTTTTTTTGCGATTACAGCGCAATCTGTTACGAATCGAAAAAAAAGTTTCAAACAAAAACTACATACCTGATGGCATAGAATCCGAATCTGCCATACAAAATATGGGTTCCCATTTAAGATTTCAAAGTTGAAAGAATAAGAAATTGAAAGATATTCCGTTGTCTCAAGATAAAAAACTCACCCAGTATATTACAGGCTACAAGAAGTAACAATAACTGAAAGTGGGTGCCGCTACAAGATCTGAAATTTAGTTAACAAAAAGAAAAGATGCAAACACTGAAATATCTGGATGAAATACGAAAATTAAAACAAACTGAAATCTGTGAGCTATTATCGAAGAGTTGTGAAAACTACTTTAGCAAGACGATTGCAATTCTGTGGACAACAAATCTTCGCAACAAATTCTACACACAAATCAGGTGTTTCGTACCTATCGCATCAACTTTTGAGGTTTTATTTGGTCCCATTGCTTGTCATCATCAGCGTCCGATCCTGCGATTCATTAATATGTTTACAAATACTGTTGTACGTCCACACACACACACACACACACACACACACAGTTTATATGCAAGCACACGAACGAGCGGGATCTCGACATATATAGAGGTCATTTTTCGTGTATAATACCTACAAAGAGTTCGCAGAATTCTCTTCGTAAATTACCCGCCCGATTCTGGTAATCCATAATTCGTGAGACGCGCGATCTTTAGCTGGCAACACCACCGCTTAACGGCTTTCGGTAATGCTCTCGCATCGCTTTTCGTAATTACAACGGATGACTTTGATAAACTCTTAGGCCAGATTCCCTTGCATAAGCGGTTCGTGATAAGTAAAAGCTCGCGAAAGCTGGATCGGCACCGTTTTCGTCGCAGTGCAATGAAACGCACGAGAATGTTTATGCGAGAATCGGAATCGAAAATTATCCGATAATGCTAAACAGATCTTTAGTGGATAGTGATAAGAAAAATCGGGAAGTTTTCTTAACGATTTCGGTTCTTTTAGTAAATAATTCAAGATTATGTTTATAATCACCGATTCATTTTAATGCATAAGGAAAGGGGTCATTAAGCGAAATGTAGTCGTGTAGATAAGAAAAGTAATTAATGTTTTTCTGCTGACACTGTTAGTAAGACAAATTTTATTACAAAATTTTTCGTACCTCGTGTGGGATTTGTAATAAAATTTGCCTCATTAACATTATTAGAAGGAAAACATTAATTATTTGATACTGTTCATACTGTGAATTATTCCAATTTAAATTGTACATATAAGATAATTCACAACGTCGAAAACAACCAGGATAGATCGCCCAGAGAATAATTGAGAGTACTAAATTGTGAAAAATGATCTTAAACCTCAACCTCTAAATTCTTGGCGTCCTCTTGTTCATAAAATAAAATTTAGTAAGAAGTAAAACTATTGTTCATTTACTGATTGCCTTTTGTTTATTCATTAAATTTTACTATTCATTAATTAGATTTACAATTGTTTTTAAATTCGTTAACTTTTGATATAAAATGACAATTGTTGTAGGTGTCTTCTGAGAGAAAATACCTGATTGATCAACACACTAAAACTCTATCACATATTGGAAAATGTGAAAAACTAAAGCGATCCGCGTGTGTGCAGCAATCTATACGTCAATGTGTAGCATCAACATCACGAAACTCAGAACAAGAAGAATATAATACGGATCTGTGTAATGCATTAATTTCGTCTAACATACCATTAGCAAGATTAAACAATGTTAATTTGAAATCATTTCTGCAAAAATATTGCAAACATAATATACCTGACGAAAGTACCTTACGAAAAAATTATGTCACATCTTGTTACCAGCAAACAATAGCAGAAATTCAACAATTGGTAGGGAATAATTTTATTTATATCATGGTAGATGAAAGTACGGATAAATGTGGCCGTTATATTGCTCATTTGTTAATAGGAATTCTTCATGAAGATATTGTAGATAAATCATTTAATTTATTGTAAAGAACTTCAAAAAACAAATAATGTGACAATTGCCCAATTCGTTCAAGAAGGTTTATCAAATTTCTTTTTACCTGAAAGTATACCTTGTGAAAAAAATTTTACTAATGTTGTCCGACGCTACACCATACATGATAAAAGCCGCGCAAAATTTAAACATTTTCTATAGTAACATTATTCATACCACTTGTTTAGCTCATGGGCTCAATCGTGTAGCCGAAGATATTAGGAATCAATTCCCTTTAATTAATGATTTAATTAGCAATGTCAAAAAAGTATTTTTAAAAGCACCTTTACGAATCCAATTTTATAAGGAGCGACTTCCCGGTGTTAAGTTGCCTCCTGAACCGATTATTACGAGATGGGGTACATGGTTAGAGGTTGCAATTTTTTTCGCCGATAATTTTGAAGGAATAAAAAATGTAATTCTTGAAATCACTGCTGACTGCATTGCTCTAGAAAACTGTAAAAAGATAGTAACTTCAACAGAATTGCTACAAAACCTTTTGTATATTGAGTCAAATTATAGCTTTGTTTCAAGTTCCATTCGTAAACTAGAAACGCAAGGGATGTCGCTCTCGGAATCAGTCGAAATAATATACGAATTTGATATGCTATGTAAGAAGGTTAAGGGTACAATAGGTAATTCTATATACGATAAATTAAAAAAAGTGATAAAATAAAAATGCGGGGTATTTGAAATTGGAGAAAGTTAAGAAAATTCTGGAAGGTGAAACAGTAAACGATTTCGACTTTAATTTTAGTTTAGAATGTATTGCAAAATTAAAAAATGCACCAATTACTTCTGTGGATGTTGAAAGAAGCTTTTCTATTTCGAAACATATGTATTCTGATAGAAGACAAAACTTTCTTTTACACAATTTTGAAAAACACTTAATTATAAATTGTTTTAGAAATATGTTATGAAAAAATTTTGTGCAATAAAGTTAATGTTTAAATTTCTGCTCTTATTTATTTTATGTAAAAATTTTATATATTGTCGCAATTTTTTTGCATATATGCCCCAGGTTTACGCATATTTTCTCAAAAATCGATGCATATATATGCGCATATATTCCAGTTTTTCTTTGCATATAATCCGGCCTCTAGTAATAACACTGTTACATGAAATTAAACTCTGTTCTATTAAACCCTATTCTAAATGAAACGTATTCCACAAAATATGTATGTAAAGATTATTAACATCATGTAGCATAAAAATAGCGTAGCAAAAGGGTAGCATAAATATCATTATACAGATTGTGATAGTGTAATTATTTATAATCAAATGTTATTAAATTTACGATTATTACTAGCCATAATTAGAAGAAAAACGTAACGTCTCGCATGCACGATCGATGAAAGACTGGAATTGAAACAAAAAGCGTATTCACACTGTCGGTACAAGTCATGATAGATCCGATTTCGCTTCAGTCACATATTCTTTTTGACGAACCGATATCGGATCGGAACTAAAGCGATACGATAGTGAGAATTCTCTGATTCTTTCTTGTTTAATAATATTCACTAGACCGGGAACGAGATTGAACTGTGAACGGCATTACAGTGTGAATCTAGCCTTACAGGTACCCATTCAATCATTGGTGCCTTTATCCTATCAAGCCCATTTTTTGCTAGCAATACCGTAGAGTAGATTTTTTTTTCACTGCTTCCAAACATTTATTTTAATATTAACTCCCACGTCTGTTCAAATCCTGTGTTCCAGTGAATGAATCAGAATCAGTTTATCGTATCCATCATAGTACATACCAATTCTTGTTGCTATATTTGTCATTCCGGAAACCACTAGCTGACCGGGAAATTCTTGCGCATTGTGTCGCGCGATTTCACTTATTTCTTAAGTAAATATACATACGCAAGCAGCCGATACCTACTCGCACGGTAGATACATGTATCCATCTACTATACATATGTATTCCTATATTATGCGCCACTACAAGAAGTCGTGTGGGTGACCCATTGTGGCCGGACCACGCGAATCCTCGATGGCTGTTATGAATCGGAGAAGGACGACCACGAGGCACGGCACATCCGTCGTCCGTACGTAATTAGTTCAGACAACGGCCCACTTGCTACCTCCGCCGGTGTCGTGAACTCGTAGGTTAACATACGACACCCTGGTAGCCACAGCCGCGGACAGAATCGAGTGACACTCCATGGTTTAGTTAAAATAATATACAAGGTTGGGATAAAGTATGGAACCAAGCAAATAACTTTAAAACGGAGAGGATGGTGTTGATGAAATTTTGCAAATAAGTGTCACGAAATATAATACATCTAATTTCGATTTTGTTGTTGTAACTGTACTTCCAGTTCAATCGGAAGTTCCCTTTAGTTTTTTTATTTAAATGGGACAGCCTGTATATTTTTACAGATTATAATAGACCTTGTTTTTGCGAATTTGACCATACTAGTTTTAGCACCATTATCTGTAAATAACGAAGAGATAGAACACTTTACATTGATTGAACAATTAATTTTATTTATTTTAAATTATTAGCAAAATGGTAGTCATCTTATAAACTAACTCATTTAAAATGTTCAAAATGCTCGTCGTTTACTTCCTGAGTTACTTTTCAAAAATTTCTCTACGGATTCAAAATTCTCTACGATAAACACATTCGTCGACTATTCTTTGCCTCAACTCCTGCAAAGTAGTTGGTCGTCTAAGGTAAATACGAGATTTGAGAAAACCCCAAAGATAAAAATCTAATAGACTAATATCTGGAGAACGTGCAGGCCACTCTATCAATCCTCTACGTCCAATCCATCGATTTGGGAAAGTAGCACCCAAAAAGTTCCTAACTCACCTATCATAGTGGGGAGGCGCTCCAATCCTGTTGAAACAAAAACTTGGAGTTTTTGTGTTGAAGTGAAGGGCCTATCACATGTGGTTTCAACTAATTCCCAATTTCCATTCAGACATTCAAATTATGGCGATTGACTGTTCCATTTAAACAGAAAGTTACTTCGTCAGAAAATACCATATTAGTTGCAAAATGTTCGTCTGCATTACAAATTTCCATCATTCCTTCGCAAAACTCCAGGCGTCGGTCAAAATCATCATCTGACAGTTCTTGAATAGGTGTATTTTATACGGATGGAACCTTTCTCTCTTCAATATTTTTCTTACTGAACGACGACTTGTCGCTGTTGTAGAAGTTTGAGGTGAATCTTCTAATTCAATAGCAATGTTTTCTCTAACAACTGTGTTAGTTGTAGTCTGCGGTCTTCCTGTTTTTTGGTGAATTTTTAACCGTTCCAGTCATACTAAAACGTTTTAGTG
Organism: Protaetia brevitarsis; assembly: GCA_004143645.1. Lineage (NCBI taxonomy): Eukaryota > Metazoa > Arthropoda > Insecta > Coleoptera > Scarabaeidae > Protaetia > Protaetia brevitarsis. The sequence continues at coordinate 3,986,476 of RXPK01000088.1, forward strand.
ACAGCTGAACGTGTTATAGGAGTTCTTTCGGGATGCAAATCATTAAAAAGGTGACACACTTCTTCATGAGTTCTAACGCGATCGCCAAACCCGATCATTAAAATTTCAATACGCACTCTTTCATTTAAATGCACCAGTTTCATCCGTACAATTAGTAATTCGATGGTCGCAAATTAAAAAATTTGACTATTTGTCAACAATTACTTACTAGATGATAATAACTTTTGTTTGTTTGTTACTGGGCAAAGCCTCGGGTGGTAACTGACATCTATGGACTTATTATATCATCCCCACTGACATTTTGCCGAACTAATTATCTCGCCATTATTGATAGATAAAGGGGCTAAAATAAGTATGCCCGAATTCAGAAAAACAAGATATATTATAATCTGCAAAAATATACAGGGTGTTCCATTTAAATAAAAAAAAATAGAGGGAACTTCCGGTTGAACCGGAAGTACAGTCACAACAACAAAATCAACATCAGATGTATTATATTTCCTTACACTTATCTGCAAAGTTTCGTCAATATCATCTTCCTTTTAAAGATATTTGCTTGGTTCCATACTTTATCCCAACCCTGTATACTTATTTTCCATCACTTTTATATACACTTTTCACTGCACGCATGTATGCTGTCACTTGTTAGTTGAATATTACTTTTTGTAATCATTAATCATTCATAAGTGAAGTGGAAGAATATCTAATTACTAAACTTGGGGTATGAATTCAGCCGTTTATATCTTCCATCATCTCCATATCAAATAGAAACAAAATCGTTATTATTATCATTATTGTTGTTACTGGAATTTTACATCTAGCAATGCAAGGCAAACCCTATACTCAATTGAATGTCGTCTAATGGGAAAACAAAATAAGGCAGACCTTTAGGTTGTTTTGTCCACGACTGTATCCTAAAAAAGGCAAGATATGGCATTCGGTAAGCGACCTCAAGTTTGGGCCGGTGTTTGGGCGGCAGTATCCGATGTCGTGTCATAGGATGTGTTGCGAAATGTTTAACACCCCCGTGTTTGGCTAGCGTAAGGAAAGCATTTCTGATTTCACTGCATTCATATCTTTATAAAGCGCGAATTAGGCGTTCTAAATTGTTGTCAACGACACCTCAAAATTGGAACACGCAAGATTTATCTGTTTGTTCACCGAGAATTAATGATAGTATAAGAAATATGCGGGGGTTGTAATACTTTAATAATAAATCACAAGGAGTATCAAATATTGATCTATATATGTATAATACATAGGAGATTTAAATACACCAGCAAAAAAATAATTTTCGTTCAACTATGGCGAAGAGGCTTTCTTTGTTTGGACGAATATAAAGATTAATAAAAATATAAAAAGAGGAAAAAAGTCCTTTCCAATCAGGATTTATTTTAAGAGATTATCTTAACATGTTTCGGCCTGCACTGTAAAAAATTACAGTAATTTTGCCGTGGTAAATCAGGAATATTACATGTAACAAAGTTGTGAATTTACCACAATAAATCATGTAAATTTTTTTACATGTTTTTTTCTAGGATATTTAACATGGAAAAAGAAATTTCGGTAAAATTTATAGCTTTTTCATGTAAGTTTAAGATGTAACAAAAATTCGAAAGGAAAATACAGGAAAAAACATGTACAATTTTGTATTTACTCTCAAAATTTACTTAAAAGTGTAAAATTGACATTTTTTTGGGGTATTTAGTGCACTTTAAAAGTAATTTTACTAGTGAACTATTAATTTTGCTGTAAAAATATGAGGATCTTTTATATTTATTCGTTTTTACTTGAATTTTCGGGTAAAACTATAGATATCATGGAAAATACGAAATTCATACGCCGCAATGTGATTGGTTATGGATTATTTATCTGTGCGCGTAGGTAATTCTATTCGTTTGTCGAACTTATTATTGGCTCAATGATATCATGTACGTCACAAACAATAGTAGGTTTCGCGTAAGCGTGCTAATTCTTGATCCCTGGTTGAGCGATTCAGTATGACTTATTAGGTGCTATAAAAGAATTAGGTAAGTTGCTTGCTCTCTTTATAAAAATACATATGAAAATTACTTCAGTGTTCGGTAAATGTAGAGTTCATATAAATATTACATACGAATTTTACGTTACAATCTTTGAAAAACACATCAGCATGTGAAATTTACTAGAATGGTAGAAATTTTACCTTATGAATCAAATTTACCTGTAAAATTGTAGGCGACTTTGTTACCAACGATTTTACATGTAAATTTACTGCAACTTTTTTTACAGTATGGGGCCATCTTCAGAAGCATGAATGATAGTCGTTAAAAGAGGATCTTTTAAAATAAACCCTGATGGGAAAGGATTTTTTTTCCTCTTTTTATATATTTCATCCAATCCAGTGGGGACCATTCATGAAGATTAATGTTCTTTTTATTGGTATTTAATGTTGGATTGTTTCTAATAACCATTTTAGTGTACAGTTTGAAAATGCGCTAATAAAACTGAAATATATATATGGATCGCCGACAAGGTGGTTCAAAGAATTGGTTTTCCACCTTAACGGCCGCTAAAAGGATTACACAATACACTTTACCATAATATTAATACGAAACGGTTCTCACCCCCAAGTTGATCCGTATTCCATTGACCAATGCACGGTGCATCGATCTACTAAATCGTCGATAACTCTTTTATTTATTGATCTAGATTGATGAAATTTGATGTGTATGTCAAGGAAGGTATGCTGCGTAAGATCGTATGATAAAATTTTGAAAATACGATTTAAGTTTATATTTATTGTTTGTTAAACATAAACAAAATGTAAAATTATATGTTTTTGATATACTAATCGCAGGAAATCGAAAGTAAATTGATTTACCGTATTTTTTGTTTGATTTAAGGAACCTTGTAAAGAAAAATATTAAATCATTTCACAACTATATACAGGCTGGTTGCCTCTAATAGGAATGATATTGCTATAATGGAAGGTATATCTAGATGCTGATTGTGAGTGATTTAAACAGGGAAAAAATTCAGATAAATAAAATGCATCAAAAATTTAAGTTATCCCCAAAACTTTTGTAAAATATATATACACACTTCAAACTTACAAAAACCACATTTATTTTTTCTCCAACAACTCCCAAGTTCTTTCAGAAAATTACCAAAATTAGGAAAATAATTGATGTAAAAACGTTTCAATTTCTTTATATATACAGGGTGTCCCACTAAAATAATTTTAATTCATTCAACAAAATATTTTGTTGGTGATATATGTATGTGCTGTGGTATATTCTGGTTTTTAATATTAAGCAGGAATACAGGATTCAAATTTGGTTGCAGTAGGGGTTTTATTTAGGGGTCAAATGCGTGTTCTCTTGAGCGGAAAGGATAAAAATGTTGTAAGATAAAATTCCATAGCTGGAGTCCATGATTTTTCGACAATCTGTAGAAAATAGCAGAAATAAGTGGCCTATTTGACATGAATAAATGTCAGGATTAATTTTGACAATTTGATATATATTCTTATCTAGCATGTGAACTCACCCAACTGAGGTTTTTGTTTACTGTTTTTGTTTTAAAGATTATGTTGATTTGTCATTGGAGAGTCATGTACAAAAAAAATATATGTACAAAAAATTATAATCTGCGCAGAAATTTTATAATTAGAGGTGATAATATAATAAGTATAGAGGCTGTATCAAATATAGAGGTAAATATAATAATATGTAGCAGCTGTAATCGTATACAATCAAAAAGTCTTAATGCACAGGGGGTCTATCTGTAAGCATTAACGAGAAAAAAAAAATTTATAAATGCCGTGGGCTAGAGCCGCACCTGTGCCCAACTTAAATGCTATCCCGAGTATACCCCCACATACCACTATCATTCAGCCATTACCGCTGTTAGTTTTGTGTCGATCGCCGCTTGGAGTGCAAGCCACTTCGAACATTTTATTTAAATTCTTCCCGTCTCGAAAAAACGATCCTTTTTAGGACCATCATGATTTCATATAAAGAAAATCGAAGCTTGATGCATCGGCAAAAGCGCGGGAATGTATAGATTCATTTTCGCGCGACATCATAGTAAAAAGGTGTGTTTGCAAATTTTCTGTATCTACATTTATTTCTGTGTATTTCGATTCAATTCATTTTGCGCTATTTGATTAAATAAATCCAAAAGAAATAACTCAGATTCATGTGGTACCGTTTATTAACAACTAACTCTCGATTTGACAAAGCAAAAGAAAAATATTTACGTTTTTTGTAACTACTTAAGTCGCATATCCGGTGAAACTCGAACGTCTTATCAGGGTATTAAAAATAATACTTTGTAGACTTACGTAAAATGCTCTTAACAAATAAGGAATGTTTATTTTATAAAAAGATGAAATTTAAAATGCCTCAGTTTTGTTATTTTTACAAGGGCTTTTATTTATTCAGAATGACGTTAAATGAACTTACGGCATACTATTATGAATAATACTAAATGAGTGCAATGTATTTATACATAATACCACGTTTAGCGGTGCTTAACATGACGTTTCCTTGCATCAGGCCGGACTAAAGAATTTTTGGCTCTAAATTTTCCTTTTTTTATTCTTTAATGATGAAATCCGGTTTCGGTGGGTTGTTGCTTTATATGTCGTGTAGTTAACAACCCAAGCAAATTTATTTTTTAATTTGATACACCCTGTATATCCTTTACTGCACTATGTAACAAAGAAACAACTATTGAACCAACAAAATATTGTCAGCAACTTTTTCATTTTATTTTAAATTTATATTTTATTCAATTTCATTAAAAATGTTGTTGTTGCAATAATACTTTTCCAACAAAGGACGTAAGTATATTGGTTGACGGAACGCATTTTCTTCTCACAGTGTAACCGTTTTAAAGAGAGTATTCAGTGTTTTCGTATTTTATTCAATAAAACCTGTGCCTTGATATATAACTCATTCCCGGTCGAATTCTCGCCACGAAATCCGAAATCAGCGCGCATTGAACTCGCTCTACACAGCGTATTACATTATGTTTTTCTTGCGCAAAGGGCGCAACAACGGCGCGATAAACTATTACGCGCTCCCAACGTTTCAAGCCGGTGACATAATACGCCTTTTGCGCCAAGGCACCGCACTATAATTACGAAATGATTAATCGATCGAATGCTCACCTCCAGGCTGGTAACAGGTGCATTTGTAGGTGCAGAAAACCCGTCCTTGATTCCGTATCGCGTTATTATTATGTGCCGAGTAGTAATGTAAAACACATATCGGCACACACCCTCCCCATAAATGTTTCACGTAAATCGCATGAAAGTATGTGCGTATGTATTTACATATTGTGTGGACTTAATAACAACAATAATAATAATTGTCATACCTCGACTATATTTGCATGCCTGTGATTTTAACATTGCAATTAATTATACCGCCCAAAAGAAATTGTATTGAAGTGTACAGGTATACATACTGCTGTGGACTGGCACTCCGGGTTTTTAAATTTAGTGATTTTTGAGATCAATTTTTGTCCACCCTTCGGGAAAATTCTCAGAAGTTAATTTATTTTATTTTGATAAGATTTTGTTAGTTGATTTGGGTGTTTATTTATTTGTTCAGTCATTTAATTTATTCTCACTCTTTAATATGTTTAGCATTTTGTATTTTGTTTTATGTCCTTCTTAAAAGGTATCTTCGATGATCTTTTGCGTTTGTTGCAGCGCGCGCAATTGTTATTCTGTTATATGTATGCGATGTAGGGCCTCTTTTAAGAGAGTTCCATAGATTGATGCCGTGAAGTAAGTACTTGTTATTTATTTGCTTGGTTACCATTTTTGGTGATTTCATTTTATTAAAACTTTGTTCGCTTAATTTGAATTTAGAACATTAATCGTGGAACTCCAATTAAATAATTGATGTTATATTGTTGTGCACTTTTAGATATAAAATCCGTTATTTTGAATTTGATCTAGAAGAAGTTTTTTTAGTTTTAAGAGTTTAAATTTTCCGTTTTTCTTTTTGCTGATTTGAATTTTATTGTTAATCACCACGGTGAAGGTGAAAAAGAAGCTTTGAGCTTTTAATTTAAATTTCAATTTAAATTATACTTGTTTCTCCACGTTTAAATTATAGTTTAGTTTAAATTTTGTGACCGCGTGGATTTTTTGTGGGATCAGATTTTCTTCTGGAACAAATCTACCATTTTGTTTGATAAAGGAAAATTGTAATTAAGTGTTTTTTTTTTTTTTTAATAATAAATTTTGATTACTTTCACCCACTTTGTACTTTTCTTGATTAGATTAGTAAACCCTGAATTCTAGTTGATTTAATTTTTTTTTTTAATTTCACTTTTCATATATGCTGGTACCATCAGTTCACAGCAATACGTATCTGTTCGTGCATACGTAATTATAAGTATGAAGTTACAATGAGCATAAATTACGAAGCAGTATAGCATAAAAAAGACAATATTAAGAACGTGTTAGATATGATCCTGACAAAGTTAATATTTAAAGGTTGATTCAATTAATTATAAAGTCATATGACTACTGAAGTTTAAAATATAATAAACAGCATGCAATGTGATTGATTGGTATCTTAAAATCTGGTATCTTCTATATCCTTTAAGATATCCAAGTAAAAAATAAGGAGATTGTGGTCACCAGCGAGGTTCTTACGTTAAAATTGGCTACGATGCTACAGAGTGTTCTATAAGAGCGTACCAGGTCACAGTTATATATTTTTTCTTTTAATGAAACCCTGTATTTTAGTTGAAACATGAAGTGACTTCACTTTCTTATTACAAAAATAATATAAAGTTGTGTTATGTTATAGAGGTATTTAAAAAGTCCTAACCAATTTAACAGAAAATCATAAGAAGTTCAATATTGATTGCAGCCACATAATTGTCGAAATTTATAAAAATATCTTAAAAGTTAATAATGATAATAAGGTAAAAAATAACCCAGTGGTTTATTTCTCAATTCTAAAAACCTTTTATTTCCTGCTTACCGGTTTCGGTATATTAACATCTTCAGAGCCAATCTGTGATTAAAATTAACAATTAACGAAACATGTGTATCCACAGTTATTGTTACACATAATATTACATTATTAATTATGTTAAAATATTGAAATGAATTTTTAGAAGTGATACCAAAAGGTAAATTATTTTTTTTTTATTAAAAAATTTTTCATAAGTCAACCGGGTAAACTATATTAAATATAACATTGAGAAGTTACTTACGTGATATTCATAAAACTAAATGATCAAAATACAAAAAGTACATTAAACAAAAAAAAATTACAATACTGTTTAATAATAATATTAAATGCGTATTAAAATAAGGTGCTTACTAAGAGACGGAGGGTGAGACTGAAGACGTGTTTACATTAAGGTTCTAGCGTACAAATGCATCTAAGTCGCATCCTATAAGTAGTAAGAAAAGGGAAAATAAAATATAAATAACAACTAAAAACATACATATACAAGGACACGAAAGTGCGCTACATATGATGACGAACAACAAGATGTAAAAACAATAATTGTAAAATAAATAGATATTAAAATTTTTGTGGGGTATTAGAATGACATTTAAATTATGGAATTATGAATTAGAGTTAAAGATTTAAGTTGAGAAATATAGTGGGTATAATTTTATAATGAAATTAATTATTTAGGAACTTAAAGATGGGTTTTATGGGGTAGTTAATTTGTTCATTAACTAATTTCTTGTTGTTGTTCCTCATATGTTTTTCAATCTCTAAGGCTTCAAGCAATCTCAACTTCATACCTTTGTCACAAACATGTAATAAGGAAAAATGTTCAACAATTACAACATAAAACCTATTTTCAATTCCAAAAAGACAATTAATATGTTATGCAACAACAAAGTAAATACATATAATCTACAAAAGAACGGCGTATATAACTTTCAATGTGGGGATGAATTGTGATGCTAGATAGGGGAAACGGGTCGCAAATTAGAACAGAGAATAAAAGAACGTAGAACACACGTTACATCAAATATTTTCCAACACAGAATCAACACGGGACATAAATGTATTGGTGTGGAGGATGTTGTTTTATGTTTTAACCTACCCTGTAATCGATTTAACGAACATTAAAAAAGCTATCATTTTCAATAGTTAGAGTAGAAGCGCTAAAATAAATGTTTCCTAATTATTTTGATATTGTGATTTATTTAGCACATTTTTAAATATTTATTTCGGCATGATATATGATATGTCTTCTTCAGATGAAGAAATAGGATTAGATGTGAATACAAAATAATTGTGTTAGTACAAAATATGTTTTTTAAGAAGTATTTGAAAGTTTAAATTATAAATTAGCCGAATTTGGATAAATATTAATTAAACAATATTAAATTTCTAGAATTATCAATAGATTTAAGAAGGATATGTTATGTTGACAATGGTGAATGACCGCTTTCCTAAGACGCACTTCATGCTAACTTTAATTTAGTAAACAGAATCTAAAAATTATTTTAAGAATCTTTACAATCATATGACTGCTACAGATCATTATTGTATTCCTTTTAAATTTCGATTTATGTTTTTTTCCGTTATTTCTTCCTTATAATATCTATGTTCTTGGGATGTTGACGGTTTTTTTTTTATTGAATATTGAACAAACATGAATCCTTTAATAGTATTATATTTAACGTTTCACCTATGTATACAAAAGCCGTTTCATCAACAAATTAGCTGAAATATAGTAGCAAAATCATCAGATTGTAAAAAAAAAAAACGTTTTAAATTATATAAATTTTGTCTGAATATCCATAATTAGTTGGTTTAAATTGGATAATATGAAGAAAAATGACAGTACTTCCTACTATACTATATAAATTTTGGTTATTTTTGAGAATGGAGTGATTTTATTAACAACATACACACTTAAAAACATTCTTTTATTGAAATTTCTAATTATATCCATTACCTATAATCCCAAAATTAAATTTAAATTGTAATTTACTTAATTTTAATTATAATAAATTAATTGTGTTATGCTAAATAAATTGTTTAAGATTTAAAATTTTAAAACTTTTATTTTTCTTAAAATTTATGGTACACTTTTGTTTGCTAGTTCAATATCATGCCCAGATGTAGGGGAACATACATAAAATATTACTGCCTACGTATAGTTTTCCGTCAAGTATGTAAGCAAGATTTAAATATTATTCTGAAATATTAAAATTGAAATAACATAAGTAATTTAATCGGTACAAAATCTTAACATTCTTTATAATTATATCAAACTCTATCGCTATTTCTAACCTATTTAATATATAATTTAATTATAATTTAAAATTTGTGTATAGCTTTTTTTAAATAAAAAAAAGATGACGTTATAATGACAGATTGTATTATAATTACTTATTATATAAGGAACTTTCTATATTAATTTTTACACCCACAGATATACTAATACATTTATTTGGTAACTTCTACTTATTTGATTAGAAAAAAGTCCGCAAACCCAGAAAATTCAGCTGTATGTACACAAATGCACTGAAGGGTTTTCTGGATGCTTTCGCAGCACTTTCATAAGAAAAAGGCACCTACTAATATTTTTAAATGAATTATTCCCAACGTTTTATTTGCTTTTAGTATTTTTTATTATTTTTTTTCTATTTGTAACATATGAATAATATAATGTGTGAATAATAAACTTGTGGTATCGTATTTTGCATAATATTTTGCTTGTATGTACTTAAATCGAGCAATTTTACTGAAATTGCACTTCTTGCGCAAATTCAATTGTTATACAAGGAATATAGAACTACACATCGCTTGTGGCTAAGAACTTCGCAACGATGACTCACCATCTGTGCTATCCTCATCGTCCAACCTGACCCTATCTTCGTCACCGTCTTCAGAGCACGATAGCGCACTGGCCGGCATGTTCACAAAATCAAGAATCCCGTCTGCTCCTTCACGTTGCGAGATACACGATCGGATACGAGAAAATCGAAAATTTGAAAATTTAAATCGCTTTAACAGGGCGAAAAGAAACACACATATGTATTTTCATATATAGATCACTTTTAAAACTAAACGTGAGTGGAACACATCATTAACACATGATCTCGATACTAGGTTCACACAAGGTTCGTGAAGCACAACTAAAAAAAAAATGAAATAGAATAAGGAATAACTGCACTTAATCTGAGGTTTTATCAGACGGTGTTCCATACGCCATCATTGAACTTGTTGGTGTTGTATTTGAGCACGCGAAAGCTGCGACTGCATCCGAAGAAAAGCGCGGTCCGTGGTACGACTGTGCCGCGCCTGTAAGGTTGTAAGCGTGATCCCTTCACGGGGAGGAGTTACTATCGTACAAATATAACTACGCGGTTTAGCTGTCTTAGAATATGGATCTTCTTCTTCGCATAATTCGTCTTACTTATATATATCTAGTACTACACTAACAAAAAGAATTCTTTGTGACTAACAAATATGCGTTAATCTACAGGGGTCGGTTCTGTGCCCGCAGTTATTTTTAATTTACACAAATGATTTAGTAAATAATCATTTCACCCCAAATTTTATTCTTTTTACTGGTGACACGACAGCTACAAGCAACGATTCACTTTTGTCTGCGTTTCTGGCTAAGATAGATATTCTACACTCTGTTTCTAAATTGAACAAAAGAACTATTAAACTCAGAGTTGCCCTCGCAATTAAAACTTGAATCTAACCACGAAAAGTAAATCGTGAGTGAATGAAATCAGACTCTCTTAATTACCCGAAAAATTGTAAAGGTTTTAAAATAAAATAAAACAATAGAATTTTTAACCCAATGACCCTAATTAACAAACAAATTTATTTCAACAACGGGTTAAATTAAAAATTGTGCAGAAAAAACCTTGAACTGAAGGTTCTGGCCTAAAATAAAAACTGCACTCGACTCCAAATTAAAATAGGACAATGCTATTTCCTACGCAAAGCAAAAGTTTTGTTTGTTCAGGAAGATTATCCAAAATACACAACCTTTGAATTACTATTCACGTGGTTTCACAAATTAAAATAAACTAAGGGTGGACAATTACTAGAAATTAACAAAAAAGAAACTAAAAGCAAGAACGATGCTTCTACTCACCCAAATGAGGTGATTGATAAATAAAAATGAATCAGCAAAATTAAATAACGGAAAATTAACTTTTTAAAAATATAGTGAGAGAAAAAAAACTAAAAATCTGTCTTCCTAAACAAAGAATAATAATTAATCTTATGTCTACTACGTGTACACGTTAATATATTAACAATTATTACGGTCAGAATTTCTTGATTGGCTATATAAAATTAAATCAGAAATGTTAAATATACGAAATCAAAATGGATAACAAAATGGCAACAAAGATATACAAAAATACGTCTCCTCACGTTAATAGTCAAACAAGGAACTTCTTAACAAAACAACAATCTCTCTACAATTGTTTTTCTTACAAAAATCCCTCTCTCAAAATCGTACAACGCAGACGTATTACAATTCACCGACAATATTGAATAGAATCCGCATTAAAACAACACTAGCGAACATTAGACAAATTAATGAATAGAATAATTTAAAAAACTTAACACTTAAATTAATTAAGTCATACAATTAACTTTTAAACTAAAATTTATACAAAACAAAATTATTGTGAAAATTCTCGGTACATTGAATATCGGCTGAACGAGGAAAACAATTATAACAAGCAAACTATGTAACGTAAACACAATAAACTCTGTGAAAAGGATTGTCTAACCACAGCAATACGTTGACAGCATTTATTGCGAATTACATGTAAGTCGTATTTTGATATCTAAGACTGTTCTTTAACAAAATTGAATTTGTAAAAAAAAAAATAAATTGAAAATATAAATGTTATTACACTCCGTATAATATACAGGGCGTCCCACTGAATAGGCCCATTAGATTTTTTGAACTTGCAGTGAGAAGTTGATTTTGAAACTTGCAGTGTAGTCATGGCCCACTATGGTCTATTTAAGGAAAATACTTTATCGCAACTTATGGCCTACTAATATCTAGTAATTAAGGTACGTTCTCTATAATTAAAAGACATTATATTAGTAAGAAACATTAGAAATCTGAAGGTTTAGGGGGGAGTGAGTTTGTAGGAAAAAAACAAATTTTATTTGGTTGAAACTTGGAATTTAGGCATATTCTTAGTAATTTTATGCAAGAAGTGTTAATACTTCAAAAAGTATTAAGAATAGGTATACCAAATATCGTATTCTTCTGAAAGAAAAAAAATTCTTAGCTTAAACTTAAGTACTCACATTGGAGACGCGTTTTGAACACCCTGTATATGATTGATTGATTATTGCTATAACATCTTACAGCTACGTGCTTGTATTTACATCGACTTTAGTAGAACCACTAAACATCTGCTATCTCATGCACTATTTTTAATTTTATTCGAAAGAGTCCAAATGTCAAAAATTCAATGTAAACGAAAATATCTCAAAAACGATGGAGTTTAGGAATAAAGAATCTTAATACAAACTAATTGGAAAGGACTCGGAAAACTCATTAGGCTAACAAAAATTATACCATTCCATTTAAAATAAGAAAGTTGATATCAACACCTTGTATAGCGAAAGTGCTATAAAGTTTAAAATATTTTCCTTAAATAGATCACAGTGGGTCATGACTACACTGTAAATTTCAAATTCCTCCTCTACCAGAAATTCAAAAGATCTAATGTCCCAGTTGTGTGGGACACCTGTATATCTTTTAAAGAAGATAAAGATAATATTAACTTCTATCCTTTATACTTACTTTGAGTAATCGTTTTAGACAACCGTAAACTACATTCTGCTTCTCCATAGAGAAAAATAGATATTTATAGTTCTCTTATAGGTCAATTCATTCAGAAACAAAAAAAAAAATGCGTGCCAAATCAATAATTGTTATTTTTTGTATAAATTTTATGTTGTTATAGTGCTTGAAATATATTCAAAATATTTTAAACTATTTTAGCAATTCTTACTTTACAATGAAAGCTTGAACGAAAATAATATTGAGTTCCATACAATATGAATAAGCAGATACATCTAAGAACGCCGCCAATCCAAAACAGAATTGTGTTGTGGTCCGTGTCGAACAAACAAGTTAAAGAATGTGTGTGTCATCATTCCGCATTGAAATATTCCACATGATTTACGACCGCATGGTAATTTTTGTACGCTGGGTGTGTTATTACTACCAGGTGAAATCTATTGCAGAATTTATACGGGTAAGAGCTGCTTGCTCTAGCAACAGTCCTTAAAAAAATCATATCAGCTGCATTTGTAATTCTTTTGTCATCATTCTTTGTTATCAGCCAGTAGGAAGGATTTTCATTTTATAGTACTGGGTGTTCTGAAAGGAAACATGAACTTAAACAGTGGAAAATAATTTTTCAAACGTCATTAACATTACATCCTCTTCCCCTTTTTATACTGCCTTAAAGATCTCACTCTCTGGCGCTTACGACCTTAGATCCCTTTTACGTGTGCCACCCTAATCGAATACCACGCACAAAAAACCGTTTCCTCCATCTCAACGCCCCACCCTAAGGGAAATCACGGGCCAAGAGTACACGCATACACCGAAAAAGCTGCAGCGATTTCACCAAATCTCCTCTCGTAGTCGTTCTTCCGTTCGCGTGCGTTCCCCTTTTTTCTCACCTCCGGATCAGGATGCGCCGTAAATAGCCGGCATAGCGTACACCCACGCGCCGTTACCGGCGTCCGACGGGCTTTTTGTCGTCGTTTTTTCCGTCATCGCTAGGGGACACGCGGCGAACACCCCGCGCCATCGTACTGGTACTGGAAGAGGTGGGCGAGCGAATAGCACGTGCGGAAGCGAAGGAGCAAAAGGACAGCACGCTCAGGAATGAATAGGAATAGAAGAGGGGGCGCCAGATGCTTAAAATGGACCACAGGCGGTGGTGTGGGGTTGTTTGAGTTACAAGTCCATTTAGAAATGCGAGACTCCAGACGCCAATGATATACTTGTACAAGGTGTCCCACCGAACTCTAGGTCTTTGATTATAGCTGTATTTTTGGCTTGGGGAAAACGTCTTTTATACAAAAATTTTACAGAATTCAATGCTGCATAACCCTGAAAATATTTTTGACTTTACAAGCTGTTCCAAAAGTAAGAAAACACATACTAATTGCGTTATTTTAAACAGAACGTCCTACATATATTTGAACAAAATATCTCCAAACATACAGATGTCTATCTGTAATACCAACGTTGTTATTTACGCTTTTGTAAAAAATAGCACTGCTGCAAGCTCTCAGTTAAGACGCCGTAGTTTGTATATCCATTTGTTTTAGATACTCATATTTTAAATATCATATACTTAGATACAACTTGATAGAACAGTGAAACTAAAATCAATATAATTATATATAGGTGTTCACTATAGTACTGAACATTTGCTTAACTTTAGCCCAAGCTAACTTGATTTTTTTAAACAGCACTCTATATCTTTGCTTATGTTAAATGAGCCCCTACAGAACACTCTTTTAACTGAAAACTGGAGCAAAGAGATAGGAAAATACGGACTACATATAAATATAGAAAAGACCAAAGTAATGGAGATAGCTAATTGGACAGAAGATCATGCAACTTCAAATACAGGGAAAATAAATAGGAAGCGTGAAAAAATTAAAATACCTAGGAACAATTGCTAACTCGGACGGAAGATTAGAAGAGGATATAACAAGCAGAATAAGTAAAGTTAGTGCATTGTATAGAATTCTATACAGAACATTTTTTAATAAAAAGGATTTAAGCTAAAAAAACAAAAATAGAAATTTACGAGCCGGTGTTCGTGCCTATGCTGGAAGTGAATCATGAGTCCGAACTAACAGGTTAAAACAAAAAATAATAGCTTATGATGATATGAAAATTGAAAAACAGAAATTGAGGTGGTTCGGACACATTATTCGAATGGACGAAAACAAAACAGTGAAAGTAGTATGGGAAGCATAGATTGGGAAAAAGAGAAGGAGAGGAAGGCCAAGAAAAAGATAGAATGACGATGTGGCAGAAATACTAAAAAAGAAAGGAATAAGCTGGACGCAAGCGGAAGCTAAGGGCAGAAAGAATTGTAGAAAAATTATTGCCTCTGCACTGATGGTAGAAGACGTTGCGGAGAAGTAAGTAAGTAAATAAATAGGGTCAGATACCATTTTTTTTATTTTTATTTTTTTATTCGGAAGAAAAGTTTCAAATTACTACGAATTTTACAGGATTTGTGAGATTAGTATTTTTAAAGGAAAAGAAGTTTGAAAATGTATATTTTTGAAAAAGTTTAGTACAAAGTCACAACTGTTCTGCTCTCCGCTGTCAGTTAATGTGTCAAATTCTCAATTGTGATATTGTGTTTGATAGGAATTGCGGTTATAGTCCGTGTTATTTTTAGAAAGATATCATCCCTAAAATATAGATTTGTTGCAAAAATATTCTACAATTATAACGTCATCAATAGGTGGTAAATTTTGGTCAGTAACTATTTAAAATACAAGATGTAATGATTGTCTGTGTAAAATGATCTATTTGATTTGTATAAAACTTATAACAACAATAAATAGCCTTATAAAACTTACTTTAGCATGTTTATAAACTATTTAATGCCTAATAATTGCCCAATGTATTGTAATATCACGCAATTATTAAATAATCATATTAAATGTCACTTAAACACTAACCAAAAACCATTAAATGATGTATGACACATGTGACACTAGGCTAACGCGAAAATCTTCAGCTTTTTTTGACCAAAATAGTTGTGACGTCTTAGGACTTAATTCGAAATTTATAATTTTTTGAAATGGTTTTACTCACAAATATGAAACCCAAATGTAGAATTCCTTTAGGCATTCGTTATCGTAGAACACAAAAATGTAGTACATTGAGTCGTTTTTTGTATAACTTGTTGAAGGACCCGATCCTAGTTTAGTAGGTACTTGACAACTTTAAATAAATTACAAATTTCGTTTTATTAAATCATATTTTCATTAATTATTTACTTTTAAAAAATGTAATTTGTTTTTCTCCGACGACATATGTACGAATGCGGAGGAATATGCGCAGATATTCGATCTATTCTAGATCCGAACGTGGTAGAGGTTAGGTAGGTAGACTTGAAGATAATAATAACCGAACGATTCAAACCTGAGCAGGCAAGAGAGAAAATATCGGTTCCTTGTAATAGAAGGGACCTGATATCTTCTGTCTCACTCGCTTGCACTCGCATCGTTCGGATACTTTTTTTTTGAAGTGTAGATTTAAAAATATTTGACAACGCCACTTCCATTTGCAACAGCGTTGTTTAACTTCATTCTGCTGTTTACATCATGTGCGAACCACGTCAGGGATAACAGCTGTTACTACCTAGAATACATCTCGCCTAAAATAATAATAATACAAAAAATAGAAAGGGACAACTTATGTATTAATAATATAGAGCAGTTTATTTAACACAATACATTAAGTACTTTTTGGACATTTTGCTAAGTTCACCTATCTTAAAATATTAATATATATTATTTGGTAATCGCAATCATTATAATATTGTTATAATTTTACAGGCTATTCTTTTAATTATATTAAATTGTTACTTAAGCTTATATTAGTGTTATTTATTACCGAATCCTGACTTCCTCTCTGTTAGCCACAGCTGGCGCCCATCTCAAAAAACATCAGAACTCACACCTTTGCTTCCGATTTAAGAGCGGTGTGGCAATCTGTCCTTTTTTGCCGGGTTTGCCAGGCAAGTAAGTATTGATCATAATATATTTATTAGAATTATTTTTTTTTTCGATGAAGGGTAAAACTGAAAAAGGACTTTCTAGGTTAACGATAGGAATTCATTGTTCTTCTGTTATATGTAGGTATATAAAATTGTAACGAAAAAAATCTTGCTTTTATTTTGAAATTCCATTTTTCTGTTTTACATAAATATTGCTTTTTAAAATCTGTGTCGATTTGCAACTTCTTACTGTGTAACTACAGAATACCAGAGAGTGCGCGGATAAAAGAGCTTGACAACTGAGCCGAGCGAGAGTGTGCGGTCAGGCTTGTTATTTGTTGTATTCGTATGGTGAACCGGTCGAGAGAAAACCGACCTGAACCTGTCCCCGTGTGGAAATAATTACGGTGAACGGGGTTTCGCAGCGGGTGCTTAATTACTGTGTATACTTTAAATTATTAGCGATACTGTACGTCGTGTTTACCTAAACAGTTTTCTTCACTCGTTTGCCGTTGCTCGACTAAAGTTCTCCTCAGCGGTATCTTATCCACGTTGGTAGACGTTGGCTGTGTTGAAAAATCTGCGTTAACGGGGATAGCTTTATTTTTGCAATTAGCAAGGTTGCTCGGTGCTACTAAGTTTGTTAGCTTAAAGTGCGCACGTTTTTAATGAATCTAGAGTTAATCGTAAAGTATAAGTAAATATTAGTGGTAGTTGCGACTGTGCAAAACTGCCTGAAGCGCACAGTGGCGGCTCGTGAGAATATTGAATGGTGGGGCTAATCTCAGGCCAACTCCTCTTTCCTCCTCCCAATTTTATTAATTTTATAAACTTTTGAATAAGTTTAACTCGACTTGCAGTAATGTATTACCTCGCTTATTTCACAAATTTAGAAGCCATTTTAAAGTAAAAAATACACAAGTTCTTATCAGGAACGCTTATCTACCTAAATATCAATGCACGTACACGGGCCACTTGTTTACATTCGCCCACCTAACCAACGCAAAACTGTTCAGGTATTTTCGTGATTTTATATCAACGAAAGCATAACGCGATATAGAGCACACGAGTTATTTAAGCGTAAATCATAGAGTAAAATATAATGGATATTTTAAGCGTAAGCGGATGTATTTCTTACGAAAAATGGGAAACACAATTTTGTATTTTCTTTGTTTGTATACTTAAGTAAATGGCTTGTTTCTTTACTTAAAACGCTATTAGGATGTATTTTTCAGGAATAAACTCCCTTATTAGGTATATTTATTCTTTCATTTTCATAATTTTTACCATAAGAAAGACTTGAATAGTAGTTTATTTTGAAATACAATAGTTATAGTATAATTGACTACAATGTAATGAAAAGCGACACAAGTCTTTGGTGACTGATACCAAGCGGGCGTACTATGATAGATATTTGAATGTTAATAACAAGCTGCGTTCCAAAAGAACATGGAGGCTAGTAAGGCAAGTATCTGGAAAAGATACTATTCACAAAAGAATATCGTTAAATACAAATAATACAACTATAAACAACAAAAGAGGGGTGGCCAACGCTTTTGGAGAATATTTCTCCACGGCAGTTATAACTAACAATTGTTTTAGTAATAATTGGGTTACGACCTGCACGCTCATTCCATTAAGATCAGAAACTTCTTTATTTCGAGATGCAGAACTAATAGCAGTAGGAACCGATAATATCCCCACTAGTCTCCTTAGAGCACTAATTGTAAGTAGCATAATTTCTTTACTATTGACATATATAATAAACTTGTCTATATCCAGCGGAAAATTTCCCAATGACTTGAAAACTGGTTTAATGCTGCCGATCATGAAGAAGGGTGATGCCAACTTACTTGAAAACTATAGACCGACAATTGTTAATATTACTCGTAAAGTAATTGTACGTGTTGTGTACAGCAGAATGATAGATTTCATTACAAAACACAATATTATTACACCTTATCAACATGGTTTCTATAAAGCAAAATCTACAGAGACTGCGGTGTATAGCATTAACGAACTGATCCATAAGAATTTTAGATACCAGAACTTATAATAATAATAATAATAAACATTTTATTTCTAAAGGCAGTATACAAGTGACCGAAAAAAAAGAGACAACTCGTATAAGCAAGAAATACGTCACATCAGAAACAAATAGCTTACGTGCTATAAAAATCTTGAACACAGTAACAATTTAAATTAAGTAAATATTCTTTAACTGCTTTTTTAAACTGAAAAAAGTTAGCGATATTTTTTTTATCAGTAGGAAGGTTATTATATAATTTACATCCTACAAAGTAGGTACCTTTTTGGAAGATTTCCCTCCTATGAGGCGCTGGAAGGTAATAGTTGTCTGTTCGTGTATTATATCTATGATTAATATTACTGCAGTTAAAATATTGCTTATTCTTGAATACCATAATAAATCTAGTATATAAATATCATAAAAAGTTAGAAGAGCATTAGTTTTAAAATATTCTTTACAGGAAGCTCTATAGCCGAGATTATAAATAACTCGTAAAGCTCTCTTCTGAATTAAGAAAACTCTTTTAGAGTGTGGTGATAATCCCCAATGAATTACCCTATACCGCATACAAGAAATAAAATTAAATTGGTAAAAAGTCAATAAAGAACTAATGTTACATTTTTTGTTGTTTCAAAGCATAACAAATTTTTGACAAAGTACTACAAAGATTATCAATATGATCAATCCACTTTAAGTTTTCATTTATTACTACTCCTAAAATTTTTGAAGAAGGGTCTAAATTAAAAACATGATCATTTATTTGAATCGTATCGATAGACTTACAATTAGTTCTATTATGAAAATATACAAATTTAGTTTTTTGTTCATTAATTATTAACTTATTGGAATTCATCCATCTAGTAATTGTGTTTAAAGTTGCTGAAGCCATGTCATTAATTGTATCAATATTTTCTGGTTTAATAATTAAACTAACATCATCAGCATACAATACAACATTTTCTATATTTTTTAAAGTTTTTGGCAAGTCGTTTATATATACTAAAAAAAGTGTGGGACCCAGGACAGAACCCTGTGGTACACCAAGGTTTATATCAATGCAATGTGACTGATGGCTATGAATTTTAACAGACTGCTTGCGGTTTGAGAGATATGATTGGAACCATTGTCTAGCAATACACGTCACCCCATACTGTTCTAATGTATGTAAGAGTATGTTATGATTTACTAGATCGAATGCTTTAGACATATCAATGAAAATACCCAAGCCGGATTTACCTTTGTCTAGAATCTCATAAATAGTTTTTAGAAAATTGAAAACAGCTGTATCGGTGTTTTTATTACGAGAAAAACCATGTTGATTGATGAATAGCAAATTAAAGCATGTTAAATAATTGACTAAATGTTTGTTCATTATACTTTCATAGATTTTAGAAAAAACTTTTAACAAGCTAATGGAACGGTAATTTTCCAAACACTCTCTACTCTAGTATTATTCTAGGCGATGTCAGCGTAGAATAATACTGGACTTTATTACTATAATTAATAAATATTAATTATCTTTGGTGTGTGTTTTGATTTTACCGTCTCTACACTTGACACAATGAAAGTTATCGGCCTGATGCTAGAATTTACCCCACTTTGTCGACAATGCCTTTCTGTCCTGTTGTACCTAGTCGTTTTGGGTTCTCTAACCTTTTTGTTTAATTTTCTTGTTTTTTGATCGCTGGCTTATTATGGTTGCCATGACGAACGGCGAATAACTACATTCAGCCTTGTGCTTTGAAATTAGTTATTTTGTCCATAATTAAGTCATAAATAAATAAATAAATAATCTTTCGTGCGTGTTTCTCGCGCAAATTACGGAAATTCTCATTTTCCCCGGCCATCCCGTTCACACGAGAGAGGAACAAATCGAACTTAATGAAACTTCTTCATATGTGCCTAACACATACGTATATACACATCCGCTGGCCCATAATTACAGGCCTATTATTAGAATGATCGATGCACAATTAGACGCTCACTTCTTCCATCCGCCATTGATCGGCGATCAAAGCCAAGGCTACCGGTCGCAGAAGAACAGATTAGATTACAGGTTTCCATATACGCACTTAATACATGTTGCACGTCGAACGTGCCCGCGCCGAGCGACACAGCGCCATTGTCTGTTCTTTTACGGCAACCGGAGCGCAGAGTGCGTTACACTTCTACTATAAATAGAATGCTGTTGCCTCACGCGCCCGTCCGTGTCATTGTCGAAGGAACGGAGGAAGAACGGCGACAATAAAAGTACCTACGCGAGAAATTGCGTGCGTTAAAGTTCGAAACGTCAATGTGGTTTTCGTATAAGGCCGCCTTGAATTAAAGTTTTATTTTACTTTAATGGTACGTTTGTTAATTATCAGAAATAGAAGCAATCTTCTAAGTTAGTTAAAGTTTTTGTGTGTAAAATCAAAATCAATCAAATTTGAATCATTCTCAGAACCTCTTATTAGTATTTGATATGATTTATTACAGAAATAAATACCGTTGTACAGAATGTTCCGCAGTCAAATGGCCAAACTTAAAATAGAGCAGTATTCTATAGGACAAAAGTCTTGCATCAGACTTAGGCATCTTTAAAACGTTAACGGAGAATTGTACCATTTCGCATCAAGACTCGACTAACACTGATAATCCGGAAGCTGACCGGAATTAGATTCCATTGCCTGAGATTTGCTGACGAACTTACAATAGTCGTCAGAGGGCGGTTTCTAATGGTTCTGATGGAGCGTATGCAAACCGCTCTAAACATGGTTGACAAACGGTGTAAACAAGAGCGATTATTAGTCAATGCTCAAAAAACACAGGCTGTCACGTTCACAAGAAAAAGAACGCTAGAAAGCTTACAGTCACATGTCAAAGAGGCGAAATACCTGGGAGTATGGTTTAATCAAAGACATACATGGAATTCACATATCCAGAAATTGACCAGCAAAGCCACCATCTCCCTAGGTAGGTGCAGGAGGCTGTGTGGAAAGAATTGGGGACTTAGCCCCAAGATGACTCTTTGGTTATACACAACGATAAGTAGACCCGTGATAACGTAGGGAGCATTAGTATGGTGGCTAAGGTAGGTACAGAGGTTGGCGTGTCTGTGGGCCACGGGGGCGATGAGATCGGTTCCTACCACCGCAATTGAAGAAATTCTGAACCTGCCATCAATACATATTTATATACAAGGAGCCGCAAAGTCCACAGTACACAGACTTTTGCACATAGTCAAGTATCGATAAGTAAATCGCTGACTATAAAAAACTGTTAGACGAACTCAAAGAGGCACCTCTTTTAGGAATGCCATGTGATGCCATGGTTCAAAAATTTAACCTAGATATAAAATATCAGGTTATACCAGATAAGAAGGACTGGGAGACAGGTACTCCGGTAAGAGCGGACTCAAACTGGTATACAGACGGTTCTAAAACGGACTACGGCGTTGGAGCGGGAATATACGCTAAGATGCCTAAAAGGGCTCTTTCGGTAAGCTTCAGTAAAGATACGACTGTGTTTCAAGCTGAGATTGCTGCAATTCACCACTGTGTCCGAGAAATAGAAAGATGTACCGAGTCAGGTAAAAGCGTCGCTATCTTCTCTGACAGTCAGTCCACACTTAAAGCGATTAGCTCCACAAGCGTAGACTCTAAGCTGATTTGGGACTGTGTAAGCACCCTAAATGAGGTGGGCACCCAAAGGAAATTAACCTTGGCCTGGGTCCCTAGCCACTGGGCACGAGAGGAAATGAGGTGGCGAACGAGCTGGCCAGGCGAGGTTCGTCAAGGTCATTCGTTGGAGCCGACCCCTCTTTCGTCACTACCAAATCGCAAAGTAAAAAATCCATCAATGAATGGATAGATAATCAGTTCAGAGAATGGTGGCAAAAATCACCGGGACAAAGGCAGGCAAAAGAGTTCCTAAAGGAGCAGAGGCCTGAATTCACAAGAAATCTACTGAATAAAGACAGGAAGACTGTAAACATGATCGTGGGTCTACTGACTGGTTACTGTAGACTCAATAGGCACATGTACAACATAGGCCTGGCAGATGACGCAACCTACAGATACTGCCAAGAGGAGGAAGAACAACCAGTGCATGTGGTGTGCCAATGTGAAGGCCTTGCGAGGACAAGGTTTTTAGTATTGGGGTAGGAGAACACACCACAGCTAGTAGCTACATAAGGAAGCCGCTCTCAAAGATGATAGGCCTAATTAAGAAGGCAAAATTAGAGAGCGTCCTCTAGGAAAAAAGGGGATCACAATATATATGTAAAGGTCGCGGTGAAACAGGCCCATAGGCCATCCCAATCCCAATCTAATCTAACACTGATACTAGATACTAGACATACGAATCGCAGGTAGTGATTACACTGCCTTGAAGTGCAGCATGCTACGTTCTGCATAACGCGAGCCAAGTGCGGCCCGTGTAAGCAGACACGATCAACCACTCTATTTATAACTTACTGGTTGGACGTTGAAATTTTGCATAAAACGGCACAACATACCTAATGGAATGTTGGCAATTTTTTTGTTTTTTTTTTCTTCTTAACTTTGAGATATCTCTTGGTTTATCAATAAAATCCTGGTTTTCGAGATAGCCCGCACAAAAAGTAACCGCATGCCGTTAGATCTGGCGATCTCGACGGCCACTCAATGTACCCGTGTCCAGAAATAACGTGATCTGGAAACAGTCACCCCATAGCAGTCATTAATACTCTTGCGATATGTGCAGTAGCACCATCCTTCTGGAACCATATACTCTGGTTGTTTTGTGGAAACAGGTTCGGTTGCTGTGTTAGAAACTTGCTTATCATGTCAGCATAGCGTCCAGAATTGACTGTAACAGCATTCATTCCAATTCTGAAAAAGTACGGACTGGCAATTCCCGTAGAGGATATTGCGCACCATACTGTTATCTTCGAAGTGTGTAATGGCTTTTTGGTGAAGTTCTTTTGGATTTTCCAAAGAAAAATACGCTAGACCAGACATCTATAAATTAGTAAACATGATTTGCGAAATGCAGGCGACAAGGCAGATTTGTTGGCTTAAGTGCTTGAATTATCTAGATCTTATAAGGTTGGAAACGGAGATCCTTATGTAAAATTCGGACCAAAGTCACCTTAACTAAGCCCCATTTCCTAACTATGTTTTCAATTAGAATGTTTCGGATTGCGCTTGTATAGTACTGACATTTCTGTTAGTTCCGTACGTTTAATATTATTCACTGATCCACTTTTTTCAAATTTACGGATTCACTATTTTATGCTTGACGCTTTTACGCTTGACCAGATGGAATCCTCTTGACGAGAAATATTGAAATTAATCCGAAATTTCCGTTGTGCTGTGATCACAGAGTAATTATTTTTGTAATACGTTTTTATTACGAAAGGCTTTACTTCCGCCTCTTGTGATTATTGCCTGATAAGAAGCTGATTATTCTGTATTTATGATCTCAATTTAACTTTCTTTAACGTTAAATCAGTTCTTTCGTTGCTGAGATGTTTTTGATGGATTTCCAACGTCTGCGCGTCTAAGTGTCTTACGCACTAATGTCAATTATGACAGAGCTATTACCGTAAACAACCGGTAGAGAGAATGATTGGACGTTTCGCAACGTTTAATAGCGCTTACGTACGCTTCATTTTCTCTGTTTTTACTTCTTTCTAGTAACGATCACCTAGCCGCTAGCAGGTGTAATTTCTTTTTTTTCGTTTTTCCATAGCATTAAGTATTCTCTAGCACAGGTCTCATTGGTACGTATATACAGCAGGTCGGTTTGCACTTAAATGTATAAACCATTAGAGTTTCCATCTACCAACAGCGTCATTAACGAAATAATCTTACCATATCCGCTCTATTAAGGCGGAAAATAAGAAATAGACGCACTCTAGAGGCTGCCTCGCGTTTCGCAGTAGTGTACTGTATAAGATGTTTCGAGACTGGCAATTTAGCCGTCTTAATTATTGTTTTATGTTTTTTCTGGATGTGGTTAATCGTGCACTCCGTACTAATCGGCTTTCCCGTGCCACATTTGATTATTTACCTGGATTTTAACTACGTAAATTTTTCTTACTCTGATAAAAAAAAAAACCAAACAAAGTATTGGCCTGCTGCTGCAATTTAAGCTAGAAATGACCATTAATGGTTTTCCAAGGTAAACACGATTTCCAAAATCTTGTCCTGAAAACATGTTATTCAATTTTAGTTAAGTATCACAATTCTGAAAAAATACCTCTAGATGTTTAAATTTTCAGAGAATGTAAATTCAGAAAATAGACAAACCCGTAACTTGTCGTAAGTTTTGTGACAGCAATATACAGGGTGAGTTTTTTATCTTGAGACAACGGAATATCTCTAAAACACTGCATCAAATCAAAAAAAGATCTTAATAAGATTTGTTATAATGCAGGGGCTTACTGAACTCGATCCCCACCTCACCCCCACAGAGTGGGAGGGGGGACAACTTTGAAATCTTAAATGGGAATCCCCATTTTGTATTGCAGATCCGGATTCTACGCCATCAAGTATGTAGTTTTTGTTTGAAACTTTTTCGATTCGTAACAGATTGCGTTGTAATCGCAAAAAAAAACATGATTGTAAACTTCTAGAAAAAATACACAAAAAAGAGAAGCAAGCAAACATGATTTTTTGTTTTTTTTAAATTTTAACATAAACTAACATTTCAAAAAGCCGTTACCGTAATTTATATTGCGTAATGTTATAGCCTCCATTACTGTTCAAATATTCAACACTAACTAATTTGTATTGGATTAATAATGAATAATCTAAATGGGGATCGAACAATGTGTAAGTTATTCACAGCTTGTCAAGTACTGAATAAAGTACGGTTTTGCATCGTTGAATAGCATTCCAATTGCGAATAAATACATGTATCGAAGTGAAGGGGCACAGTTTCGAACACATGGCTTTTTAGCGCAGCTAGAATTCGCCCTATTCATAAATCAGGTGACCAAAATTTGCCCGAGAATTATAGACAAATATACACACTTTCCAGTTTTTCCAAAATAATCCCGCCCGCCATTTTAACTCAATTTAATCATTACGTTGAAACTCATAATGTTCTCAGTACGAACCAATATGGATTTAGGAAAGGTAGACGAATAAATGTGATGCCATCATGACTCTAGTGGACAATATCCAAGACTCGTTTGAAAGCTGTGAAGATTGCATTGATATATTCACAGATTCATCTAAAGCATTTGACTGTCTAAAAAAAAAAACTAGTATCTAAACTTAAGAACATCTTATGGAGTCAGAGTAATCTAATAAAGTTCTAATAGAACACAAATTTTATCTCTGTATTGTCTAATAAAGTAATTAAACGTGGGGTTCCACAGGGATCCATATTGGGCCCATTTTTGTTAATACTTCATGTTAATGACCTATCGATACATACTTCGAATAACACAATACTAACAACAAGGTATGCTGATGACACAAATTTTACCCTTCGTATTAACATTAAGCGTGATACTGATAAAACTGTCAGGAATGAAATTATTTCCCATCCTCAGTCTTAGTTTAATGCTAAAGATCTATTTATCAATACAGACAACACCAAAATATTAACATTTTCACTCAGACAGAAAACAAATTTTAGTAATATAAAGTTTTTAGCTATTTATCTTGATACTAAACTTTCGTGGATTTCACAGATTGACAACATTTGCTCTCGCCTAAATAGTATAGTTTATGCAATTCGAAAAACAGCAGCTTTTGTTGACAGTAATGTGGCGTATAAAGTATATTTTGGTTTATTTTCTGCTGCTCTTTCATATGGAATACTAGCATAGGGAAATGCTTCTGACTCGCAACCGTAGTAAATCTTAAAAATACAAATAATTACTCGATAAAATAAAATTGAAGACTAGGAAATTTCATAAAAACTATTTAGAGCCGATTTCTTCAGTCAAGGATAACTATACGGTAACTTTAAGTGATAGATAAGTGCTAATACTTATTTTCTTCGCCCATTGATAAATGTTATCCTTCGGATATGTGGCGTAAAAGTTATCTGTTACTCGACGCTACCGATAAATTATTATTCTCAAGTTAATGGGTATGTATTGCATTAACATAACCTCATTACTTTTATTTATAATGGTGGAAAAGCATGTGAGAAAGCTTTGGTGGTTTAGATGTCAAAACGAATAATTTATTAATGGACTTATATTAATTTATATGCAACATTTATCAAATCTTTTTCTAGTTTGGTAAAGTTAGGACAACGTTTGTCTCTGTCTTTTCTTGTATTCTAAAACAATGTAGAATTAATGGGAACAAACGAAAATGTAACTCATAAATTTTATGCATTGTAAATATGTGCATACTATATAGTAGCCATGTTTAGTATATAAAATTTATATATGGTAAAAATAAAAACATATACGGACTACTTACATCCATTTCAAATCCAGTAAATCATAAAAAAATATTACTTATCCTAAATTGATTTACGCTAACCGTACCTTAACTATTTCGTTTTGTAGTTATGTCCTGCCAAATGATTCGTACACACTTATGCAGTAACTGATGTGCATTATTTTCCTAGCTGAGATTTTTACAGCGTTATCAAATGCCATCTTGTCGATTACTATCCCACGGATAAAATTGCTTGCAGTTATTTGAAGAAATCTATTTTTTTTTTTCATATCTTGTAGATAACGCTATCCAACAGATACAAATACAGGACTTTTATCCTTGGTTGAAGAAATCAACCCTTAGGCATATCCAAGCATATATTTTAAGTCTGCGTATACCGCGCAGAAGCACAGTCGTATTTTTTTTTTTAATATTATTATAAATCCTCCATAACTACTGTTTGACGCGTTTCTCACAACAGTAATGTGTTCTCCATACGAGAACAATCTGGTGGCGCTGCATTTCTGTAACCAACAACGGCCGCATTGGAATTACAACCATGTCGGACGCTTTGATTGCTTCAATTATCGGACCTCGAAGGTTCGACTCGACTAATGCAAGTTGCCACATCGTATTGAAGCGTGAACAAGGAGCTAATGTGGCAACATGTTGTTGTAGGACAGTAAATTGGTAATTATATTGCTCTGAGAGAAATAAAAATGTCATTTCAACGTTTTTACAGTTTCAAATATTTATGCATCGATGTACAGGGTATAATAGAATACAATATAATAATAAAACAATATGCGATCGAAAAGTTTTAATAGACAGGGCGTCTATCTCTAACTATTGCCGAAAAGGAAAAATACTTTGTAAATGCCGTGAGTTAATGTAAATGTTGCCCGGAAAGCGCCGATTTATTTGTCATACGTTTGGAAATAAACATTGACATTGATGACTTACCTTCATGCCAGACATTTTCGTGATCCGCAATTATGGTTTCGTCATCTGACCAGAGAATTTCATCCGTCGATGCTGCCAGACTGTCACACTCCATGAAACTATCAAAATCCATACTGCCTTGGAGCGACATACTGTTACAACTTGTCTTCTGGCTTACTGTAAAAATAAGGAGTGTGAATTAATCCTCAGAATATACATTAATATAAACTCTGTGCATAGATATGACGATTCGATTAATTCACTAACACCCGAACTTCAGAAAAGAAAAGTTTCCCAATCCTTCGAGCATGGGTGGTTCAAAGGACGTATTCACAAAGATTATTATACTAAACGTCTATTATATACAGAGTATTCCACGTAAGTGGTTCATTAAAAGTTTATGATGTTCTATTATTTACTTAAATAAATTTGAGATTTTGGCACCATCATCTGTTCAATTGGAACTATAAATGTAAAATACTTTAACCAAAATATCACTTCCGGTTGACGGGAAATGGATGTCAAATCTGTTATTTTAAATAGAATGATATAATTTTTTATTCATTTTTGGATTCTACGTCCATAAATACGTCAGTATTTATTACTTATTCCTATAGCTACATGTTGCCGTTTTTGAGTTAAGTTTTTCTTTTTTTTTAGTCATATTCATTGCATCATTGAGAAATTAATGTTTCGGTTAATACTGCAAGTAGAGACTCCAGATTTGCTATGTTAGCAATGTAAATATAGCTCTAAGAAACAGTACGCACACTTTACGTTCTAACATACAGGGTGTTCAAAACTGAGGAACAAAGTGACATATTTTCAAATGCAGAAAACTCAATTTTTTTTTTAAATAGAACACTCTATATTTTAATTCGAACTTGGGAAGTAAATATCATCCCCTATCACTTTATCTCAGCATTCCCTATTCCTATCTTTAATAGGTTTCGAGATATGAGAGACTATTTGTTAAGCAGACTAACTAACCCTATCTTTAAATGTTTGTATCTGGCTCTGAATGGGATTATCATTCAAATTCATGTATTATTCTTTGAATAACCATACAAGAATGTCGCTGTTCGAATAGTCATTTCTATTAATATGCGCTGTACAAAATGTAATTACGATGATATACATAAACACTTATGGTTAGTCAATGAAATTGTCATTAATCCCATTCAGAGCCAGCTACAAACATTTAAGATAGGGCTACTTAGTCTGTTTAACAAAAAGTCGCCCATATCTCAAATCTATTAAAGATAGGTATAGGGAATGCTGATATAAAGTGATAGGGGATGATATTTACTTCCTAATTTCGAATTAAAATACAGAGCGTTCTATTTACAAAAAATGAGTTTTCTGCATTTGAAAATATGTCACTTTGTTTCTCAGTTTTGAACACCCTGTATGTTAGAATGTAAAGTGTGTGTACCGTTTCTTAGAGTTATATCTACATTCATAACATAGCAAATTTGGAGTCTCTATTTGCAGTATTAACCGAGATATTAATTTCTCAATCATGCAATGATTATGACTAAAAAAAAAAGAAAAACTTAAATAACTCAAGAACGGCAACATGTAGCTATAGGAATAGCTAATGAGAACTGACGTGTTTATGGTCGTAGAATCCAAGAATGAACAAAAAATTAGATCATTCTATTTAAAATAACAAAGTTGATGTCCATTTCCGGTCAACCGGAAGTGATATTTTGGTTAAAGTATTTCACATTTATAGTTCCAATCGAACAGATAATGGTGCCAAAATCTCAAATATACGTAAATAATAGAACATCATAAACTTTTAATGAACCACTTATACGTGGAATAGCCTGTATATAAACATTTATGTCCGATTTTAAAATATATTGATATGCACACATATGTGCTTATATTTTTAAGGTAAATACATGCTTTACATTAAACTTAACTTACATGCAATGATTGTAACCGGTTGCAATAATATAATAAAAATAATAGATCTTATTTCCCTGTTTTTTTAACATCAAAATCCACCAATCGAGAACTTACTAACATAATTTGTAAAATAGTTTATTGTTGTTGTGATAAGTGGTTGAAAATAGATCTGCTATTAAACCTTCTCAATTGTATAAGATTGCAGTTATTACATATTATTTTGTTACTGTTTGTATGCTGTATATCTGGGACTTACTGGAGATTTTACAAAAACTTCATCCGGATATCTCTGCGCAGATAATTACCGACGAAATTAAACTAAAATACAATCCAAGACGAAAAATGACAGGAAGTGAAATACAGCGACGACAACAACGAAAAGAAGAAGAAAAAAAAACAAGCACAGAAAGAAAAGGGCCACACAAACCAACACAAAGAGAAAATAAAGTAAAAGGTGTTGTGGTGCAATAGCCGTACGGCCAATTATAATTAATTTCTCATTTCTCGAATGTGTTACGGGGCAATAAATTCTTGGTTCTTTATTCGCGCTCGACTTATCAATAATTGCTCTCCGAATCGGACGCTCTTGAAAGCAATTTATCGAGAGAAGTTAATCGGGGGCATTTGGGGCCTCATCTCGCGGAGGCCACGCCTCATTCGGTCGCTCACACTTAGGTGAGAGGCGATTCGTACGTAGGTACATACGTACGAGGGATTTCTTATTTTTCTTTTGATTGTCAATTGTGTGAATCACTCGTAATTGGTTCGCAATTCCGTGGGGAATATCTGGAAGAAAGATGTGTTATTGTTGTAATTGCACAATCCGTGATGCGAATTCGTAGGTAAGATTGTGCCAAAAACAAAAATTGAAATCACTTTGCTTCATAATAAAGCTAATTGAAGCTTAACTTATAACATTGTGATACATGTGTTAGTTTTCTTCAGCTCATGGTTCTCGAAATAAATTAATAATACGAATTTAATGTTGTTATGTTTTTGTACTACTAAATGTAAAAGTATTTGTTCTCTCTAAATTATAATTCCCTGGATGCAATAGTAACCAAGAGAGATCCCTCCTTCGTGCCTGTTTGTCCTAACCTCCCTGAATGTCTTAATAAAGCTAAACAAAGGTCTTAATAAAATTTTTAACCTAACGCACGGATGAAAGAGGACTCCGTTTGACTATTCCTTTTTTTCATTTCTTGATCGTCATTTTAATGTGTAGAAATATACTTATTAGATGGGTTATGACTAGAGTGGTCAATTCTCGTCTGTGCGCCAGGTCAGTACTAAGTTTCATATATGTGACATTAATGTTTAACACCAGTATACAGCACAGTGTCGAGAATATAGTAATTACATAAGCTACGATCTAGTGTTGCGATGAGTATGGTTTCATTCGCCTGTATAGCTATGAGTAAATATTGCAGTGCGAAGTCGCATAATGAATGAAATAAAGGCTCAAGGTTGCTTTCACGATATGAATGAATATATTTTGTGAAAGGCAGGAGCAAGTAGCTCGGTTCACGGCGTGGCTTTTATAATAGGTTACAATTTAGTTTTTGAGCAAATACCTTATTGATAAAATAAATAGTAAATTGTTTACATACAAACAGGTTGCTTCAGGTTTATTCTCGTGGAAACAATTGAAAGATTTACTTCATGCACAAGCCTTTCGTTCACACAATGAGTGAAGTAGACTGCTTGAAGTCATATTATGAAGCGGACGATATACCGTGAATGATGATGGAAGTTTCGTTCCAAACACTATACTATACGTCTATATATAGTCGCGAGCAAATGTTATAGGCACTTTGACAAAATCAATGGGTTTCACGTTTTTTGCATTTTTTTTGTGACAGATATTTCAACGTTTATATAATCGTCTTATGGTTACATAGTCTTTATAGATACTTTTGTAAATGTATTATTTTTTTTAAATATATTCAAGTCTTCGAGATGTCACTTTTCCCACCATCTAAAAACTATTATAGCTGTACTAAAAATACTCCAATATGCAACATAAATAAGATCCTTAAAATACTACATATGTATAATGTATTACCTTCAAGTTTTTATTTTCTCATTTTTTACTGTTGATATTCGCTCAAAATTTAGGGTGCCTATAACATTTGCTAGCGACTGTATAATAGAAATTTGCATTTGAATGTTTTAACTATTTATTATTTTTTTTCCTATTTTGACTTTTGCCATCTATCATTGAACTCTACAACTTTGTAAGTATTTACTTATTGTAATTTTATATTTTGTTTAAAGGTGGAAATTGAAAATGATCTAGAAATTATCGAAATATTAATGGCCGGCTTTCCGTGTTAAATTTGTATAGACATGAGCACTTCCAGGATTTAAACGAAATGATTTTTTTTGATATTTTGCTTGAGAAAACACAGTTACAGCTTTACTCGATCAGATTGCGCACCGATTAGAATTTCCATATGATACGTAACTAGCTAGGATTAAATGAATATATTATTATTATGCGGTTTCCCTCATAAATCAGCTCTTAATGGCACTCAGATTCTATGCAACAGGAAATCACTTACTTAGTACCGCAGATTTTGGAGGTGTTAATGTCTCAACAGCCTGGAGGATATTAAAAGAGTGTCAGATGCAATTGCCACTTTATTAACGCAGAATATTAGGTTTCCTCAAATGAACAGGAAGTAAGAATGGTAGAGGGAAGTTTTTTGAAATTGCTAGATTCCCTAGTGTTATAGGTGCCATTGACTGTACACATATAAAAATACAATCACCAAATCCTTGTCACAATCAAAGGTATTTTGGTTGCTGTTTCCAAATTCATAATTACTAAAAGTACTACGTCCGGCTGTTCTGTATTTACTTTACTGTATTTTACTTTTGGTTTCCCAGCAGTTTTTATTGTTTCTTGCTACTGATGGGCAGCATTTTTCCTTGCTACCTTTTTTCTGTTGTCATAAAATGATTTTAAAAAATCAACATATCTTGTTGATTGAAAAGATCTGCAATCTTTTTCCAAATTACTTCATTTTACTTTCATGTTACGCCATCTGCTTTTTTTTGTTGTCTACGATGTCTTCAGGTTTCATAATTATTTGCAAAAGTAGTTTTTTTCATCTAGAGAAAAATTGGCTCTCTTTTACGCTTCTATAAGATATTACTTTGTTCAAACTGATTCATTCAAACTATGCACATACGTACAACATGTGCGCAGGTTTTATTCTAAATTCTAACGATTCTAATCTTGCTTAACTCACGTAACTCACTACCACAGATCAGCGTGAAACCAGCACACACCATAGACTTCACTTTTGTTTACTAAGAATAGAAGAAAAAATAGATGTTGCCATGTTTATGTGTCGTTTATGTAACCGTAAGTTAAAGATCTGTGGTACAATCGTATATAAATTTAACTAAGAGTATAATTTAAACCAATGTTAGTTAATCATTACATTTAACCACAAGTGGTGCAATCGGGCATTAAATAATATGTATTTGATTCATAAACCATTAAACTTAGAGACCTAATGTTTGTTTTGTTTTTGTTCACCAATTCTACGAAATGGATAAAAATGACTCCCTCATTCTATCCTTCCTATTTTTCCATGTGGATGAGTCTTTCTTAAACACAAGTCTCTTTAGATAGCCCGCCTCAAAAAAAAATCACAAAAAACGTATTAGATAAAAGAAATTCATTTTTTGATAGCTTTGGCTTTTAATTATTATTAATTAAATATAACAGTTGTTTAGTATGTTATGATAATAAAAAATTACCATAGCTTACTAAACATCGGTAATATAGTTTCTGCTAATCATAGACGAATGACATTAAATTTCTTTTTATTTTCGCAAAACAAACACTTATTATTTGTTTTGTATTTTTTGAACTGATATTGATGTATGCGTACTAATTTGCGGATTTATTTAAAAATAATTATTTACAATATCTGGCAAGCGTTTAGTATGAACTGAAAGCGCTCTGCATAAGAGTTAATTTAGCATAAGCAAAGATATAGGCTGCTATTTAAAAAAAAATCAAGTTACCTTGGGCTAAAGTTAAGCAAATGTTTTGGACTATAGTAAACACTGTATATAATTATATCGATTCTAATTTCACTATTGTATCAATGTATGTATGATATTTAAAATATGAATATCTAAAACAAGTGCATATACAAACTGCGTCGCCTTAATCGAAAATTTGCTGCAGGACCATTTCTTACAAAAACGTAAATAATACCGTTGTTATTATATGTAAATAGATATATAGTAGCTTACATTAAATGATGTTATTTCCTTCGTAGAATTTAGAAATGTAATATATATAGAGTGTTCCATTTAAAATAACGAAGTATGTATGCGTGTTCCTACTATTGGAACGACGTGTATAGTCAAAAATATTTTAAGATTATGCAGCATTAAATTCTGTAAAGCATTAGTATAAAACACTTTTCCATAAAATCAAAAATAGAGCTGTGATCAAAGACTTAATCTTGCATGGGACACCTATACATCCAATTTGATCCACCCTCCTGTACAGTCTCAATACACGCAATTGCCAACAGCAAAAAGGAAACGACTAGGCGTACCGGACTGTACCTACCAGTAATTTATCGTAACAATTTAATTACCGGACTATAAAGCGTGCCGCCGGCATTAAATAACATATCAAAAGTAAATTAGGTCCGCGAAGTAACGGGCCGAACGCGTCGCATTGCGAGAACTGACACAGCGCGCGCCTCCTCTCCCCTGCTAGCCCCCGACAATTTGTTAACATCCAGAGAGACGTTCATTAAAAATGGGAATTATCCGCGCAATTTATGGCCGGCTCTCGGCGCGACAAAAAACAAATATCCTGGTTCGATTAAAAATTTAATCGGCCCGTTTAAGAGATGGCCGTCATCTGGTTGTTTCGCGACGTTTTGTTCTTTTTGGGTTTAATAGCGATCGAAAACCGCTTTTCCGCGTAGCATCAATGGGAGATATTGAAGTAACCGATTGCGGATTCTCGGTATTATGAAGTAATTAAGTACCATATTTGAATAATGAATTGAAAATGAATTGTGTGATAGTACGGATAATAAATGTTAAAACAATGTTAGTGGTTGACTATAATCGGAGCGCGCTGTCGGATCTTCACTTCGTCAGTTGTATGAAAGCCGCATTAGAGTGCAGTCGATATTTGTTTCTCGATGCATTGGTCATCTCGATGCATTAAGATTTTTTATAGTATTCCTTGGTGGGCCTCCGTTAAATGCCGACCAAGTGAGGGAAAACGAATAAATGCATCAGTATTTTTAATTAGAAATGCTGAGGCGAGTGATTGAAACTGTCCTGCGGAGGCTGCAACTGTATATGCAAATTGAAATCAGCGGCTTTCAGTTTCAATTTGTAACGAGAATGAAATCAACTCTAATTTTAGTGTATGTAATTCTCTAATAAGTAAAAAACCTGGTTTTCCCAAGCACTAGAGTAAAATATAATTAAAAATTCACAAAAAATATTCAATTGTGTAATAAGTAACTAAATATTTATTTTATCTTGTACGTCAACGATTTGTTGCAGGGTTTCTCTTGTCCAGTTCTTGCTTATGCTGACGACCTCAAAATTTATTCTTCCATTGCAAACTTGGCTGATGTTGTGAGTTTACAAAGTGATATCGATTATATGGTTGATTGGTGTACTAAACATAATTTAAAGTTAAATATTAATAAATGCCGCTTTGTCTCGTATACTCGAAAGATTAATCCAATTGCTTTCCGCCTACTCGTTGAGCAATGTTGTATTGCAAAAGAGTTACATCCGTGCAAGATCTTGGTGTACTGTTTGACTATTCAATGAGCTTTGCCCCACACATCACTGACCTTTGCTTGGCAGCATCTAAAACACTGGGATTTCTCATCCGTTCCTGCAAATCTTTCCAGAATACTCAATTACTAAGAATATTATATTTTAGTTTTGTTGTGAGCAAGTTGGAGTATGCCTCTCAAGTGTGGTCTCCCCACTATGTCTACCTGCAACTATCACTTGAAAAAGTTCAACGACGTTTTCTCAAGTACCTGTCATTTCATGAGGATGGAGCATATCCGCAGCGTGGAATTGATAATATGTCTTTATTGGAGAGACATTCAATGACTTCCTTAACTTATCGTCGTGAATGCCACGGCGCACGTTTTATATGGAAGTTGATTCATGGAGTCATCGATAATCCTTTTCTTCTTTCCTCTTTAGATTTCCGCATTCCCAGATCTTCCTCTCGCTCTCCTTCCTCCTTTGCTTTACCCTTTTCTAGGACCAATTTGTTACAAGCCTCGCCACTGGTCACAATGTGCCGCTTAGCTGATCTGTACTATAGTGATATTTTCTATAATAAAATTAACGATTTATAATTAATTTAATTAATTGATTAACTACATTTTTCATGTATTTTCTTTTGTATGTATGTACTTTCTAAATATTGTTGTCCTGTAACTGGCAATCTGTTGGACAATAAACCATTATTATTATTATTATTATTATTATTATTAAAAAATATAAACAAATCTGAAAAAAACAAGAACAGCCGCTAGAAATGTTTGGGTTCGAGAGGTATTTTAGCACACTTAGGCTTAACGGTGGTAATAGCCTTACAACAGGTTTCTACACTTGTGCAGACTAATTTCAAATCGAAGACTAAGGCCTGTTTCAGGCAAGGCAATTAGTTGATTCCACTAATTGAACGGACGGTTGTCAAGGAGCATTTTTATTTTTTATGCAGTATCGAATTTTGTAAAACTTTTGCGTAAGAGACTTTTTCCTAAAATCAAAAATAGAGCTGTAATCAAAGACACAGTCTTCGGTGGGAGACTCTGTACAGTACTATCATCCCTTGGTAAAAATATATATTTTTTTTAACAAGGAAAAAGTTGAATTCATTCTAACATCAAGCGCCACTTGTCTAATATAACTAACAGTATTTGATCACAAACAAAACATAATTTATTTTTAAACCGATTACTTTCGGAACGGTTTGTAAACGAAAATGTGTCATTTTTACATTTCTGACACGTTCCGTCCTTAATTTATATTCCGAAAAAAATATAAACATATTCCGTTATTTGGCAAATTTTCATTGTAATTATTAATTTAATTAATTATAACATTAAAAATTTAAATTAAGGTGTACTAATGCACCGACGTGATTCCTTTGAGTTAAACTATAAAACATAGGCTAACTTTTCAAGTTTATTCACTTTTCAATCTATAATATTTACACAGTACGTAACATACTGCTCCATCTGTACTGCAAGCGCATAAGTACAAAACCTGTACTAACGCGGCAATACAGATAACCGCCTACAGAAACATTGGAATCTACTACTGCATTGTACTCGTTAAAACAGATTTTTGCAAATACTCCTGCATTCTATGCACTATAAATTGGAATCCTATTTGCAGTATGGGAAAAGATAGCCTTTATTATATAGAGATAATAAAATTAATACTTTTGAAACTTACAAGCGGGGTAAGACTTAAATGTAATAAGTACACATATTACATAAATTACTTTTACATATGTTACATGTATCTATAGTAGGGGAGTTGTTAGACTTGGAAAATCTCAAGTTATTGAATTGCTATACTATATAATATTGTCTAGAGACGAAGGAAAAAAGAATTTTCTTAATATCTATCTTAATATAACCAAATATTGATTAATTTACCACTTCATTCTCTGTATTAAATAGTAATATTTCGTATAAAAATCTTACAGAATTAATTATGTATACTAGAAAAATATTTTCGAATCAATCTTTTACAGTAATTCTGAAATTTAATGTTATGTAACTAAAATATAAACATTTCGCTTTAAAATAGCGTTCTATTAGTTAGCGACACTTGAATATCTTTATCACTGTAAATACAGTAAACACGAAAATATTACCTTGCATGGAAAATAATGGAAATAACGTAAGTGATCCATACGAAATAGTGGAATTGTTTAATAAATATTTTATTTAGTCTGTAGAAGATGTTGTCTCTAAAATTTCTTATAACCGTCAAATTCCCTGTAGTGATAGCAACATTTTAAATAGTATGTGCGCTATTCCATATCATGAATCAGCAGTTATGCATTGTTTAATAAGTAAAAAATAAAACATTAGCGGATTATGATGAAGTCCCATATAATTTATTGAAAAGAGTTTCGAACTCAATAATTAAACCTTTATCCCTTTTTAATTAATGCATCTTTTGAAACTGGAATATTTCCCCAAAATTAGTAGTTGTCCAAGGTTACTCTGCTCCATAATAAAGATTCTACCAAAGTTTCACCAAGTTTTTCAAAGGTCTTCGAATGCGCTATGCTAAATAGACTTCTTTCACACTTAAATAAAAATAATATTTTGGTAGCCAATCAGCATGGTTGTCGAGTTGACTGCTCAGTACTAACAGCGATTCATACTTTCTATGAATATATAGTAAGACACAAGACGATGGGGAACTTCCAGTTGGAATATTTTGCGATTTAAGTCGCGCTTTTGACTGTGTGTCATAATATGATGTTGACCAAATTAGAACAGTATGGCACCGCGTGATTGTAGCTCAATGGTTCAAAACATATCTACACTGTAAAAAAAGTTGCAGTAAAATTACATGTAAAATCGTTGGTAACAAAGTTGCCTACAATTTTACAGGTAAATTCGCTTTATAAGGTAAAATTTCTACCATCTAGTAAATTTCACATGCTGATGTGTTTTCAAAGATTGTACTGTAAAATTCGTATGTAATATTTATATGAACTCTATATTTACCGAACACTGAAGTAACTTTCATATGTATTTTTATAAAGAGGGCAAGCAACTTACCTAATTCTTTTATAGCACCTAATAGGTCATACTGAATCGCTCAACCAGGGATCAAAAATGAACACGCTTACGCGAAACCTACGATTGTTTGTGCCGTACATGATATCATTGAGCCAATAATGAGTTCGACAAACGAATAGAATAAACCTACGCGCACAGATAAATAATCCAATAACCCATCACATTGCGGCGTATGAATTTCATATTTTCCATGATATCTATAGTTTTACCCGAAAATTCAAGTAAAAACAAATAAATATAAAAGATCCTCATATTTTACAGCAAAATTAATAGTTCACTAGTAAAATTACTTTTAAAGTGCACCAAATACCCCAAAAAAAATCAATTTTACACTTTTAAGTAAATTTTGAGAATAAATACAAAATTGTACATGTTTTTTCCTGTATTTTCCTTTTGAATTTTTGTTACATCTTAAACTTACATGAAAAAGCTATAAATTTTACCGAAATTTCTTTTTCCATGTTAAATATCCTAGAAAAAACGTGTAAAACAAAATTTACATGATTTATTGTGGTAAATTCACAACGTTATTACATGTAATATTCCTGATTTACCATGGCAAAATTACTGTAATTTTTTACAGTGTAGATGAGAGCGCTCAATTTGTAAGTGTTAAATATAAAACCGAAACCTCTGTGAATAACATTAAGTCGTCTGATTTACCTGTTGATAGGGGGGTTCCGCAAAGGAGCATTTTGGGCCCTGTGCTGTTTATTATTTTTATTAATGATGTAATCAACTTTGTTTCTAATTTCCGCGTAGTAATGTATGCGGATGATACCAGTGCAGTAGTATCTGGTGATAATATTATTGAGAGTGAAAATATACATATTGTTGGAAAATGTGAGAACATGGTTTTCCAATAATAAGTTATATTTAAATGCTGAAAAAACCAAATTTGTAACCTTTCATATAGCTTAACTCTTTAGGTATTTGTACATTTTTCACTAATTCAAGGGTTTTATATCAATTTTATGTCCGGTATCGTTTGTAACCCTGGGAGATTCAAATCTCCCATAGCGATAACTTACTTCCAGTATTCATAATAAAGAAAAGCCAAGAATTATCCCTTCTAAAAAACTTATTATTTGTAAGAAACTTTAATTACAATATCACATATAACAAGGTTATGATAGGAATCTTTACATCATTGTAGTTATCTTTTCTTAAATTACTAAGAATGAAAAGAACGAAATAGTTGAAGCTTGACATCCCCTCTGGTTTAAGATAATTACTTCCCGCATTTGCACGTTCGCCCTGCATTTGGAGTTTTTCACAGCTGCGAAAACCGATAAACGAGTTAGTTGCAACCGTCGAATGAAGTTTATTTAAATTTGTCAACACTGCGACGATATATCGTCCCCTTATACGGTCCATTCAGAGGCGCTGTTTGCGTTGATTTTAATTTTAACTCCCCCATGGCGTTATACTCGTATATTCGATGGAGTAGCTGAAGAGACAGTGATGCATCTGTAGCATCTGTGCACGCGTCTCTGTGGCACTATTTAACGAAAACAGACGGACATTAGGAACTGTGTGATTAGGAAAAGATATAATCAACATGTTTAATATTTATATGGAGCAAATTCGTAAGACGAAGGAGAAATTAATAGAAAATAAAACACAACCGAGTCCAATATCTTACAATTGTGAGATTACGATTATTGGGCCTACTTGTGTTTTATTTCCATTAACCACGAACTGACACAGAGTCTACATAGATAATGAAAGAGAAATCGGTCTTTGAAGTAGCTAAAAGATGAGGGAAACCCGTTAGTTATATTTTTTTTTATCACAAGCAGAAAGTATTGTACCAAAATGAAAAATAATATATCTTTTCATTTAAAATGCATTTTAAAATACATTGAATGCTAATACTAATAAATTAATTTGATACTCATATTGCCCTAAGCAATGAAATATTATGATATTTACATATATATAAAAGGCACTCTATTACAATTATAAACATAATCTGTACCTACATAAATGTTTTTTGCATTTAGATTTTGTGGAATACCTGACGATGCTTGGCGCAGCCTATAGAAATATGTGGTATTAGAAGAATATTTATTAACATAATTGAAAAGACTATTTTTTAACCTAAATTAATTTGAATTCAATATTAAAATGATAAGTCCAACTTCTTCACAAACAATAAAACTTTAATACAAATAAAATCTTTATTGTATACGCCTTTCGCAGACATTACTGCATCTTGAACAACATACTGACAGATGAATGGCAAGCAAGATGCCACCTCATTCTTTAGTGAGGCATACAATAATATTTTATTGATTTTTGCGTTTGTTCACTTCGGTTTTTCTGCTTTAATTGCTTTACTTTTGTTTGTGTTTTGGATTGAGGTATTGTATATTTATTTTAGTTAGTTTAATGCAAATAATGTGTAAACCTCTATGCACCGAGAGAAATATCCTTTTTCATTTAAAAGGAATAGTATTAAACCAAAAGTTTTTATGTTTTCTGTATAACCAACATGGAAGTAAAAATAAATCGCATTTTATTTTCGCATAGCAGTTCTCTGCAGATGAGCAGATATACTTATGTGTAGTAGAGAAATTGTCGCATAGATGGCGCATCTTCTATTTCATTCCAGTAATAGACAATATTAAGCGCAAATAGGGTGGAAAACATGATTGGGACATACTGCTGTGGACTGGCGCCCCGGTTTTCACAAGTTCAGATGTTTTCATGTTCGATCAGCCTTCGTCAATGTGTTGGGCAAATTTTCACAGATGAAAATGTTTATTTTTATATAAGATTTAGTTTATGAATTGTTTGTTTGATTTTTTTATTTAAGTGTTCTGTTGTTTTAATTTAATTTCACTCTTTAAATATTTTGCGTTCACTGGTATTGTTTATGTTATTATGTTTTGTGATTTTGTCCGTTGATGGACTGATTTGTGCGCGGCTTCGCTGTACGCAACGGGCGAGTTTGTCAGGCAGTTCCGAGATAGACGTTAGCGCGTGAGTACATGTATTTGTTGTAAATCTTTGCTACCATTTTGTTAATACTTTTGATTTAGAGATTTGTTTCCCGGTTATTGATTTATTTCGTCCATCAAAGAACTCGCTTAATAATAATTTTTATTATATTGTTGTGTACACAATTTAGGTATAAGATCATTTATTATTTTTGTTCGGGAAGATATTTTAGTTTAAAGAGTTATTTTTTTTCGTTTTTTTAATTTTGCTGATTTGTATTTTATTAGTCACTCGGGTTGGGTGAATAGAAGCATTGTGCTTGTATTTAATTTTTTTTGTAAATTTACTGAATTGTCCACGTTTAATTTAGTTTGTTTTAATTTGAAACCACGTGAATTATTTTGATATAAAAAGGATTATCTTCTTGAACAAAATTATTTTTTGCTTTGTTAGGATTTAGCATTGTCCTTTTGTAATTTAGAATCTTATGCCGTTTTTTTTATTTCGGCCAGACCCTATGTTCATGGTTTTCTTTATCATAAAATTCCTGATTGTTATTTAACGTCATTCTAAATTTTGTTCCTTTATTTTTGACTAAACCTTTTCAATTTTTGGGGTAATTAAGAAAGTCAGATTTCTTTCACCACACAATTTACTTGTCGTGATTAAATTCAGGTTTTAATTCGCGAGGGTAACTCTAAGATTTATTGTTCTTTTGCGCCCTTAATTTTTTTATCCGTTGAGCTAGCTAATTTAATTTTTCATTTTTATTATTTCATTTTGCATTTTCAATTCAGTCAGTACACAGCAATACTAATCTGGTATATTTACCAGGTCAACATCTGATAGGAGTCATCGCCATTGAAAGGACGATTTCTTTAACGGCACACTAGAGTGCTTAGGATGGTCACTGCAACCAACTCGCAATGCTACTAGGATTTATAACATTCTAACGGCAAATCTCTCCATCTGGTGCATGGGTTTTTGGAGATAATTCATTTTCATTTCGATTAAAAATGATTACGGCTTTTTGTTTGTGTGTCTACGCTTAAATGTTATAAGAAAAGGAAAAACCTCTTGAATCAACATGCTTACGGTTTTCTGCCAATCTGCATAGTTTTAAAATTCAAAATAAAGAGGACTTGAATCGACTATCAATATCTTTCACTTAAAATAATAAACTGTTTCAACGAAAAATATATTATTTCCGAAGAAATGCGTGAATTTAAAATTATATTCCTTTTCAAGGAAACACCAAATCATGTAGGGGAGGGTGGGGCAAGATGGGGCCGCCAGGCATAATGGGGACGTCGTCTTTTCTACAAAACGGTAGTAAGCATCTGTCAAATAATAGCAGTCCTAATATTGACAAGTGCTGTTTTATGTTTTTTTTAATGTAGGAAACTTTACTAGTCGTAATAACAAAGTTATTGCTGTTTGTGCGTGAACTTTGCAATTTACAGGAATTTCGTTATTATTTTGATGGTGAGTTCCAACGGCAGTATC
>RXPK01000088.1:4030222-4107864 GCA_004143645.1 Protaetia brevitarsis
GAGTAGGGACTGCCCAACCTAATACGCTACGTAAACCTTTTAAAAAATAAAACTACTAACTTCCTATTGCAACGCTTCTTGCGACTGGAGGTAAAGAATTGACGGACTAAGAGCTCCTTATTTTTCAATGCAAAACGGGCTAGTTACAATGCATGGCTATAGTATCAGAGTCGTCGTGTACATGAGCACGTCGCCAAGAAGATCTATGACCGCTCGGTCCCGACCCGAAAGCCAAGCAGTGCACAATATGGACAGTGACCGTGGAAGTATCTTCCACCAAACACACATTAAAATCCTGTTTGGGTGCAATAAAGCTTTAGCAGTGTGTGGTATAGAATCAGTAGACGACAACCAATGATAATAACGCTTAGAATTTGAGTACAATATCCACATTTCTTCATAGGTTAACAACCGATCAAGAATTGGTTTATTATCATTACCGAATAAATGGTAAGACAACTTAAGGCTGCGTTCAAACTGGTGTTAGGGAATAGATTTTTCATTTCCTCAGTCTCTATAAAAATGAATTTATTCAATTATGTTTTCGGTTATGAAATGAATCCCCTCTAACAGTAATTAAAGTCGCATGGTAAACCAATATGGCGGACACGTATATCAATGTAGTTTAAAGCTGATCGCGTTTTGAAGTATAGATACATGTATATTTTTAATTTGACTATCTCGAATTGTTTAATTTGCTCCTATATTGAGCATAATTTCTTTTTTTTTCCATTGCGCTCAGAAACTAAAAGGAATTATGACAAATGCAAGAAGCAACTGTAAAAAAATGAAATACTCAAATTTAGCTATACATGCAAGCTCAAACACATCAGCAAAAGCAAGGTCTTCGTCTCAATTTTGCAAAACTTTTTTGCTTAACTACCACCTTCTTTCCTAGCTGAAATAGGCGCAAACAAATGGTTTCATCACTCACATTAGAACCTTCTACAAAAGTTCTATAGGCGCGCTGTACTGGAATGTTCCTTCAAACCTGTTGAATATACACGTTATTAATGATCTGCGCTCTCTCAGAGCATGCCTTATCGGCCAAGTTGAGATTTCCGGAAGAACGTTTTTTAAACCACTTCTGTTGCTGTTCGATCACCTTATGGCATCATATCAGAATGAGGTACATATTTTTCACCACCGTAGTTTTGGTACTAGTTTTGATTACTCATGCAGTAAACAACGA
Organism: Protaetia brevitarsis; assembly: GCA_004143645.1. NCBI lineage: Eukaryota > Metazoa > Arthropoda > Insecta > Coleoptera > Scarabaeidae > Protaetia > Protaetia brevitarsis. The sequence continues at coordinate 4,031,415 of RXPK01000088.1, forward strand.
ATTTTATATTTGTTCGTTGCTATTTTCAATTATTTAAACCACGACTTGCTGATGACTTTGACAGTTTACTTATATGTCCAATGGAATCATTCAAAATTTCATTAAATCGAATGTTACACTAGATTCCGGTAAGCAACGACTTCTGCATAACATTTGAGAACATGAGAACTACTTTCTTGACATATTGAAATGATAGTAATGGCCGGTACAGCTGATGACAATCTGGTTTATATCAAAACTAAGTAGTACAAAACTATGTAGCTTAGATAACCAATAGGAAATGAAATACAACTTAAAGAAAACCTAATAGTTCGGTTTTTGGCAAAACCAAACTGTACTAGCAGTGAGCACTCGCAGCTCATGATTCGACAGACCATTTAAAACAAACTATCAAGGTCATGAAACAGGTTATAATTTAAAATTAGGAATTACACTATAAAAAGATATGTATGTATCTTGAAAAGAAGAATACATAAGTAAATATTATAAAAATGAATAAATAAACGAACATATTATAAAATAGTGCCAGTAGGCTATATAATACTCCAGTGCCACAATTTTCATTATAATTAGGGTTTTTTTTTTTCAGATAACAGACCAGAATCTGTGGTGTTGGGCCAACCTCTGATATCTGCTAATGTAATCGGTTGAATTTCAATCAAATTGGAAAAGGTGTCATAAGAGTTAAATATTGTCATCTTCGCCCATTTCAAAGATAGAGTTTACGACTGCGTCCGTTATTCTGCATGCCCAGAGGTATATTCTGGGTTCTTCAGCTACCCTACATTTCAATCTCTGTGATCGCACTCTTGCTATGCTTTTACTAATATAAATACTAGTAACTAGATTTTAGCATGGTTTCAATTGTGGAAAATAAAATAAAAAAAATATTTGCCACCCCGCAATAAACTAGTAAGCAAGACTGAATCTTCGTGAGTTTTGCAATAACTTGGCTAAGATGGGTCTGACACTGCTATGTATATCAATACATGTTGCACTGTTGAAAATTTTAACACCTTTTTGACTAATTTAATAGTCAGGAGAGGTCCACACTCTTTTCGTGTTATTTTGTCGAGAACTATAGAAGTTTAATTTACACGAGCAAAAGATAGTCAAGTATTGTCTATTGCTAAGGGGTTATTTTGTCCAACTGACACGTGGAATTATAAAATACTTCTAGTCACATTTTATTGATCTAGACTAGACAAATTTACTAGCTGTTTAAACAAATTAATGCGATCTATTGGTGTTTTACACATTTTCTAAACACACCGTCTTTTTAATATGCAACTCCTATTTCTTAGTGCTACAATATTCTCCATCTTTAAGACGTTTTCTCAATTATAAAATATGCAAAACCACTCATTCACAAGTTTTGGTTTCAACTAAGCGTACCAATTTAAAATGATTTTTGAGAACCATTATAAAATTAAGTGAATGTTTATGCTATTTGAATTCAAGTCTAAACTAATTGCGTAAATAGATGTTCCCAATACATCTTTAAGATGTTGAAATTTTTTATGCCCACTGGAATTAACGTTTATAACACAAGTTACACTTTGCAGGTCAATCCACGGTTGGGGTTTGTTTGTATATGTTAATACGCAGACAAACAAACCCGAAACAGATACACGTGCAATGCAGTGGTGCGTATAATGCAATACCGTATTAGAATTAGGGGGGTTCCTATATTTCTATCGAGGGAAAAATTCTGATTGGTGACGCTTCGGAATGTCTAGAAAAATATCAATCCTCATATCTGACAAAGAATTCACACGAATTCTGTAAATTCTGTTGTATCTAAATACGCGTAGTCAACTCGTTCTGGCAAAGTTTGGAAAATCAACACTAAATATTTGACTAGCGCAAAATTAACGCCAACACCGTAATATTTTCAACAGTGTGGCTTCATTTCTGATATTTTCCTAATTGTTTAGGGAGTTGTCAACAGATGACATTTACATGCATTTCTCAACTTTCCAAGTAGATGTCAAGGTGGCTTAGGTGGAGGGACCGTTTTTTTTTTCCAACCAGTTAGCTATGCAATAGTGCCACTTGGAAAATAACAGGTCTAATAAGAAGGCAAGATTAGAGACGGATAAGGAAACGGGAAAATGTGCCACTAGCAAAAGATCTCGTTGTAGTGGCAATGATGAAGCTTAAGTGCACCTTAATGAGTCAACCGCAATGATATGTGTTGCCTCAAATGGAATTGCGCTTTTGGCATTCATATTCTATTAGTAAACACTTTTCATTTTTTAGTTATAAAGAAGTATTGATCTTTCATCAAGAAAGATGCTCTTCGTTCCTTGTTTCTCAACCCTTTTATTTCGAGATTTGGTGACCATTTATGGTCCTCTTTCAGTAACTTGCATTGCATTAATTTTTATCTAAGGGAGCACGAACTTCAACTTACTTGTCTATAGGGACAAGACCTGTACGTTAGATGGAATGACGTCCACAAATAATCCAAATCAATAGAAATCTACTGAAAACAGTGGAGGTTAATTTTCATGAATACCAACGCTTCAATGATGTAATTTCCATTCATTTTTACGAAATGCTGTGATCTTATAAACATTTTAAAAAGAAACTAACGATTATTCTAAAAATACTCATCATGTGCCCCATGTTATACATGCACGTGAAAAATACACGAGTATAGCAAGCAAAAAAACACTTTAGCGCAACAGTTAACATCACATTTATGTGCGGATGTATAATACACAACAAAGAGAAAACATGTGACACCATCACACAAAAAACCAATTATTGCACATGTTACTTAGCCGGTACAGTTCAATATTCCTTCTTATGATTGAAACACAAGTACGGCACATATTGCGAGGTCATGGTATTGTTCTCGGCAGTCAGTGCTAAAAAGGTATAAACAACAATTCTCGGTGACGAAATAATATATCAAATCCGCTATGCGTAAGAGATTAGTCATCTCAGGGTAATGTACTGCCTTACTAAGCGTCGGTCGTGGTCAAAGACGAAATGTAAGGAATTTTGGTAAACGGTCAACAGCAGAATGCAATTAATCACAATAGCTACAGCATTTCTTAGATTTAAGGTAAAATTTGCAAACAAACATCGGTTTCTTGGTTTCAATAGTAGAAGAATTTCATGTGGTAGGAACCAGAGACTTGCACGAGTAAGTAAAAATGTAGTCGATTAATAATCGGCGATTACCTTTCCCGACGATGCGAGTAAGTAATCATTAAGACCCGCATCGTAGAATCGCATCGTCGCATCGCAAGAATCGTACGATTCTTACTCGTAAGAATAGGGTACAATAATTGTGCATATATGGTGCTATTTGTTGGTTATCACTTATTATAGTGGCTTGATTTTCCTAATGTATTGTATGTTTATAGTTTTTAATAAAAGTTTTCCAAGTTTCGTGTTTTTTATATGATATGGTTTCTGTCGAGATTAAGTCATACAAGATCTATCTAACAAACGTTAGTTTAATTGCTTTCTACCAGTAAAACGAATAATAATGACACTTGTAAACGCCCTAATCGCAAAACTTGAGAAAAAAAAAGCAAGTGCTCCTCAAGATCGTATATACAAGGTTACCTCATAACTTTTCAGCTAATCAAGAAAAAAGAGCGCGAACGCGTTATCAATGTATGCTGTTTTTAATAAATAAAGTGGTGCATATATGTAAAAATAAATGGCAAATTGTACTCCCAAACTAAATATTTATTTTTTATAATAAAAAACGAATTTCTACTATTATGTAATAGTAAACATATGTAAATCAAGTAAAAATATTATATAAAATTAAATACAAAATTAGAACTACGCACATAGAGATGACATTAAATTAGAAACTAAGAAAAAGTAAAGTAAAAATGGTAAAAAAGATAACCATTATATATTATCAAACTAAATATTTATTCTTCTAATAAAAAAAGCAGTTTCTTATTATTATATAATCATAAGCATAAGTAAATTAAGCTTACAAAATAACATTAATTTAAAAACTAAGAAAACTAAAATTAATGTTTTTTTTTCTTTGTTTCTTGGCAAATTTTGCGTCTTCAGATTTAAACTTCTCTCTTTTCGAGTGATTTTTTTTGTTTTTAAGATTAATATTTATTTTTTTTTACAAAATCTTAATTTAGAAAATTTTTCAATTAATGTTTTACAGTGGCGGCTCGTGAGTTATGAAATAGAGTGGGCACAATATAACAACTTGCCTATTTTTTGTACATAAAATTCATTCTCATATTTTTCATGCTGGAAAAGGCGTCAGTGACTTTGTTGTAAAAATGCGTTCAGTCGATCTTCTGACATTGTGCTTCTCAGAAATGTTTTAATGCGTTTGAGGGTGGAAAAACATCGTTCACATTGTGCTGTCGACATGGGGGTTGTACAAATAATATCCAACAGTTTATATGTTCCCGTCAAAACTTTTTTTTAAGTTGTTGTGTGTTATGAGCACTAAAAGCGGCAAAACACCACCTACATCTACGTCACATATGACCTCGCGCTCATAAATTACTGAAAGCTCACTTTTCAATTTTACTCTATCCAACATAGGATAAGATTTCACATTTTTTTATACACATAATTAACCGATGCAAAATACGACGATTTTTTTCTACACCTTCGTTGTACCTAATTTTATGTCGCAAATAAGCATTGTCTAACTATTCACGTATGTCCACTTTGCCTAGAACATTGAAATCCACGAATGCATTCATGTAAGAAACGGAATTTTCGTGTTTCTTTGCCCTCTTTGCGATATGCTTTAAATCATTTAACCCTTGTTTATTACTGACCTCTTTCTTAAAAATTAAGCAGATAAAATAAAATAGTTTATTTGTTAGTGAAAATCCGCACATCTACTCATATTTTTATTAAATACTCTATTGTAAGTTCGAGTTTTACTTGTGGAAGTGTAGTTTATTTGAAGATCAGGAATAGGCCTTCCTTTCTCTTTAATTAAAAGTTTTTCCTCAAATGAGAGCGGGTTTTTTTTTTCAAGATTTTGCACTCAATTAACTTCCATCATTAATAATAAACGTCACTTCAAGCCTTTGAAATCACACATGCGCGGTACGCGTTGAAAACTATGAAGTCGCAACGAATGCAAGACGTTAACTGGGGCCACGGCATTACGTGCCCCGTAGCCAGTGTTGCCAACTTGGTGAATTTTCTACTAAATCTGGTTGTATGAAAGCACGTTTGGTTACACAAATCATATTTCTGTGGCTAGTGAAAGTTTAAGTGATTTTCTTTAATTTTAGTAATAAATCTAGTGAATTCATGAACACACGCAAAATTACATCAAAGTATAGGAAAACCAAGTAGCGTCCCTCTCGCCAAGATAAATTTCAGTCGCTATTTTATTTTGTACCGTATAATGTATGTTATGTCTACCATTTCTATTCTATGATATGGAATTTAGATAAGTCTTTTGCAATTTAGCTTTCTTCTCGAATGTTCGAGTGTATTTTCCTTTATATGGGAATGATTTTAATTTTAATTCTAACATACATATACATTTTTAAAATTTCGCGCAGAATGTATAAAACAAAATGGTAGGAAGTTACCAAAAATTTTCCATAAAAACCTACTGATAAAAACATGAGTGATGCTACTTGGTTTTCCTATACTTCGATTGCATATATACAATATGTAAATAAATAAATAAAAGTACAAAATGAAATAATAAAATAAATGAGGATATATATTATGATTTTATAAAACACGGTTATAGTTGTATATTGTTGTAAATTATTAATATGTGACGACTACCTACTGAGTGTTGTATTAAATTCATAAAAATTATAATAAAAAATGAAATAAAAGGGGATTTAGAGTAAAAAAAAAACTATTAATTATATAAATATATAAAATATTTTTTTGCTTTTCTCGAAATACTTTATAAACTAATTCCTTTCTCCATTCTAGTGATTTTCTGGTGGAATTATAATCCCAATTTAGTGAAATATGTCTTCTGTCAATTGGCAACACTGCCCGTAGCGACCGTATAAGCGCATATGGCGAAGATAAACGGAGCCGTCCGATTTATACTCCAAATAGGTACATCGGAAAGAGTGCCCCGGAACATAGTTCGCTTCGCATAGCGTTCGCATATACGCTAGCGTCTGCAGTGCGGAAGCATACTTTCATACCATCGTTATAAAAATACGTAAAAATAATAAAATAAAATAATGCACTGAATTACATGCAAATTTCTTTTTGTGTGTATCTTGGTGGTCGCCACTCATGTTTTATCAACAGGAACGTGTCTTGCAATATACTTTCAAGTTCTTTTTATTATAACAGAATACCCCCATTCCAGCCTTTTAATGTAAACAAACACGGGAATGATCGCGAAGCGCGTCATCACAGCGTCAACGTATATCCACCTCTCCTTTAACCGGGACCTTACGAGGTAACCATATGTATACGGACCTTGAGAGCTCCTGACGATGCTGCGAGTAGTAATCATACGATGCCACGATGCCGATTGCTACTCATACTCATATACACGATTATGCGTATTACTAGACGCATCGTTATACTCGTCAAATGCGTAAACGTACCTATACTCGCACGATGCCGTACTCACTCGTGCAGGTCTCTGGTAGGAACAATTGTCTGTAAAAGTTTGCGCGTTTTCTAAGTAAGACTTCTGAAAAGCTGTCCGCATTAATGTCAGTTTGATGCAAACAAAATGTACGTGTTTATGTAGCACAGACTCAGGTAGAAAAATCTTGTAGGTATACATGAAGTCATATTTATAATTATTGTTTGATTCAGCATATATCTTTCAAATAAATTCTCATCTTATTTTCTTTTTAATTTATATTGTATTTTTAAAATGTAGCGGTGATCAGTATAACCCTCGATTAAATATTACATTGACCTTGTTTATCCGAGTTTGATGTTCAATGTCAATTATTTAGCTACACACGTTTCTTATAAATGGTATACATCAACCTAAAAATGTATATAAAACTGCCTCTAATAAATACACAAGCGACTGAATCAAAAATCTTTTATCCCAAATAAAAAAATAAAAATACAGTTAGAAATATGGAATTAGTGACATGATTTCCATGGAAAATAGATCAAAATATAAATTAAAGTTGTGCAGAAACTATATAACAATCTCCAAAATCAACAATCAATCAATACTTTATTTTGATCTACTATACTATCAGCACTTTAAACAGACATTTCCATTTATAAAATGTTTCCTAGAATAGTAAGCTTGTAGTGTTTTTATACGACATTACCGAATCTATATATTAATAAAATCTTACCATATATTGCTAATAAAATGCTAGTACTTCAAGAACATCAGTTTCGCAAGCGTACGTTTTAGTTCTGGAATTACCTATCCATATTCATATGCAAATCAAACACTAGCTGATTCATAATTTACGTGTTGATGACTACAGATGCCCCTACTAAAAGCGTAACAATCTGAAGTGAAAAAAAAAGTCAGAAGAGTTCCAAGAGTATAATGGTAAATTAGTTGAATATATTTATGGCGGGTTCTGAAATCCATTATACAAATACGCACCAAGATGTATATACCGCGTATTTCAGGATATGAAAATATGGCTTTTGACGTCTGTAATTGTTTTATTGTACGTCCTCTGATGATAATTACCTCACGCCCTCATTTAAAGAGTATACTGTTTATCTACTAGCACATGAATCCAATTGACTATGAATTAAGGCCCTATAAGATAACAGTAAAGGGTGATTTCAATTTTAAATATATAATAAATAAAAGCATTCGGCTTATAACAAACACACAAGACGAAAGTTTTAGAAACTTTATTGTAAATTAATAACTTCACAAATGGTTCAGAAAATTGATAATAAAAATAAAAAAAAAGAAAAAAAAAATAGTAACAATGTTTAACAAATTGTAACTTCTGAAATATAATCATTAATTTTTCGGTTTAGAATTATGTTTTTAGTTTTCTGAGGAAGGCAATATATATTGCCGAAACGTTACAAAAAAAGAAAAATGTAGTTTTATTTTGAATACCTTTTATCGTCACTAATACCAAGAAATTGAATTAAGTTTTCGTATAATTTTTGGCGAAGAATATTAAATATCAACGATATAATAAATAATATACATTAGGCGTACATATTTGCAAAAAAACCTATAATACACACGCATAAATAAAACTTAATTAATTACTTTGTAATACCCAATATATTCTATTGTGTATTACAAACACAATTATGTTTTCTATACTTAATAAAATGTTCAGCAAATAATTCTTCCAATTCACAATTTATCAATCGTTTCTTATTGTTAGTAATACGACAATAATAGGACGATGGCTTGATAAAAGCATCAAGATTTGCATAATTTTCAATCTTATATCTGTAAAAAAATTGGATTTAAGCTTAATTATTAATTAGTAGCTTAATTAGTAGTACCGTCGAATGGCACAAAAATGCGTTTTTGAAACTTAGTACAGATTACTGCAAAATATTTACTGTTTATTATTAATGTTTACGTATTATCTCTTTTGACGATACTTATTACAGAGTAACATCAAAAGTTGGAAGCGTCAAACGGAGTATGTGCCAAAATTACATGTGTAGTGATAATTAAGAAAATTACTTAAAATGATATATGAACATACTAGAAATGTTACCTTTTAGGACCGCAAAGCGTATATTTATCTATTTCGGACGACGCGGCGTGCGTGACTTCGGTTACTTATACTGCCAGTGGATTTACTTGAGGAAACGTAAATTTCGTAGAGGCGCGGATAAAATAGTGTTTGACTGAGGGTTTAATTACCGTAACGGGAATTGGGTTAGAATAGGGAGATTTGGGTAGAGGCGAGTAGATATAGGGAAGCAAATTCCTCCTGCGGAATGGATGGTAGAGTGAGGGCGGTCCAGAGGTGGCCTTTGCTGTTTATAATAGAGGTATTGAAATATATAAACCAAAAGTGTAATTAATTAATATTTGTAATGTGGTGGGGTAGATATAGCGAAGCATGTTTTGTTTAAATGTCTACTCACTGATAAGTGGCGGTCGCCTACGGACACTAGGGCATTAACTTATGAGGGGTTAAATTAGCCGCGACCTTAAACAGGTATTAGGGATAACAAGTCAGTCAAATGTTAGAAACTTTAGCAATGCTATAATGTAGTAGAATGGAAGTTTGGATATCTGGGTGAGAATTTGCGGCTGCAATAGGGCATTGTTGATCTAATAATTAAGTTAGAAGATTATCTACGATCTGGGTACTTGATTTTTCGTTTGGTTCATTTGTAGCTTCTGTAACTACAAATATAAAATCATCATGCGTAAATGCTTCAGGATTAAATGGAACAATGCCAGTTTTGCAAAATTCAAATTGCAAAAGTCAACTTCACAAAAAGACCGCCTTTATTTAAAACGTGGCAATAGTATATCCACGGCCATTATTAATTAATTTTTTTCGACTAAGTAAGTATTTAACAAGCAAACAAGATTGCGCATAAATTTCTAAATTAATCATTTCACGACAGTAAAATCCCTTCAAAGTTCTACTCCACTCATTTACTCTTGTGAATTCATTCATTCATCAGCAATTTATGGGCAACCGACAACTTGCTTGTTTATCGTTACTGATTAACGCAACACAATTTAACTATTAAAGGCACAAGCAATTAGCTCATAAATAGGTTAACATAACCGGTAATATTGTTTAATATTTAATCCAATAAGTAAAGTGGAGTTAGTTATCTGTAAAATCAAATAATTTTCACAGTTTTATAGGTAAAACAAAATGAGTTGCTGAAAATGAAAATAAAAAAAAATGTTTAGAATACTATTTGAAATAATATGGCGTTTCAAAAAAAAAAAAAAATGACACGGACTTATGACAATGTTTATACTACGCAACTATTGCAGATTCAGTTAGAAATAATTTGATATCGACTAACATTTGAAAGATTTCTTTCATAATTAAACCGATAAAATACCTTTTAGGCAATACGTGTGTCGTGACATAATCCTCTTGAAGGTCATGCGCTAGAAATCAATTAGCTTCGCAGCACGTGAATCATTTATATTGCGCTTCTCTGTATAGTAAAAATACCACGCACGTAAACAAACTGGTGATTAACGAAGGACGTTTGATAAACCAAAATCATATTGTCTAAAGAAATTCCCCTGTAAATTGTAAAATAGGAGAATGAATTGCCGTATGAATGGGTATTGATTATTTTGTTTTCAGCTCCCAGTAACTTGCTAAGCTGGTAATCTGCAAAGCATAATAATCCCAGGCATATTTCTTCGGATAAGCATATAGGATAAATTTAAAACTGCAAAATAACATTAAAGATGACCTTTAATTTAATTTTTTAAAAAGGAATATGGATGATGTATATGATTATTCACTACGGAATTTTCAAATTAGGCTTCTTACTATGGTTTGTTAAGAGGGTTAAGTGCGTATGGTTGGTTGTATAAATACCAATACTTATAAAATTATTTTTTTTGTGGCTAATATCGAACAATAATAAGTGGTTATTGCAAGAAATATATGCCAATAGATTATATAATAAAAAAAAGATACATCGTTTTGCAATAAAATATAAAATTGAAAAAAAAAATATCTAGAGAAAATAGCAAAAACAATTATTTCAGTAAACGATAATTACGCTCACGACATTAATATTTAGTACCATCAAGAGCGTCGAAACCATTCGTTCGAGTGCTAAATAATAATGGCGGCGACTGTATATTACATACATAGCACTCTCTGTGAGATATATCGGAAGAAGAGATCGTAAAATATCTAATTTAGAATCTTTACAGTTTAAGTTTAAAATGTAGTCCAGTGATATACAATGCATTATATAAAAATTGTTATTTAAAATAAGTGAGTGAATTTTTAATAAGTTATATGGCTGTTCTGAAATTTACGCTATTTTTAGCTTTTTTTAGAAACATTTTAAATTATTGCTATTATTATGTGCTACAGTAATTTTAAATGGTTTTAACATACAATTATTTTTTTTTAATAAATTTAACATAGGGAATTGCAATAAAATTTTATACTACTATTTAACTTTATTTTATTAGTTATTTTAGTTTCATTATATAATTAGTTATGAATATTTATGTGCTGTCCGCCGACAGATTGAACCTCGGACTTAGTGGTTTATAATTTATACTGACCAGTATCTAACACGTAGTTTTGACACCGCTTGACATATTGTAACTTTAAATTTGTTTACCAGAGTTTGTGAGCTATATAATCTTGTTCGTCAATATAACATTGCGTTTTAAGATTACTCTAATATTGTGTTATATCCTTTTATAATCAAAACGGAAATATTACTTACAAACAGTATATTACTGGAAAATTGTGCAGATAGAGCTTTGTACATTCGATACAAAAGCAAGAAAACTTATTCACATGCAATGACAACATGCAGTTTCACTCAAACCGATTAATTTTAAATAAAAATAAAACTAAAATATTAAATTTCCATAGACGCGAAAACCCCAGATATTACTACAAATATTCCTTGTACGGATGGTGCATCAATAGTGGTGTCACCATAGATGATAAGCTGGAATGCAAAAAAAAACAACTAGCAAACGTGTGCACGCAACTGAATAAAGCCTATTATATTATTAATCAGTTGAAATATACATTGGAAAGAAAAGACCTAGTAGATATTTACTACGCGTTGGCATACTCTGCTCTTTCGTACAACGTTATTATATGGGGCGTAGCAACTGGTTGGGAGAGAGTATTCATCACACAAAAGCGGCTCATAAGACTGATTTTTAACATTAATAACCGCGACAGTTGCAAGGATGTTTTTAAAGAAAATAAAATTTTAACTTTTCCCGGCATTTTAGTCTATAAATCGGCAGTCTATGTGAAACAAAACTTTGAAATATTTAATAAATACAAAAAACATCACCCTTATACCACCCGCCATATCGAGCAACTGACGATACCCAAGCACTACCTATCAGCTACAAAGAGATCGCCTATAATTCAATGCCTAAGAGTATATAATAGCTTGCCAGATACAATAACTAGCACAGACTGCATTAAACAATTTAAAAAACAGATTAGAGCGCTCCTAATAGAAAAATCTTATTACTCCATTAATGAATATTTTTGTTCTTGACTATACACATTTATTGTCGTTTTTGTTTGTTCTATTTGTTTTTCTGTAAATTATTTATTTCTAAAATTTTGTTTGTTGTATTTTACATTTGTATTTTGACACATTGTATCCAGTGTTACTGGCTTAAACAATATGAAAATAAACTAAACTAAACTAAACTAATGTATCATCACAGAGGCTACTTAACTCCGTCTAATTCTTTTATGGTCTTGTCAATTTAAGAAAACGATGTTCATCATTTTCACATACGCGGAGGATTTTTTTAACCAATACAATTGTCCTACATACCGTAGTCAACAAAACTTAATTTTATTATAGGGATCTTAAACGATGCATACCTACTATGACCTTGCAATACGCACCGGTGCTAAAATGATATTGGGCGCTAATACCCTAAGCATGTCTGTTTCTATTTTGTTGCGGTGCGCTGTTTCTTATCCTCTGCTTTCCTATAACCTAGTTTTGATGATTATAGTATAAACATATTTAATAATATTTCATACCTAATTTCATTATGCATATAACTTATGACTTAATACTTTGTTATTCAAAAATAAATATATTTATTTCTATGAAAACTAAAATTTACCGCAAACGACCTGATGTGGAAGAAGAAGCTGGGTATCCTAACTAATTTTTTGTATATTATTCACTCACTACCTATACTTTGTCAGCTTTTTGTTTCTCAACCAACAAACTGCAAATAAATATAAGGATGCTATGTCAATAATTGGTTATTTAACATATTTTTTCTTTAATTAAAGTTACATAATGCATAAATATAACGTAGTAAAATTATTAACATATAATACGGCGTGTTTATAGAATTGGATAAAAAAATACTTAAATTCCAGATAATTATTTTATGTAACGAACAATGAAGCAATTATAACTTTATGTTTGACTGGTAGATATTTTCACACCCGCCAAGTTACTAAAAAAATAGTGGGAGATATCGATTTCGAATTATTTCACAAAGTTGGAACAATTTAAACTTATACATAATATGGATGAATCTAAACCGTACAAAAGACTGAAAAAGTAATCACCAAGAGAAGTAAAAGACAGAGGTAAAGAAGTATTCATACGGCAGGTGTGGTGTGTATAAGCAGCAATGAAACTTTTATTCCACCAGCATTGATTTTTCTAAGGAAAAAATCAAATGATGGAGCCCCACCATCAGGTACCTCCTATTATATTATGAATCAGCATATATGACCGGAGACCTCTTCTTCAAATGGATTAAACACTTCGTGAAGTTTGTTAGATCTACGTACGTATGCATGAGAATAAAACGTAATTTTAGATGGTCCACGCGTTCCACAAAAACCTGGAGGCTCAACTTTTTACTGTTTTCTGGCCCATTCCATTGCATGCACCGACTCCAGCCTCTGGATATCGCATTGTTTAGATCTTTAGAAACCAAGAGAATATATGGAGAAATGTGTCAATATACCAAAGAGATTCTTTATTTACAAAGCCCTACAATAAAGCTGCCACCATCGGAATAGCTCTTAGTGGATTTAAAGCCATAGGTATTTGTTCGTTAAACTCCAGTATATTACCTATTAGCGTATGTTGCACTAATAACATAAAATAAAAATGTTGTTGTCTTTGTAGGCCTATATCTTTAAGTGAAGACATGAGGGGTATGTTGCACGTCAATCGACTCGATCAGCTGGTATCCAAAGCTCTTAAGCTTGAATGAAGGGTATCTAGTTTTAGTAGATATCACTTCATTGCAGAAAGATTCAAAAAAAATTAACATTATAAAGCATATTGTGTGTATGTGGAATATCTACTAATGGATGGATTTATGCACTCCTACACGGAGAAAAATAAAGATTACCACCTATTATAAATATAATCAATGATATTAACTCGGGGACAACAATACATTATCTAATAAATAGTATACATTCATATATTACCGTTCATTGGAAAAATTATGAGTCTAACATAATTATAATATAACTAATTATAAAGTTTGCTGTCATTATTTTTATTATCTTTTTTTTTTCTTTGTAACTAGAAAATAAATTAATCGTTGAGAAACCCGGAAAATTGGTGTTCTTATTTAAATATTCTAATCAAAAAGATTCGTTTATTTAATTTTTAGATATTTGAGGAAAAAATTGCGTAATTTATGTTATGTTATCTTGGAAATTTATTGAAGAAAAAACTAATTCGAAGAAAGAGATTACATCAATGATTGCCTCTAAACTAGATCGTGGAATTTGTACTATAAAATGTAAACATTTTGAAATCGAGCAATATTTTCCGTATAGGCACGCTAAGATAACGAAGAAAATATGATAATAACGATTACATAAACTACACTTACGTAATTTGAGAAATACCAATAACGATTAATAGTTTTTACTAAATTTTATTTCCTAAGATGCCTGGATGTTTGTGTAGAAGTATATTGTATGTATTCTTTTTTATCACTATATCAGGCCGTTGAGTTATCTTATATTACGCTTTTCTAAGTTAATTGCAACTTTTGCTTTCCATGAACTACAGATTTTTTTATGTCTAAGTACTGTTACAAGGTAAATATAATAAACGGTATATAAGGACATTATGGAGCGATCTTTATAGCTGTGTTAGTGGGGAATTGATAACTTATCGCAATCTTTGTGGTTTTTCACATAACACATACGTAATTTTTTATTATCGTCCACATAAGGAAATATGCAAATATCGCCACATGTTTATTGATGTATGATGTCGCAGGCTAATATTCGTGAATGGACGATTTGTCGCTTTCTCGTGTTTAAACTCGAAAGTGATATCTGGACAGTTCCCTTATAGTAGAAATGTCGTAGACGGAAAGTTCAACTTCATGTCCATGTTTTCGTGTTCTGTCAGCGGAAAGAGACAGTAGTAGCACTGCGGTAAATGAGAAAGTACACGCAAATGGTTTTTATCTACTAACTACAGGGGAAAAAAAAACACTTGTAAAAGTCGATTATCCGAATTGAATTGGTCACTTTTAGAGATCATAGTAGTATCTTCTTCATGTTAGCCGTGAATGTATGACATAAATTAAGAAAAGCAATCTTCGGAAAAACAAAAATATTTTCCCAGTTTTGAAAACAAGACATTTCTACCAATTTGTAATTATTTTGGTATTAGCTTATAATAATTAAATGTCTTATCTGATAACGGAGCATAGAGAATTCAACTTAAAAAATAACAAATCAATGTGTAATTCGATATCTGAAATTATGAGTAATACAGTAAAAAAAGATTCCATGTGCGTTTACTAAAAAGTTTTTATTCATCTAGAAAATTCACCTCTTTTCAAAATGTTTTAAGAAAACATATAGCAACACCACGTTTCATTTTCAAGTTTTATTTAGGTTTTATTGCATAGTAACTTTATTGTATATGTAACTGGTAGAATTTCAATATAAACAAATTGAATGAGTATATATTTCAAAAATAAAATTTCCTGTAGTAATGGCGAAACAGTATGGAAAAACACGCATTCATCCTTCACCATAGCAACGATATTTTATGGCAATTTTTAGTAACATAATCAGGAAAACATGCGGCTGTCAATCTTGAAAATTGCGATAGAATAAGAGATATATATCTATACCATACACACATGATTGATGATGATGATTCGTTAAATAAAATAGGGCCATATAGTGTTTATTTAATAAATTTCCATGCAGCTATATGTTTAAATTCGGTTGTTTAATAGACTATTTTAATCTTAACTTGAAACCGTTTCAATAAATTCTATATTAGTAATCAGGCCGACCGACGCGGCGTCTTGTTTGCTGGATATATGACGTATATGTATATTTTGCATAAAATCACACATAAAGAATAACGGGTCAATTACATTACAATAATTGTTTAAAGATAAAATGAATTGCACAATACGCAGACGACCAACCTCATATTCACTCGTTTCTGTTACTGTACTCAAGGCAAAACGTTAACTGTGTATAAAAATTCTAGCAAATATCGATGCGTATATCGTTTATTTAATAAACATACAATAATTTATTTCACTTAACTTTACACAATCTGCTCTACAGAGATATCAATTTATTTATTACTTTATTACCAAATATCTAGAAACATATTTCATTTTTAATGTTTTATCCTATAAAAATGGTTTTAATGCCTCATAAATTTAATACCAACGTATGCATGGGTACTAAACGCTAACGTTATATACAGATAAGATATTTCTATTGATAGGGTAAAACTATAGATCTATCTATTTATGGCTACACAATTTTTGGGGCAATCGTTTTAATTTTACACTAAACTGGTAAATAGTAGATAAAAATTAATAAAAAAAAAAACTTTTGCTTCACACGTACATATTTTTTTTTTTTGGGAATATTGTTATCCGTGCGATTGGTATTGCGAATTGGATAAAGTATTACATTAAAAACTGTTATACATCATTTGATTAAATATTATTATTAACTTTTTCAGATTAAATTTCGTTTTAAAACAAGTGCAAAAGGAAACTCGGAATAATTTACATGTTTCAATACAACAAAGTAATCATCCGAAATTCTACACAAAGAAATAAAGAATAAAGTTACACTAAATAGTGAAATACTTTATCTACAATAGAGAAAGCTATCAACCATCTTGATTCACAAAAATTAAAAAATTCTCTTTCAACTTAGACTTTACACTTATTTATTTCGTGCATACTGGTTAATAACCACTTTCTGAACTACCTTGCAACACCAAATTACTGAAGTTTAAGTCTTTGTATTCGTTAGTTTTCTCATAAAAGGGATAAACGTTTCGCTTTTAAATTCAAATTCAAGAGATTCTGACATTAAAACCGCAAACTCCATTTATTTCAACACCAAAAACGAATGGACGGTGGCGAACACTAAAAAACTCCCCTGTTGTTCCCTCGTGTCCAAAAGAGTTAGAATTAAATCCAATTTTGTTTGCAATAAGTGCTAAAATTCGATATACAGTCAAACACATGGAACTACCATTATGTACAGTCACCGAAATTCATATATAGCACCATCAAAGCGTCGAGCCATTCGTTCAAGTGCTAAATAATAATGTCGGCGACACTATATATGTAAGTGATAGTGGGGGTAGGTAATAAAACAATGCCACTAAGATGCTGCAAACAAGCATACATGTCATATACAAGCGTTTGAATGAAAATCAGCAGTCGCTTATTAATCGTTGAAGGTTACGGAGTTATGATGGAATATACAAAAAAAAAACAAAGTGTAAATAAGGTAGTATTACAAGGTCACTCATTGTTGTCCATTATAAGTAGAGTAGACAGCTTTCGTCTGCACGCCAGGTCAGTACTAAGTTTCATATATGTGACATTAACGTTTAAGACATGTATATAATACAGTGTCGGGAAAGAGTAAACTTATTTATTTATTTAACTATAAATATTATATATAAGCCCTTTACCTTATTTAAGTAGCAGAGATGGTATGGGATTGCTGAAAACTTTGTAGCATTAAGTGTTTCAAGATGTTTCTCACTAAACCGACTTCGTTGCGATAAAACAGGCTTAAATTTTGAAAAAGACCGTTCAATATCTACGGATGTAACACACCCAAATTAAAATAATCTTTATACGTAGATAACCGATCAGATGCACCACCACCCAGAGATGCGCCGTAGACAATGAAGCGGTTTTTTTACGTGTAATTGACGTATTGTTTACATTGGCCTTTTTTTCATGTAGACTATGTAAACAATGTAAACTATGTCGACAACCCTATTTTAGGATGAACCTGCTTATATTTTTTACCAAACCACAAATAAGTTTAAAAATAGATAAAACAAGCTTAAAAAAGACATTTTTTAGTATACATAGTTCTTCAAATAACAACTATTAGATAGTGGAACTTACTATTAGTAAGCAAACTATACCTAGTTAAATATAAAAGTTCAATGTTCATGCAATTTATGAATAAGGTACTAATCGTCATCAGAGATATTTGTGTCAATAGTTATTATGTGTATAATACACATGTAACAATGTTTTTTATCGTTGGAAGTCCAACAATTCCGCAAGGGCAAATAACCAATTCTAGAAAACACGTTTCAGCTAAAGAAGCCGGATTTCTTTACAATTTTATTGCAAGGGATGATAGATTGGGATGATGCAACTTAACCATATTCCAAAAAACTAGTGGGTTTGCAATATTATTTTCAAATAATGTCTGAAAAATACCTCTTCTTTCTTTAAACTCATAATAATCGTATAGTCCATCACTATTTAGATTAGTAAAAATAAGAGATAAACGTGCCCAAAAAATGTTGCAATTTTTTTATAGTATACGCGTTGTTTACATAGTTGACGCGTTGTCTACATAGATTACATAGTCTACAAATCTACACGTTGTTTACGCTGAAATGTATACCTTTGTTTACGCGTGGAGCCACATCCCTGCCACCACCGATCTGTAGTCCGATTTGTGCCAGCACAATAACTGTTTATCCCACATTGGCACCATCATAATGTAAATCCTGGAATTCACCGATAGTCTACATTATGAAACAATGGTCGTTTTCTGGGATTTTCCACGCCAAACATTGTATTACATTTACAATGCGTAAAACGTTAACGGAGAATTGTACTATCCCGCATCAAGACTCGACTAATACTGATACTAGATACAGGAATCGGAGGGAGTGATTTTACTGCCTTAAAGATATATAATGGCTAAACGTTCTGCATAGCGCGAGGCGAGTGCGGCCCGTGTAAGCAGACACGTCTGGCCACTCTAATTATAAGACTGTTCCAAAATACTTTTAACAATTGCCCTGTTATGATAGGACATAACTACGTACAACTTACTATGAATTAGTTCAGTCTTAGAGGTATTATCTTAATATACGACATAATTCTGATAATCGTCTGGTTTATTGTTTATTGAAAGTAGACGTAGGACGATTTGAACGTTTGATTTAGGAATTTTTGCAGGTTCTATTTTAACAGATGTATGAGAATAGGTACTGGCACAAACTGATTTCACAACATATCAATATTACTAATTGTAAATAAAATAAATAATAAAATACTTAAATTTACCTCCAAATATGTCCCAATACATGTATTTAGTGGCAATAAATATATCGTAAGCAATCTTTCATTAGTCGATAAATCAGATAAAAATTAGTTCCAAAGTGCAATAAAACAGTCTGGCTCAGAAGTGAAAAATGAAAAATTACCGCAATGATATCAACCAGGACCTACATGATTGTAGATTGATTACTATTATTATAATTATTAAGCGCGAATAATCTTATAAAAAAAGGAGCTGAAATACTATTTGTAGAGCCTGAACCCTTTTGTGGGATAAGTAGCAGTACAATACTGGAGAAATTAAAAAGCAAAATGGAGCAGAGAAAATCACCAATTATGGGGAGAATCTCCAGGAAATGAGGCAAGGTAAAACTCTTCTGGGAGCCTACATATATATAACCAGAAGAGGTTTACAGAATGCATTGGCCTGAGTAAGAACAATATTCGCATATTAGCAGGAATACTTTTCAGGATACCTAAGTAAGCTTGGATAGCAAAGGAAACTGAATGTAGATTTTGCGAGGAATATCGGATGAAACACCCATCGCACAAAAAAAGCTGTAACTCTGTTATATACATTCCGAATTTCATGGGACTAGTATTGAACGAAATGATTTGATCAATACTACGCGTTTGAGGCTTCAGTTACTTCTTTTCGAACACCATCGTTTTCAATTACAAGTTTTCCGGATGCCTTGCCGCTTTCGGAACTGCGTGAAATACTTGTGCAAGAAGATGGAGCTACTCCTCATAATGCAAGAATGCATTTTGATTGGCTGAATCGAAATTTTAATGAACAATGGATTGGCATATATGAAGCTATTCGTTGCGCCTACACTTGATCCTACGCTTTTAAATTTTTAGTTTTCGGGATAACTCCAAGGTCAGGTTTATTTAGCTGAGCCGCAGAACCTAAACGATTTAAGAAGTCGAATAATTAAAGCTTGTCGGGAAATACCCAATTATTTCATATTAAATGCCACCGTGTTATAACTATCAGTAACCAGTTCAAACAATATCTCTTAGATTTGAATTTATTTTTTAGTTTTGTTTTTTGTTTTGAAATAAAATTAGTAATGACAGTTACATATGTGCAATGACTTATTTTCCATACATACCTGTTTTCCCATGACACACAACAGTATAACACACGTGACTACGAGAATGGATCGAAAATTGTTTTAATTATTTTTTCCTCTTCTAAGTTTACAACTGAAATGGATGTATTATGTGTACTATCTTTCTTAGATTAGATGCGTATTTAAGACCAGTAAATTCTTGATTATTTATGCTACCGAAAATAGAGTATACTTAAATGTTAATTAAAAATTATTGGGGAACAATTCCGAATTATATATCACTAGGTATAAACGAAGTACTCGCTTGTTCATTGCACTGTCAGACTTAAATCTGTTCCCATTACGTTCACCTTACATTACAATCAAATTCGCGCTCGTCGTCTGTTGTGTACGAGGCTTAACATTCGGCAATGAGTTTGGAATGCAAAAGTTTTAACACAGATGCACACAGATTATCAAAAAATTGTGTAAAAATACATATAGATCACATTCTCTATTAAAACTATACCTCTATATATGTATGTAAATCCAAGCTAATAACGGCCCTGATCTTTGACATATATTCCTACTTTCCTCAACATCACGTTTTCTGCCAGCAGTTTAGCTGTGATGTATTGTACTATAGTAAATATACACGTAGAGGCGACAGGCATTTAAAATACCTTATCTAATGTCTGATTACGAGTCGATGTATTGCTCAAGATAAACAATTGTATAGGTAGATTTCCCAGTATTATATGAATAAGTGTTCGAAAATACTGAATTTATTTACGGCTCTATCAAGCTTTACTGCTTTTCCCCCATCATTTATCATAACATTGGAATAAGACAAAAAAACCGGAATAAAGGCTGATTCACACTATCGATAAGATCGCGGTCAGATCAAATATTGTTACATGCATTTTGTATTGTTTGACCGTGGCTTGACCGCGCGCCCTAATGTGAATTTAACAATACAAAATGAACGTTACAATATTTGATCTGACCGATATCGATAGTGTGAATCGGCCATAACCCGATCAAGCTATCTTGGTTTATTTTCACGGATACTTATAGCAAATATTATATTATTATGCTCCCATGTATTAGTAACAAAGCAGAGACGATGATATAATGTTACAGGAAATTATAAGCGAATATATATCATATGACTGTATTTCCTATATTGGGAACAAATTCAAGTGCACGTGTTAATGATAAAAAAAGTACCGATTATTTTAAGCTTTCATACTAATTACAAACAGCAATTTAATCCTAGAAATGATTTTGCTCTTATGGAATGTAAAAGCATAACACAAAGTTTAGAATACAATGCTTTTTAATTCTATAGATTTAAATATTACATATCACTATCTTTATCTCTTCTCGGGATCAATCTAATGCATCTAAATTATACAATATGATCCATTAAATTTACCCTCTAGCAAGCCATTTGATTATTAATTAAGGTGTTTCATACCCATAATAAAAGTTATTGGTTGAATAACTAAAATAATTGCCTTTCCAGCAAGTAAGAAATTGTGTAGGTATTAAACCAGTTTAAGGTCTATTCACATTATCGATCAACGAACAGTTAAGTCACAGGCCGGTCATCAATTTTCAATGAATTCACACTGGCGATCTACCGGCAGTCAGTTTGGTGTTTGCAATTGTATAAAAGTGTTCTCCACTTTAACTTTAATCAAAACTGCGCATAGTTTGACATGACAAACATAGAAGGAGAACATGTCACTTTATACAATCAACTCTTAGACGACGAAAGTAAATATTTTAAACATTCCAGAATGTCATTCAGTTCAGTGTTTCTGCTGATGATGATAGCTTTGCTATTGAAACGTACGTCCAGTTTAGTGCAGTTTGTGGTGAGAGGTCTAGAAGAAGTTTACAGTACTACAAGTGACACAGTTTGGAGTATTTTTGTCATTTCAGAACGCAAGGACGGTACAACATTTCGAAGTAAATTTCCTATGTCGCTTCACTTTGGCCATAATTTTTAGCGTCAATTGACTGGTGATTGACTACTACATAATTAACACTTGCAGGCATTCGCCGGAAATCGACAGGTTTGTGCCGGTCTAATATTCTTTCAAATGATCGTAGGATGACCACATGTGTGAATATACTGCCGTGAAATGCATGTTTAATAGAAAAGAAATTTTGCTTTAACCGTGACCGGCCCGTGACTTGACTGTTCGTTGATGGATAGTGTGAATAAGCCTTTATTCCCCTAAAATATAATTGAATGGTTGAAGCGGCCAACAAGCTCTAGCACAGAGCTGGAACTGTGCTGCACAGTGACTATAATTAGTAGGAGCTTAATAGAACATGGAATTTCAACTAGGTTTTCCATCCAGTTAATCGTGCATGGCAAACAATATACTATTAGGGGGCTTCGTATAAAACATTGGAACAATTATTACGATGATGAGGAATTTGTAGAAAGGTTACCAAAGCAGTATTTGTGGTTATTAAAAAGATTTGAAAATACATTACAGTGTACAACAGAAAGGTTACTAGTAGAAATGTCAGTTTTAATAGATTGCTTACACGATCTTTTCCTTCAGAAATCATGCGCATGCGATTTTATTCTAGCAAAAGCTTTTATAGCTATTGGGTATTTTAGTGGAGTGCACAAATCAGCAGCCTGCAAAAGCTATTTACCTTATTACATGTGTTCTTATTGATTTGCATCATACGTTATTCAGTTTCCAGATACCGAAGAAGAAAAATTGCAAATAGTTGTTCAATTTAGAGAGACAGTAAGATTTCCTCATACAGCAAGTGCAATAGACTGCACACATATTACATTGTTGAAGCTACGAGGGGAGGTCCAAAAGTTCGTGAAATGAAAGGGTTTTAAATAAAATAAAACAATAAATCTATTTTTCCTTTTCAATATAATCACCCTTAAGCACAATACATTTATTAGATCTATGAATTAATTTTTCTAAACCATCATAAAAATATTTTTTATCTTTCGCCTCAAAATGGGCTAAAATTGTTTCCTTTACCTCATTGTCGTCGGAAAATTTTCTTCCCCGTAAGTGTTTTTTTAAATTGGGGAACAAATAAAAACATAAGGGCCAGTCTGGACTGTAGGGTGATGGACTATTGATTGAAAGCCATGCTTGTGCAGAGCAGCCATTGCAATCTGCTTTGTGAACCGGCGCATTGTCTTGCAAGAGGAACACACCCTTGGTCAATTTTCCTCGACGTTTTTCCTTGATGGCCTCCTTTAATTTTGCTAATATCGCTGCGTAATATTCTTCGGTTATGCTCCTTCCTTTTTCTTTGTAATCAATCAATAATATCCCTTTACAATCCCAAAAAACAGTAGCCATCAACTTTCCAGCCGATTCTGACACTTTGAATTTCTTTGACGGTGGTGTCCCCTTTTTATGCCATTGCATGGACTCCCGTTTGGACTCAGGCTCAAAGTGATGAGCGGTAACAATCCGCTCCAAAATGTGTGCAGGTTCGTCTCCACACAGCTCCAAAAATTGTTCGGACGCATCGGCGCGCTGTTGTTTCTGAAGTGGCGTGAGCATTCTCGGTACCATCTTGCACTGACTTTTGTCATACCCAGGTGGTCATGTAGGATACGCAAAATGGTGGTATCTGATACTCCTACTAATGCAGATAATTGTTTTTCTTCAAACGGGTATCTTCCAGTACAAGTTCTTCCACTTTTTCGACGATGTTTGATTGGTGGCCTCAACTGCCGTCCTGAGCGGGGGTCGTCTTCAATCGACTCCGGCCCTGTTTAAAAAGACCATGCCACTTATAAATCATTGATTTACTAGGCACTGTTCCCATAAACGGTTTCCATTTCATTCAATATGGTTTTGAGCGTTCTTTCCTTGCTTGGTAAGGATTTTATTACAGCACGGTGTGCAATTTTCTCCATAGTTTCAGTTTTCTCCCGGATTGACTTGTTTAGCAGGCAACTATTTGTAAACGACTGACGCAATAGGGCTGCAGCTTAACCTATATACTAATGATGAGTCCCCAATCAGAATGACACATAGCGAGCGCACCTATCCGCATTCCATCCCCTCCATTCCACGAACTTTTGGACCTCCCCTCGTATGATGCAGAGAACTGTTTAGAAGATTTAGTAGTACGATGGCCCGGAGCTACACTTATATTTTAATCACGGGCACATTCTGTAATTAATCACTTGTATCTAGTTTTGAAACATCTTTATTTACATCATATTTTCTGAACATTTCAACCTATTTCAACTGTCAATGCTGTTTTTGCTTTCATTGTATGGTACATAAGCGCGGCTTTCTGTGTTAACAATCCCTTCTTTTATTGACCGCCGACACATCACCGATATCCCGCACTGCTGTACCGACTCTCTTGGTAATCTTTCTTGTTGAAGAAACTGCGTGGAGATTAACAAGGACATAACCTGTAAATTTTTGCACACCTATTTTTGGCAAGAGCTAGAATTTGTGAGCAAAAGTATTTCAACTATTCAGACAAAAGAAATACCTATCTGTTAATTTGGTTGGGGCAGAAGCATTTTAATTGGTATTTTCACGAACGTGCTTCTCATATTGGCTTCAGCTAATTTAGAAGCGAGATCGCAAACCAGAGCTATAACTGCAGAATCTCTCTTATTGTTTTGACCTAGGCAAGAGCTAAATCAATTCAGAAAGATCTGATTTACTGCTGCACTCATCCTTAAATAGGCAAAGGACTTATTTCTTGCATGAGAAAACTAGACGATTAAACCGCACTGCGATACTGAAAGCCAGTTAATTTGGTAACTAATTTCTTGGTTATTGCTTTGCATTTCTATGGAATTTTCCGTACTTTTGTGGTATGTGTATTTGCTCGCTGCCCGCTGAAAATAAAGAGCTTTATTCTGCTAATTTTACCCCGCTGTGTATAAACTCACCTCGTGTATATATAATTTTTCGTGTGTAAATAAAACTGTTTAATCAAAATACTCGATTTTTGACTGAATTAGATTGCAACCCTGGAATACTCACGTTACTTAGCTACCCGTAGAGCAATTTAATTAATCTATTTTGCACTCTGTC
Source organism: Protaetia brevitarsis (assembly GCA_004143645.1). Taxonomy (NCBI): domain Eukaryota; kingdom Metazoa; phylum Arthropoda; class Insecta; order Coleoptera; family Scarabaeidae; genus Protaetia; species Protaetia brevitarsis. The sequence goes on from RXPK01000088.1 coordinate 4,056,770, forward strand.
AAATTATTACTGGTAGCTATAACCTTTTTTTATCGCCTGTCAAATATAATGAATCTAGTTTGCAGATCCATTTGGGGCAGCGCCATCTGTGTTGCAAGGGATTAGTTCGCTAGGTTAGGAAACAATACAAGCTGCCATTTCATTTATTGTTATAAGAAGTAATTAAACAAATTTTATTTAATTTTCATTCTACAATATCTATCGTTGTAAATTAACCTCGGCAAAATTAGAACACTGTTACAAAGTCCCCCAAAATGTGTATGTGTTCTCATTCAAAAATAATTGCAAATTTGTAAACACAACATAGTTCCTTGGGTATATCGACAACATTCGTACATTTTCCATGTCCTAATAAGCTTCTACTAGTGATAGTCACTATACTAGTGCTTGTTAGTTCTTTCAACCATTCAATTAAATTTTAGGAGAATAAACTGGTTTAATACCTACATAATTTTTCTTAGTTGCTGAAAAGACAATTGTTTTAGTTATTCCACTAATACCTTTTTTTGTACGGGTTTGAAATGCCATAATTAATAATGAAATAAATATAAAATACACTATAATAATAGTAAAATTGCAGGATGTCATACTTCAAATTAATTGTTAAAACAAAATAATTACTAATATGTGGTATATCTAGTTGTCTACTCGCCAGTTACATCAATGCATTGGCAATTTGGTTTTTAACGTTACACATAGAGAACTTGTATGTGCAATAGAAAAAAAAGTACTCGGTGTTTACGGTCTTGTGATTTTATTTTCAACCGGTGATTAAACATCTTAGAATATTAGATCATTAACATAAAAATATGTTAACCAAAATTGCATAGTAAGAGAGATATTAATGTAAAAAAAATATATTTTTATTTTTTTTATTTTTAAGTGTTGATTAAACACATTACGAAAAGATTCTTAACGCTAAATGGATTGATCAACTACTTGTAAACGACTAGTGATTTTTTTATTAAGTAGGCTGACGTCTGTAACTTTTCCCACCTGTCAAATTGTTTCAATAGTCGTCACTACATTGTTGGTATGACGTAAATTCTTCCGAATAGAATGTTGCATTTAATATTCTTAATCGCGGTGATTAAGCATAAAAAACTACAACATTTTTTTTTAATCATTAATATCTTCTTTTATTATCCAATTTTTGTTATATTAGATATTTTTATGTTAATGGCCTTATTTCAAGATGTTTAAAACACCCTGCATAAAATCTATGAAACTGCGTTTTGAACAGAAAAGTAGTAAAACTAAATGAACTAAATTATTGCTTTATTTCTTTATCAGCATTTCCTTTTCGAAACAAAACTCAAATACTAAAATACATCGTTGTCAACACTTTACTTTCGCGTTAAAAAATTTACGATATCGGTAAACGTGAAGTAATACGGTTAAATATGTTTGGATAGTTAACATGTTAACACCTTAAAGGGTTATTGTTTCAACTTCTTACCTACATACAAAAACGTAGACGTTACTCGTTCCGCATAATTTATGACGCTAGTTATTTGTGTTTTTTATCAGTACCAGATTAGGTTAGTGGGTCTTGTTGAACGAAATTTAGTATTTATATTTTTGTATGTCAACGGGTTGGAAAATTTAATAGTTAATGTTCAAAGACCTTATTTCCGCTAATCGTTGAAGCTGTGAAATGCACATGGAGAAATATTAACATAGAATAATAAATATAGCGTGGAAACAATAATCTTACTACACATTTAAGATTACTTGACAGGTCCCCTAGAATATTTAATTAATAGCTAAAGCTTAATAAAATCATTCTTATTCATCAGAAAGGTGACGCACCGAATGTAGGAAATTATAGACCAATATCCCTGCCCTTATCAGCATTTGCTAAAATATATGAGAAGGTGATAAATATCAGATTAGTTGATTATTATTTAACTCACTCCAAAATATTATCACCCACGCAGTTAGATTTTGTTTCTGGTAAGAACACCAGTGCCGCGATTCAACATGCTTTGAGCAACTTTTATGAGAGCTTGCATAAGAGAAATGTTGTCACAGGTGCATTTTTTGACTTATCTAAAGCGTTGGATATGGTAGATCATTCGCTTTTGTTAAGAAAATTATAGTCGATTGGTATACTGATTGAGCGAGCGTCCTAGGGTCACCTAACGCAATCGGCATTCTACGGCAATGCGAGAGCGCAGTCACGAAGTCGTGCCTGCTACGCTTACTATATCTAACATTCGCTTATATGCGGTAGTTCGTATAACATCGGGTGACCATACAACGAAAACTCTTGCGGTATACGGAGTGGCCTATGATTTGTTTTATTCATACCTGATTAGTAGAAAGGCAGTGGTTAGTATGAAGGGCGTTCAAGATGATATGATGTGTATTACGCAAGGTTCAATATTAGGTCCCACCCTATTTTTAATTTATGTCAATGATTTACAGTCGACACTTGATTATTGCAGACTGGCACCACATGCGGATGTACACTTGAAGAAAAAAAGTATCAGAACGATGCGAGCGGACGCGAGTGAGACAGAAGATATCGTGTCCCTTCTATTACAGGAAGTCGATATTTTCTCCTCTTGCTTGCTCAGGCTTGAATCGTTCGGTTATTATTTTCTTCAAGTGTACAACTTGTACTATAATACTGATACTGTTGCAGCGGCTTCCAATCTAACATCCATTTTGGTTCGGGACATGATGGAATTGTGTATGGTAACAATTGAATATTTAACCACGATAAGAAGGGTCTGATGCGATTTTCGCTGACGCGGTGGAGGTGTGGTAGCAGCTTGCATATATCGTGTAATAATAAATCTATACCGCAAGCGATAATGTTAATATCTTTGGTTTAACAGATTTAGATTGAAATTTGACCTGCACTGTACCATACTTGTCCCGTAAACTGGCTACTGCTCTTTACGGACCGCGATGTCTTAAGGATACCGTATGCATTCATTCGCCTTAGAATATTCTAGTTCGCGTATGTGGAGTCACGGTTGATAACTCCTGGGCGCGCCACACCTACTTTCAAAAAAATATTTGTCTTTCAAAAAAAGAGCCTACTTGCATGTTGTGTTAAGTCAGTCCTATGATGTTTCTTGCCGTCCTTTATTTAGGTAACTGAATATTTTCCCCGTGGCGCATTTATATACATATGAGATTTTGATGAATTTGAAAAATACTGAAAATATCTTTTTAAGAAATTCTGATATATATTGTAACGCTACAGAGTAGCACACAGTTCGGTATAAAAAAATAAATTTAAAAAATGATACATTTGAAAATACGAGCATTTAGTAAATCTCTTTCGGAATATCTCAGGAAAACAACAATGCAATAACAATATATGAGGAAACTAATTAAATAATAACATAAACTAAATAACCCGAGGAAGATTATAACGATATTGGATAAATTAATGTAACTAATATCGATGCATGCACACTTTGACAGAAACATCAATTGCTTCAATTTGTAAGGGCATGGTATTCTGTGCAAGGAATAGTTTTCATACATATATCAATCATAGCAGACTGCAATTTTATTAACAAAGCATAGTATACAAAGTATAATATCCTTGTCATTATTATTATTTTACATATTTTGCTTAGCTGTCATGGTACTCTAGATCTCTGCTGATTTTTTCTATCGGTCTGTCGTATCCACGGCACGCTCGAAATTTAAAAAAGTAATATCTTGCTTAACATTTAGGATAAACATAGTGTTATATGTTTTTGTATGGCTCACAAAATTTGTTATTTGATTAGATGTAACATAACCTACTATGATTTCCATTTAAGAAAAAAATATTAAAAAAAAAATGTTTTTTAAATATCTCGAAACGTAAATAAATTTAAAACTTGATTTTTACCAACTTTTTTATCTCGAAATAGCAGCTCTGGGCTGCGTATCTCAATTTTCGTATTTCCGCTGTAAAGTATGTTTACCTGTTATGTACATACATCCAATTTGGTTCACCGTGTACATATACACCGGACAGTTTTAACTGTTGCTCTGCTACTTTCAATAATTTTGAATAATGTAGAGTAGAAATTTGTATTGCAATGCATAACAATTCTCGACTTTCAATTATATGATCCAATAAAATTACTATTTCAATTGCTCAGAAAATGGTATTTAGGGTCAAACGTCAAACAGCTAGGATTAAGAATCGGATCCATTCCGTATCACATCCTAAATATTTAGCGATCATCATTGATTTTTTAAACCATACGATTAAGGTATTAAAATCTAAGATGTAGATACGGATAGACCCGGAATATACATATGCCTTAGGTATATATATTTTTCTTTAATCCCTGTTACACTTTACAAGTACATTTTATTTCACCTGATACACAGATAGTTGCTCTAGTGAATGTATGTGCGCATGGCATGTGCCTCATAAAAAGACAAAAGACAAAAACGTTACACTTTCATACCAATGTACCACAGCGGGACAACTAGATTGCAATAACATTTCAACAAATGTATAATCATGAGAAAGTTATTTTAAAATGTAAATTATTTAACGAGTAAGAATATATTCAAATGACACAATTTTTGTATATGTGATGGAATGTATGGTAACTGATATTATGTATACCTAGATTCTGCAAGCTTTAAAGCCAAAGCCTCACAATTTAAGGTGACATTTATTAAAAAGGTTGCAATTCTAATCGAGTCTATATAAGTGTATTTACTTATTAGGATACACGTGTTAATAATGAAAAAAGTACCGATTATTTTAAGCTATTCATACAAATAGCAATTTAATCCTAGAATTGGAATTGCTTTTATGGAATGAAAAAGCATAATACAAAATTTATAATACAATGCTTGATAATTCTATTGATTTCAATACTACATACCACTATCTTTATCTTTTCTCGGATCAATCTAATGCGCCGAAATTGTAAATTATATATATTGCTAAACCCAAAATATAATCGGCAGTTTTACTTCTCTAATGGGGACATAAATGGAACGCTTCTTTAGATAAAAGCAACAATTTTTATAGTGTCTAATGTCTAAATAAATTATATTCTATATAAGTTTTTTTAATATCCAGTTGAATGATATCAATGCGCTACGTAATAGTGAAAGAGAAAGTATGATTTGAAACTATTCAGTTCACTATATTGTCAACCAGAATTATCCATATTTGTTAAGGAAAATGTGTATGGTAATTGTTTCAAATATTTACATTTCAAATTACTAGAATATTAGCTGGATAGTCAAATATAAAATAGTGAATATGAAAGTTGACATTTCAAATGAAACAATTACAGATGTTTTAAGGTAAGACATCCTCAAGAATCTGTTTTGCACCCAACACATTCATTAGTCTATATCCAAGACTTACACTAGTGATTATGTTCCTAATATCACAATAATATTCTAATGTTATTCAACAATTAGAGATACAACAGCATAATCTACGTATGAATCTACGCATGCTGTGAACACCTTGTTCGCGAGTTTTTGTTGCACAGATGTTTTCTTGTTTTTATTCCGATCAGCCTTTATTCAATGTTTCGTGAGAGTTTCCCAGCAAAGTAATTGTTATTTTTATATAAGAGTTAGTTATTGAGTTAATTGTTTAATTTATTTATTTAGAATGTTCAGTTGTTTTAAATTATTTCACTCTTTAAAATGTATAGCATTTGCTCATGTTGTTCTTAGTCGTTTCTTTTTGAGTCTCTGTTGTGTGCCGTAGCGCACGCAGCTTTGTTTATATGTTGATCGACTGTTTTACATTGTAAGAATAGTTTCTTGATTGACGCAATCGTGTAAGTTTATGTGTTTTTTGAATTCATTGCTGCCATTTTTGTAATTCATCTGATTTTAAGATTGTTTCGTTAATTTGATTTATCTCGTCGACAAGAACTCGTTTGATAATAATTGGTTTGTATTGTTTGTACCAAATTAGATATAAGATCATTTATTTATTTCGTGCAGTAAGTATAGATAATAATTTTTAAGAGTTTATTTTTCCGTTTTTAGTTTGCTGATTGTTTTTAATGTTATCACCTCGTGTTTTGGGTGAATAGAAGCTTGTGATTGTATGTAAGTTTTTCTATTATTAATTTACTTGAATTTTCGACGTTTAATTTAGTGTTGTTTTTATTTTTGAACCCACGTGGATTGATTGATATAAAAGAATTATTTCCTGCTCTAATTTTTTTTTTGCTTTGATAAAGGATTAGCATTGTCCTTTTTGTGTAATTTAGAATCGGCAGGTTTTGTTTTCGACCAGGATCTTCTCTCCAGGTTTTTGTTTTCTGCATATATTGTAACTTAATTTTTTTTCTTTTTTTAATAATAAATTTTTGATTGTTTATTAACGTCATTCTAAATTCTGTTCTTTTTATTTTTGATTAAACCTTTTTCATATTTTTTGGGTAATTAAAGAAAGTCAGATTTCTTTCACCCACATTTTACTTGTCGTGATAATTCTTGTTTTAATTGCGAGGGTATACCCTGAGTTTTAATTTGTTTTTTTGCGCCCAGTTTTTTTATTCTGTTAAGTCTGGCTAAGTTTAATTTTTCATTTTTTTTTATTCATTTTGCATTTTCTTTGATACATTCAACAGTATGAAGGTCGGCAAAGCACCAGGAATAGACCAAATTCCCCCGGAAGCAATAAAAGAGGCGGCTAGGACAAATGGCTGCTAGGTGTGTTTAACCAACTCCTAAGAAAGCAAATGTTTCCCAAATGGAAAAAGGCTAAAATCATACTCATACCAAAGCAGAGCCAGCAAAACGTAAGAGCGTATAGACCACTATGCCTATTAAACACCTTTAGTAAGTTATATGAAACCCTAATAAGACAAAGGTTAGAAGATGAAATTGAAAAAAAGAGGGTGCACTGGTAAAGCATCAATATAGGTTACATTGGATATACGCAATGCATTTAGCACTGCAAGCTGGAATCTAATTCTCCACAGATTAGAAAACAGGCAAATCTCCAGATACCTAATCAATATAGTAGCAGATCATCTCAATGAGAGATATGTATACCTAACAACCAAGGACAAATATGAAGTTAGAGCAGGTATACCGCAGGATTCAGTTCTCGGTCCTACGTTATGGAACGTCTTGTACGATGATACGATGATATTCTATATCGAATTGGAAGGCAGAGAAAAAATTACTGGCTCCGCAGATGATCACTGAAGAAAATCTGAAGCGTATTGTGGGGTGAATCGGGAGTAACGAACTGAAATTAGCATCGAAAAAAAAAACGGAAGCCCTGATTATAACAAGAAAGAGAAAGAGATGCTCTATAAAGTTCAGAGTATCCAGACACAAATCGAGCCAAGCAAAAGCATAAAATATCTAGAGGTGCACTTCAACACTATAGGAAATTTTCGAGCCCATATAGAGAAGGTAACTGCTAAGGCAGAAGATAGTGCATGGAAACTTGCAAGAATTATGCCGAACATCGGAGGGCCAATTAGCTGTAAAAGAGCAATCCTAGGGGGAGTAGTGCACTCTAATTTATTATACGGTGCACCAATATGGGAGAATGTAGTTAGGATAAAAAGCAACCACGTCCTAATGCAGAGAGCGGAAAAATTCTAATCAGAATAGCGTCAGCCTACCGAACGGTCTTCGCCATAGCGCTGTAAACTATCACGAGTATTCCACCTACAGACTTGATGATTCACGAGAGGAAATACACCTATAACAAAAGAAAGCCTGGAGCGTCTAAGGAAACAAAAGCTAATACTGCCAATGAGTAGCAGAAGAGATGGAATGCTAACAAAGTAAAAGGACAATGGACTAAACAATTAATCCCAGACATGCACGCCATCTTTCAATGTCATAGGTGGAAGAGCTTGAGAGAGGATACCGTAAGAACTATAGACAGAGTGATAACAGCGACGAACTTCGTCGAACACATGCTGGAGTCCTTGGAGCCTTGGCGGGCAATTGGCATGACAAGGCAAATCGTGACGATTAAATAGATAGAAGATAAGCTGAAGCAGAGGGAAGACCAAAGACCAGCATAGAATACTCGGTTGCTTCCATGAAGGTGATGTCTGTATAATCTACGTAAAAGTATGGTTCAAACAAAGAAATATAAAAACTACAGACAGATAGCAACCAAATAATATTCACTGAAATAAATTATGCTGGCCTGCATTCAGAAAACCATCAATCGAATAAGGGTCCTATTGAAGGGGTGTGAGTATTAGAGCATCTATTTTTATTACTTGTGGAAATGCACTAATGAATTGCTACAATTGTAAGCCAAGCCTACACATATATTCACGAGTAATACATTATAAATATTATTTACAGTTGCATTGCAATAGGGGAATTATATTGTAATATTTTGTTAATAGAATTACATATTTATTTAAAATGACATTTGAAATTAAATTATTATTAACTTTCGAATATTGGCGGAGCAATAATAATATAATAGGAGATTTATATTGCTGAAGTTGAAGAACAGTTTCATAAGAAGAATTTTAGAATATAAGAAGATTTAAGAAAAAAGAATTAAAAATTAATTCCTAAAAAAGTTGTAGAAGTTTTCCTTTGTATTATTTATGATATATATATTTTTTGGGTTGATAACAGTTTTATTTATATCAAAGGAATTCTTTATATATGTTTATCTTTTTGTTTATTATAACATTATTTATGAATATTAAACTAAATACCAAATTTGTCCAAGCAGTATTATTTATTTGTACTTACAAATAATGTTAATTTGGAAAGGAAGGAGCTATTTGACACATTGCAACAGACGCATATATATAAAAAAAAACGCTCTGAAATTATTTGCATTTGTATATAAGGGTATCAACTGATGTATGTATCATACGTACAATTATCCCAGCCACTCTTATGAACAATTACTTCAGATAAATGACGTTTCATACTCCCTAATGTATATAGCAAATAGCAATAAAATTGGGTTGCCACGGTTTCTTCCTTCAAAGATGTTGAATTGTTTTTTCCTGGAATAAATAGATGGTCCAATTACCATATGTCGTGTCGGTTGCAGGATACCAATTTCGCAGTATAGTGCAGTGTGAAATGAAACTGTGTGTGCATGGTGCAAATTAAAGCAATGAATATTTCATTGCTAATAGCTATACGAAAGACAATTAACCACGAATGAGCTGTGTTTCTTCTATTTTTAACCTAAAATACAACGCATATGTATAATTTTCGTACTATCAAGTTTGGCATTATAAGTTAATACTTCTGAAATTTTTGACCAAATGTGGCCGAAGTTAAAACAGCTAAAGATGGAAGTATAACGTAGCAATTACTATAGCCTATACAGTATTACAGTACGAAAAATGTAATGTTCTTATCTGTTTCCTTTATCGTTATCAGTTAGTTATTTATATGTATATACGTATGGCTCTATGTATCGATTATCCACGATTATATATGCGTGTATAATGTATACTAAAATACTAAATAAATGCGTAAACAAGCTACAGCAATTAAAACAAAAATAAATGGAAAACAAATGGAAATAGATACAACACGTATATTCTTTTGTCCCACGCCAATTAAATGCTATTAGTGTAGTGTAAAAATACACCCAGGCTATTATTCTACATCCAAGACTATTAAAAGGAACTACTGCATACATTCACCAAAGCATGTGTATGCCTATGTAGGAAACATCTGCTCCTGATAAAAATGCTCTGCAAACAAAAGCAACTCCGTTGCGGTTATTGTTATTTTCTCTAATATTTCCTTTTACTTCCTTACTTTTAGCTCTTACAAAACTAGTTGAGTAAGTTAATCTGTTTGCTAATTTAATTTAAGCAATTCTTATAATAATTACTTGGAATTGAGAGAAAAACCTTCATCTATTTGACCAAATTTGCATGAAAATGATCACTATTATGTGCTTCACTTAACAGTACATGCTTCTTTGGGCAATATGTGTCCATTGTTATCGTTTATATCCTGTGTAAATACGTCCTTTTTTAATATGTAGGTAGTGGTAATTCCTGATTCAAAGTTATTGCTCGCCTATGTATTTGGAAAACATTCTGGTACGCAATTATGGTGATATTTTATAACTTCATTTTGACGTTATTTTTGTAGATATGTAGCCAATTATAATTTCTTGTTATTCACGGTTGGAATAAGAAAACTAAATACGAACTGTAAACTCTGTTGACTAATAATGTATGTGCACGTCTCACAGGAAAAATCGGGACACCAGTAATCGTGAATTTTAAAATTTCTTGGGTGTAAATGCAGTTTTCAGAGGATATATCACTTATCAAAGCCAAGACGAGAGCGACGCTACTTGGTTTTCCTATACTTTGATGTAATTTAGTCTTCGTGTTCAATGAATTCACTAGATTTGTTACTAAAATTAAATAAAATCCACTAAACTCTTTTCACTAGTCACTAGAATATGATTTGTGTACACCAGACGTGCTTTCAATGCACCAGATTTGGTGGAAAATTCACCAAGTTGGCAACACTGGAAGTAAGTAACTACAAAGCAGCACTATTCAAGAGTTCTTTTTGTTGTTATGTATTTTTTTTTTTCATTGGCATTTCTAAAGGAAACGCCGCCACCGAAACTCTGATTTGTTTAATATTCTATACATACACCTTTTTCTCTCTATATATTTATTTTTCTGTTTAAATTTCTAGTCGTTACCTTTGATCAAGTAATATACACAATTAAGTGATTTATGGCTATGATAAGTGAATACGTCCTCGGAAAGTTGCATTTACAATCAAGAAATTTTAAAATTCTGAATTGCTGGTGTCCCGTTTTTTCCTGTGAGAAGTGTATGCATGAGTATAAAAAAATATTCAGGTAAAAATAATTATTCACATACGAATAATATATATTATAAGTTCAAAGATAGCTTGAGATTTTAAGAACCATTAAACTTGTAAAAAGTAGGTACACCGGTAAATAAATTACGATAAAAAATAAATGATCAAAACACTGCCAATGTAGAAGTTAATTCTAGCTTTGTGCGCATTTGTGGCTTAAAATTCAACTAATGATTTAAAAAGTATCTTCATGCAATACACGATGTTCAAGTATCTAATAATAATCTAATACTTAACCTTATTTTGTAGGCCTTTAAAACTCTGTTTTATTCAAATATCTAGAAACATGACCCAAATTAATTTTCTTCTTTATTTGTGAAAGTGTTTTTGAATATGCAAAAATAGAAATAATTTTCCCACGGATACAAAAATATCAAACCTAATATATGTAAATTGTTGAAGCTAACGCCGGAACTCGCGTTGAAATTCTTGGGAATAAAATTCGTCAAGAAAAAGGTGCATTAAAATCAAGTTTTTACTAGAAATTTCTCATTATTTATCTATTTAGAATATATTCTGAAGCAGCGCATATTGCACAAATAAGTGTTACCGTTTTTTAAGTCCATGTTGACATTATTTTAAAAGCATTTTAACAATTACATTACACTGTATAGAAACACATGGATCGAGTTGATTTTGAACAATAGATGAAATTTTTCGAACTTTTGGTTTAGTATAACAGTTGCAGGATACAAATAATTTAACACTCAAGCAAATACGTTAATCAATACCAATGTATTGATGCACAGAACAAATAAAGAAATATATATCCGTATTATAAATTTTGTAATAAAAAATTTTGTAGGCAATATTTTTTCATTTTCTGCTTCGACATTCTCTTTATCTTAAGTTTTTAAACAACAAATACTTTTTACAAGTTTAATGGTTCTTAAAATCTCAAGCTATCTTTGAACTTATAATATATATTATTCGTATGTGAATAATTATTTTTACCTGAATATTTTTTTATACTCAAAATCTATTAATTTCTTTTTCATTTCATCTTTAATTCGTTCTCTTTTTTCTTGATATTTTCTTCCTTGTTTCTTATATTTTTGTTGTTAAATTTCAGATACCTTCTTTTACCAGACATTTTTTTTCCGTCCTTTAATTAATGTGTTCTCTTTATATTTCTCTTTACCATACTTGCCCTGGCGACACCAATAGAAACACTGAACACGAAACCTCGGATCAAAACAATCCAACAGGCGATGGAAATAGGACAAACATGAACTCATATATATTCTTAGTAGTGATGTAACGAATATTCGCATTCGCGAATATTCCCATGTTTTTGAATATTCGCATTCGTATTCGCATTCGCAATAAATATGCGAATATTGCAAATGAAAAAGTTACCTGTTAAAATGGATAATTTAGAAAGAAAAAACTAATATTTAAATTCACTGAGATCCTAAAATAACCTTTTGAGCACAAATTTGTAGTTTATATTAGAATAACCATCAATAACCTCAAAACAAAACTTGAATTGACAAGAATAAAGGTGGATCGTCATGCACACGAATTAGCGAAATTTTTTCGGCGAAACATTTCCTGTTGGTAAAAAATATTTAAAAACAAATTGGCGCGAAATTTTTGTGCACATTTTAAGATTTGGCGATGTCGCCAAAATATAATTTAACTTTAAGCGAATATTGTCATGCTGTCTTTGTTGCACATTTGGATAATCTTTTATTTATTCAGCTAATTTCATGATTACAGTTGTGGGTTGTTGATTGTGGTTATGTTGTTTTTATAATAACGTACAATTTTTTTCTAATCATCTTTAATGTAGAATTTATTTAATAAGAACTACATTAACACAATCCGTGTTGTTTTCTTTTTAATAGAATGTCTCTGATCCATATACTTCGGTTAGATTTAAGTTGTTGCCGTCTTTTATGTAGATATAACAGGCTTAACAGGCATAATTCTTCTTCTGTATTTTTTCGAACTTTCACTTTTAACTTTGGCTGTTTTGAAAGGTAAGGTTATGTTAGTTTCGACTTTTAACGTTTTGAGACCTGAACTTTGCGACTTGTGATGAAGTTGTCAACTTCATAACGCAAAGACAGCAAAAGTTACTAGAAATGACTATTTTGAATAGAAAAAATTTCGTGCATAGGAACTGAGTACTTTTTTGCACGATAAAATATTTCCATCTTAACATTCGCATTTCGCTTTTCGCAAGCATGGGGATCCTCCTTAAGACGTAAAAAGTCGAAACTATTCGGTTGTACTTGGCTAGTTTCGCTGCGGTGATGGAGAAATTTGATTCTCTGCGTGTGTGCATAAGCACTTAATGCAAGTGTTCGTATAGTTGTAAATTGAGAGCTAATAGATGGAAGTTAATAAGTTAATATTCCTATTCGCATTCGCGAATATCTAGTGCATATATTCGCATCCGCATTCGCATTCGCGAATGTTTAAAATCACGTATTCGTTATCACTAATTCTTAGTAATCCATCTTCAAGAATTTCCTTTGCCTTTATGAATTTTGTCAAGGCATTTATAGTCCTCAAAATATTTCTATGTGAGATATACCGTATGGCTTAATTTTTTTTTTTAATTAATAAATAATTGGAAATGGTTTATTCCACATTTACCTTTGTTAGCAACTTCATGGACTCTACCACATCAGCAGACCCAATGTAAATTATTTAAAGAATTGTGTAAAGAACAATTGTAACTTGCAATTAGACAATTTTTTTTCTTACCCTTCTTAATAATATGCCTCTATACCGCGCCATCTCTAAAGAATGTTAAATCACTGTAATTTAAAAATAATAAAAAGCTGGATTTTACTTTACCGATAGCATTAAGATTACACTTTTACGCTTACGTTCATTGTGTACAAGCATTTACAAGTTGAGAAATACCAACTACCGAGGTGAGAGAATCACAGTTATATTACTTCATTTCAGCATTGTATTGCCGCTTTGCAAGTTAAGACTGCCTGTTTGAGTTTTGAATCACATACATACATAACCTAATGATTACATATTGCAGTAGGTATGACAAATTGGTAAAGTAACATCAAAACATATTGCACAAATCAATATTTTAACCGCACTATCTACACAAACATACTACTAAAATAGCCCAAAACATGACACATACCACGTAATACATCACGTGTTATACCTAGATACTATTAGCAATCTAAACTTTATTAAATTATGTATATACAGGAACGAATATTTTAATTGAAGATTAAAGGAACTTTCTATTAATATACAGATATATTGACGACGGCTTCCCAAAATAAACCCGGCTTCAGTAAAGGTTTTATGATGTGTATGGTTTCTTCTGTTTATAATTTCATGGCTATGAGGTTTGTATTTTGATTCATATAGGCATGGATATAAGTATGTTTGCGGTAATGTTGCAATTCGACAGTTTAATACAAGTTGAAACAGATAATCAGCTCGAATCCGGGCTAACTTCAAACGCTTCTTTCTAGAATATTCTCTTACCGGACGCGAGGACATCTCATATGTCAGTGAGTCATCGAAAAACAAACCGACGCTGTAATAGATGAAACATGACGTAAAAATCGTTACGATATACCACATTGTACATGTGTTAGAGCTTGCCCAGCAGGAGAGGAGTTGGTAAATATACATAATTTGCAATTTTATTGACGTTATTTTATTTGCACGTTGAAGGTTCTATTGTCCTCACTCGTCAAAAAACTATCATGCATTATTTAAGTTAAAGTATTGATGCAATAAGCATGATAATGTTTCAATCCCACAAATTCCCAAAAAGAAAAACGATAGAAAATAAAATCACGCCTACGAAATAATGTTGGATAAGCTACAAAATGAACAAATTGTGCACTGTATGACAGAATTAATGTCGAGGTTTACAGCGCAATTATTATTTCTACTATATACATTTGTACTTACCAAAAAGGCATTAATTATGTCAGAACTTCCATAACTCATAAATAATGGGGGCAAAAATTACTAAAAAGACACAGTAAAGATATGTGTTATGCCCAGTAAAATAACCACTAAAATTACTAGTACTAATAATAAGTCAATGTTTTCTTATCTATATCTTAAGGTAGCCCAAAGGTAACCTTCACCAGGTCCCAATAATACACAATAACACTTTTGACTAAAAATAAAAAGTTCTAAAGCTATTCACTATATTAACTTCTGACCCCATTTACAACTCTCCGATTAATTCATATTTGTGAGGTATTTATTTTTGTTTTATATTTTTGTTACAATTAGTTTTTCTGTAATGCATGTTGTAATGTGTTTGAATTTTGAAGTTTGAACTCGAGTCCTTAGTAACGAGTCATGAATCATTATGAACCGGCAAGTAGCATATATGTAAAACACTTCGTAACTGTACGAATCAGTTAGCAGAATTGAAATTATACCAGGTGTTCCGGCCCATAACTTTTTTTGTATATTCCTAGATATTTGTTAATAAAATTCGAAATGTGTAACTTACTGTAGGTAAATCTGAGATTATTTAACCTAATAAGCTAGATTTGTTATTCAATAATTACAGTGTTAATATTCCACTCGTTTAGAATGCAGGTACATTTAAAACTGACAATTGTAGAGTGAAAAATATTCACTTTTCAAAAATAGTAAAAGGTACTCTACCATTAACTTACATTGCTCGAGTTAATATTTCACTTAAAAAGTATAGTGGACCTTTATACACTCTGTCTAGAGTGAAATATTCTTTCTATACTTTCACTGTGTACCAGTATTTATTACAAATACAATGTAATATAACGCGAGATATTTTTTCATACCTGATGACTGTCTGATTAAATGATAAATCACAAAATTAAAAACGGTAGTTTCTTTTGGTATTGGTTAGTCGCTATATATATAGCTTGCTAGTCTTGTGGTGTACAGTTATAAAATAGCAGTTAGCTTCACAGAAACTTATCACTATCAAAGGGTGCGTAGTTTTGGTCGGTAATTATTGCAATGTAGACAGAGGGCGACATTAAATCTGCCAAGCAGTGTACGTATGTCCTTAATTGAAATTCTTGTCCATCGTCATTTCTAATATGAGATTAGTCAGGAATATCTCCCATTTGTTTTTTATTTTTATTGCTAATTTTTCTTCCTACTCTGGGTTATTAATCGCCAACAACGGGGTCAATATACTGGTGATTCCTAATGTTAATGATCATAATATGTAGGCTTATAATTAATGTTGTACAATGCAAACAGTAACAAATTTTCCTAACGGCGTCTACACATGTCTACCATGTTCATAGCTGTTTTATGAGAAATGAATGGTTTTATTTATAGTATTATTTATCCTTGTGCTAACAAACGTTGATTTCTATATATAAAAAAGTAATTACAAGTCAATGATATTTACTCCATTACCCATTATACATGTATAAATAAATATTAGTAGGTAAAAACTACAAAGAAAGTGTACCTACTCTAAAGATACTTTTCAGTCATTGGCAATTTTACAAAAAAAAAAATCAAAATGAGTTTTCTTTTAATAATAAAAGACGTTAATTAATTTGTTTCTTTTCAAGACTGTGTTTTTATGTATTATAGATATTTGACTAAATATAGATAGGAAAAGAAATTAATTAATGTCTTTTATTATTAAATTACAAATTATGCCTTTAAACTACAATCAGAAGATTTATCAGCGAAATTAGTTAAAGTTAAAGTTTTTGATTTTTATTTATTAATATATACATTAAACTATATTTCGACATGTACGGTGTATGTTTTATGCTACATATTTACAAGATAAAAATTATATTGTTAAATATCTATCATGAATTTCTTATTTGAACGTAACATTCTATGCATTTCTAATTATTAAGAGCGTTCCATTCCGAATGTTCGATACAGGTAATTATAATACAAGCTGTTCCAAATCCACAATTAATCGCATTAAACCGATAGAAATGTAGGTAGGTAATGAAGCTTATAGGATACCGTAGAAATGTACCACTAATTAGGAACGGTCACTATACATGAACTTAATAAATAAAATTAAAATCCAAGTTCGTCATTGACAAAAATAATAGAAGTCTGGAATATACTTATCAAAAATAAAGAGTCTAACATTTCAAAGCGCCTATCACACTTCCTTTTACGATTATTACTGATGAAAGTATATGTTTTAAATAATCTATTTATTTAACAAGGATTTTCATATATTATTTTAGCACTTTTAGCTCTAAAGTGACAAAAAACCGCCGCTATAGTCACATATATAAAAGCATATAAAGCATAAGCTTATATTCTGTGTCTATACTTTTGGTGAAAAGACATGAAGTTGTGACTTACAAAATACTAGCTCTCTTAACAAATTACAAATGTCATCGTCTGTTGGTTTCAATATAATGAAAGGTTTTGTTCATGCTGGTCACCGTTGTACAGCTTTCGTAAAATTAACAAGGAAACAGTTTTTTTTTTTTGTTTTATTAAAACTCTTTCTCCTAGGATATTCCTTTCGCTATAAGTGCTCAGATAAAAGAATAAATATCTAGAGTATATTAAGCAAACAGAAGGAGTATAAAAGTATTCAATTGGTAAGAATTAACGAATTAGTCAATTACACATGAGGCAAATGCAAGTCTTTAAAAGGACATCCAAAGTTCATTAAAGATATTTATTATAGATGGCAACCACTACAGTTTAAACATATTACTAGATTGTGTTCGTTTAAACAGGGTGAAAACGTTAGAAGAAAAAAACGATTCAGAACATGTATGTATGCATGGAAGTATATGTCAAAGTGTCTTACACATAATTTCAAATACTTACTCATAGGAGGATAATAACTGAATGTTGATCTTACAACGACAAAAGAACCTGATATGAAATAACGATAGGTCAACGGAATTTCCAGAATTTGTGATGAACGAACGGATTTTTGCTGAGATAAAAGAAAGAACAGCTGGAAATCTTAAAACAAATGTTTTAACAATGACATGATTGATTTCATTGTAAATTATATTAATTTATACGCGTCAAAAAAAGAGGGTAATTTAATGAATTGTCAGAACTTGGAATCAATTCAATGTCTAGAGATGGCTTTCAATGTATGATAAAAATGTATTTTTGCGACAATATTAATTTGGACAAGGATACATTTTCAAAGCTTAGAATGTTTTTTCATGTGCTAAATAAGAACTTTCTTCAGTTTGCTCCTACGTCTGAAAACAGTGTTTATGAAGCTTTGGTGGCTTTTCTACGATCGCCATGATTGCAAAGAATTTATCCGTGGGAAGCCAATTAAATGGGGATATAATCTGTAGTCTGGTCGCAATGCGTACGCCGGGTATTATGTATGGTTTGGACCATACAAAGGTGCATGAAAAGTTAGCAAAAGCTATAAAGATATAGGTCGTGATTCCTCAGCTATTTTACAATATGCAATATATTCATTTGTATTTTGACAACTTTCTTACTTCACTATACATTTATTATATATGATTTAAAGCTTCAGGGTATCAGAGCACCTGGTACAACACCTGACAATCGAACAAAAAAAACTGCCCTTTGCCACCGTTTTAATCTTTTGAAAAGTTAAATCGTTAGTAATAACAGTACAATCAACATATAGCTTCATAGGCATTGGGAGTATAAATCCTACACATAACATGAAACATTTTTCAAAGAAGGAAAACAAGTGACACATATTTGTTTTAAATATTGTTACAATCGCAATATGGAAGGAGTTGATCGCAGTTATGAGAATATGATTTTATACAGAATTTCTATTAGAGGGAAAAATAAAACTGTCCTCTTTTCACATATTGTATTAATATATGGCTTACCAAAAACCGTGGTAATTGCACAGGTATCACGCAGTAAATCACCATAGTTTTAAAAGACTAATTGTCACAACAATTTTAGAAACACATATTAAAATAAAGAGCGCTGTCTCCAAGTTCCCAAAATTTGCTTTTGAGTTCAGTAACATACCAAGAGAAACAAACAAGTTGTGGTGAATGTTACGAGAAAGTGCAGTTTCGTTACAAAAAGCGCAATATTGGCCCACAACCGAAAAAATAAAAACTTTTAAACAAGTTTCCACGCGAAATAAGTTTCTATTGTTTTAATATTGCGAATTTAGCTTCATCTATCCATAATAAAATAAATATTTCTAGAACCATTTTGTCTTTGGATTTATACCATATAATTCTACCTTTTAAAAGACAACCACAGGGCAATGAAAAGATAAAAGTATAATTAGGTCTTTTCTAATAAATGAAACTTGCAGTAAACCATTGAAAACATGTATTGCCTTTCTGATTATCCGCGTCAAAAAATCATCACGTTATCTAAAGCTGTTTTGAGGCACTCTAACTCATCCCTCTTTTAGAGTTACAGGTCCCTGATTTATAGTATTTTGATCATAATACTGCGTGATTTCTCTTTTATAAGCAATCATCTATTTCTTAGACAAGAAACTTCGTGCATTTCCATTTAATTCATCAGTATAGTTTGTATAAATCACATGTTTCCTTGTAATACCTTGTTATTAATTGGTTTCTGATCCATCCTCCATTAACAAGACGACAGCACTCTCGTTAAAGTTAAACTTCATCAACTTTTCAAGCTTTTGTGGGAGAAACTTGACCAACAGGTTAAGAGCTCTGCTCCATCAACATCACTAACAATACTTCGGACACAATGACAAAAAACCGTAGAACAAAACAGATGCATTAACAGTGGCAAAGGCAAGAAAGGATACCCACATTATGACGACTGTAATAGAAGCAAAAGTTGGGCACATCGATAACTCAAATTCAACTGAAATTAGAATTATTTTTACTGAGAAAATACTTTTCACAGTGTTAAAGCTCTTTTTGTAATTACAGATTTTTTTTATTTTTTAGGGTGGGTAAACTGGTAATGTATGTTTGTGTCTAATATAGGCATATCGAGTGACATAATCCTCTGCAATGAATCCCTGAATATAGTAGATATGTATCAAGTATCTATCAATAAATATACCGTTGATATTTATTGTGGACAAAACATATTTTGTAGAAAATTGTAAACCCTCTTTTTCCCCGAGAAAAAGAAGGAGGGTTTGTTGCCTGAGAAGGGCAGTGTGTAGTGACGAGTAGAAACGCAAACAACGCGGAGGTAAAAAAAAAACCGAAACGAGTGAGCCTATAACTGACTTTCAAATACAACCTTAAAGTGTTACAATAGTTTTATTGTTTTGTTTTTTATATGTTTAATTTAATACATATCTGCTTATGAACTGGGATAATTTAATTTAACGACCCTTTTCACATATTTTTCCAGAAGATTCTCCTAATACTAATGATAATAGTAATTTGGGAAAGTTTAAGGTGCAAAGTGAAATTATTTCATAACCTGGTTATTGTTGTTTATTTAAATCGGCAACGTTTCGTTGATTTTTAACAACTTCTTCAATTGCAATATAGTGAAAACATCTTATTGAGTTTTCACATGTATTAATGTTTTTAATTAAATGTATTATTCAAAATGTAAAAATATTTTGAAATGTCAAAAATCTAAAAGTATAAGCCACAGTGAATTTTTTTTATCAGAAGTAATTGAAGTAAAATAATGCGCACACAAAAGACAAGATTCACAAACGACATGAAACACACATTAATACAAGTGAAAACTCAATAAGATGTTTCACTATATTGCCAGAATTGTAAATATTTTATAATTCTTTAAATAACTGAAATAATAATAATAATAATTCAATTGATTTTTTTTTTGTTTACCATAAAATATATTTTGCTCATACAATAATTGATCGTTTTAGATATTTTAGAAAAAAGAATAACATTTTTCTATTTTTACATAGTAGACATATATTAGAAGATCTCTTTTTTATACTTATTTAGTTTATTCAAGATAGCATATGCACCAATGTATTAATAAAAAATAAATCTACTTCAAATTAAATTAATATACCTACATAAAACGCAATTGCAAATGTTTTTCGGCGTAACAACTTGATTGGTACTGCATTTGATTTGCTCCATACTATTTTCCCGTGGCTACTTAAATAATTTTGAAAATGTCACTACTGCTATACCATGTACTTATTAGGTTTGTTCGTTTTGGCAAAAAGCGTCATGCAGCGAAACGCAGCCGTAAGCATTTCTATTCGATTTGATGGCAAAACGAACAGTAATCAGAAAATCTAAAGCTGGAGTCAATCCAGCGTTTTACGGCCACAGTTTGCGTTGAAAAACTTTTCGCGTTACGACGCGGAGTGCCAAAAGAAACAAACCCATATTATTTTTTTAGTTTTCTCGGACATATATGCATTCTACGTGTTATTTTATGAGTAACTTTCCTGAATACAACGAACACCTGTAGATTTATTTATCCCATAATAATATTAGATAACTAATATTACTATGGGAACATTTTTTGAAAGTATTCCGAGACATACTGCATTACATATCAGCAAATAAATATAGAAAAATCAATATTAAATTTTTATTAACAATACTGGAAATGTATTATAAAGAAAGTTCAATATATTCGTATTCGTTAAGCGTCAATGGAATGGTGCTAATTCTCAGCAATTGCTTCTAATATGTAGGTGAAGCAGTGCGTCATGTACCCGAGATTTCGCTTTTATACATAGTAACAATCTGTTAATGTATGAATGGAAGGACGTGGGTTTATAAATTAAATAACATTAAGTCATTATTATAGTCATTTCTATATGGAGTAGATTCTAAGGCTTTTTTTACAGCTGAATAGATAACGAAGCGGTATAATAATATGAAAAAGATTCCATAAATGGGTAGTATGTCAATGTGCACACAAATGATGATGTAAGAGTGTAGTGCCAGGGCCTGGGAGTAATTATGTTTTATACCCTAAACAAGAGAGCTTAATTGATTAAGGTCAAAACTGCATTCTTAAAAGATTAAACAGAGTGTTTTGCAGAGCGATATACGTACAGATGTCACATGTTGGGCACTTTGGTTAGTAAAAGAGATAGAGTTGCGAAAATCTCCAAACTATGTTTAATTGAAATAAAGTACATATAAAATACAAGTCGTTCCATTTAAATAATCACAGGTGTGGTCCATTGTTGAAAAGCGTTGCACTTTGAAAAAAAAAAAAAAAGTAACTTTGCCACTGAATTTTCGATAAAAATCTGGATTAAACAACACTTACTTTTTCACTAACTTCTATATCAATTGAGATAGAAGGAGTGTCCAAACATTTTTAATTTCATCCTGTTATCTCAAAAACTAACAGGGTTACAAAAATTCTATTTCCAGCATCTTTTATTGCACAAAAAAAAAATCAGAACGATCATGAAAACCCCAACTCTCTATCTTTATTAATTAAACTGGCCAAAATAGGACACCCTGCACAAGCGATAGGTGAGATCATTATGGAAAACATTAAGTAACCACATTTATATTAGTTTATATATTTATATTTTTTTATTTAAATATAGGTAATGGATTTTAAGATATTTGTACTTTTATAAATTGTAATTTTCCGGCAAAAATTTATTATGCATATACTAACATCATTAATAACTCTTTATGTTCCGGACATTTTGCTAAAAATATGTTTTCATGAAAATTTGAAAATTAAATTAAAATTAATTAAACTAGGATGTTATATAGAAAAAGTCATAGGCCTGCACACCATTTCTTTATAATCTTGAAAATCTTTTATTGTACAGGATGGACCGTAAGTTTGATGATAGATAACGTTCTGATGACCTTATCACTATGGCCGTAAATAATGAATAAATCAATACTAACTTCATCCGTGTACAATACTTCAATATTTAGCGTTAATACGTAAAAATATCTAGTTATTGGTGTAAATGAAAGAGACCAGTTGAGGCATCTGGTGCTAAAATAATGTACCACCGCCTAAAGTCATCTTTTTGGAGACAAAACATCAAAGGTGCTAACAGCAAGTGACGCTTATGTTGTCTGCTCGCTGGTAGTATCGCTGCATTGGCTAAAAATATTTTAGAAACGTAGTTCATTTCGAAAAATTTACACAAATCTTAAATTTATTTCGATGCTTGGTTCCCCAGACAGTTCCAATACGCTAGCCACCTTGAGACACTCGGTATAGTAAATATGAATGATGTAAAATATTCACAAAACCTGTATATTATTACCCACCTGTTGTCTATTAATAAAAAGGAAATTTATTTTTTGCTAACATATTTACTTTTTTTATGTTAAGAATTTCTTGTTATTTTCATTTTCAGATTATGTTATGAATAGCTGACACACATCTGACATCATATGCGGATGTATATGTTACTTCATTGTCGCCTGATATTTCTTCTAGTTTTATACAGTTAAAAAAAGTATGTATCTACAAACATTATAGAAAATGTAAGTTGGCTGGAATGTAAACAAATCATTAACGGTACATGATATTTACTATAGGCTATTTCAATAAATAATTACTCACATGATTTTTAATTATTCTTAGCCAGCCGTACATGCAGAAACTAGTAAATTTAGCTTAGCTTTCACATAAATTTATTGAAGAATTTATAGAGTGCCAATAATTTTCATATTTAAGTAATATCAAACTGTGTACTATAAATAAACATTGTTGTCACTGAACATTTGCTTATTTAGGTAAACGAATTTCAAAAATATGTCACTTTGTTTATAGAAAACTGTTATAATCTGCTATTACTATTATTTATTACTTGAGTTGAACAAATCGTGTTTTTCTTTCTTGTATAATCTTGCATAAACATTCTCAAAAAAAGGCTAACATATGACAGGCGGTGAAGTGGTATCACTTTCTCCAGTTTTATATAATACAAAGACCAAAGACACCAGAAAATACAGTAACAAACAAAATTCATTCTTTTCAATGAAACATCGTAAAAACTACAAGGTAAGCCTTAGATCTATTTTCATTTTTAAAATTCCATAATGTGTAATATAGATATTGCAACTATTAAAACACCTCGTCATGAAAATATATAGTATGTGTAAAGCAATACGTTTACACAGTACTAAATCCGTATTTAATATAATAAAATCTATGACTGCACTAATTAATTAATATAGATAAGGTTCTGCGTAATACAGGATTTTATACCTACAGAAGTGTCCACATACTCCACAAACCAGGCATGGAAAGCACCAAAATAGTAAACAAAATACGTAAAATTACCATGATAAAATAGCAAATTCTATTGAGTGAAACACGAAGTAGCAATAAGGAGGGAACCGAATACCTATGCATCTGTCAAGAAAACGATGTAATGCAAATTAAAAAAAACCGCTGTATGTGTGCACAATCTAGCCAAGGTCGTCGGTATGTAAAAAAAAAAGTGCAAATACTAACCGGATTATGTGCACATGGAATCTACGAACAACCAACAAAAAAAGTTACATAACTAATTTGAAGATAATGCCGCTATTGCCGTACTAACACAGAAGAAAGTATCAAGTTTGTGGTGAACTTTCTTTAAACGTAGGTGTTGAGTTTGACACACCCCGAGCGTTTGAAAACTTGGGAATTTTGAAAGTTTTCTTACCTTTATAATTAACTCAATGACTGGATCATCGCCACCATTCTCGTGACCGTTTTCCGCTATCTCATCGGACATTTTACTATAATTAACTAAAAAGGCACTAAGTAACACACTTCAATCACAATGAGTAGAAACGAACTGAAAGAAACAGTCGTTGGGAGTACTTATTGGCTATTGCTGTCGGTTAGGTGTCTGCTTTACCGATCCACTGCCAAACGAAAATTATACAATCTGTACTTACGTGTATGCAACCAACATAGCGCTGCATATAAGGAATTGCATATCAAATAAGTTTTTCAAGTATTTAGATTTGTATTTATTTAATTTCAAATAAAAAGTTTTTTAGTTTCTTGAAGTAGTAGAACTTCGCTGGATGTAGGTTGCACCGATTGTCTTAAAATGTCGATGTCAAGTTGTGTTACTTTTTGAACTACTTCGTCATCTAGCGGATATGGTTCTTGATAACTTGCTCGTAATTTCTTCATACTTTCAGTATATTGCATATCTTCAATTATTGGTATAATTGTAGATTTCTGCGAACAGCTAGTTTCTGCATCTGCAAAAATTATTGACAGTTAGGTGTTAGAGTTAGTTTCAGTAAACAATTATAAATTTCAATTAGTGAGAAACGTTTTATTCAAGTTGTGTTAACTAAAATTGAATTATGTAAATATGAGTTATGTTTTCGTAGTGATACATAACTTAGTTTTGATTATTGTTTGAATTTATTCTTATTTAGGCCTTCTTACCTTCTTCATCTTCCGTATATTCAACATACAGACGTAGAAGGAATGAGGGAATCTGCATCAGATCCGCATTATTTTCCAAGTCAGTTTCCAAACAGTAATCACCTTCCTTGTATCTTGTCATTGAAAAATTCGAATCAACGTCATCATCCAAATTGATAACGTCTTTTGGTAGCCCGCTTGCTTCATCAATGCGTTCATAGTACTTAGATACCATTTGGATGTCCTTTGGATCAACACCTTCGCCATGTACATATTCACTACATAGTGAGACAATTATAGTTTGTTCAGGTTCTTGGTATCTCGTAGGCACTGCTTCAATCTTTCTAAGTACTTCTTCACCTTGTACCAGCACCCTATCGAACAAAACCGGTCACCGTTTATAGGTACTCTTCGCGATTATAAGATGCAATTAATTATGATTTAAAAAAGGTATACCTAATGATTCTAAAGAATCACTGCTGTATCTGGTTTTTTCCATCGTGTTTGATCGATTGACCCAACCAGTCGGCCAAAAAGGACGAATGATTTGCTCGTCGTGTCGGATCCTTCGGTCAATACCGTTGGATAACCACCCGTGTATGGGCTCTATATGTTTATCTGTCCCTTTTCAATATTTCAATGCGTGTTGAATTACCATCTAATAGTTTTACGAGTTTATTTGCTCATTTCGTTTATAATGTATATGAAATTGTTCAATCAATATACTTATATTTTATGCGGTACCTATATGCATATACTGGGTGAGATTATCTTGAGACAACGGAATATCTCTAAAACACTTTATTTATGAAAACTAAATTATTACAAATCATCCTAACCCCGTGCTCCACCTAAAAAAGGTACTACACGAGGCTACCTATTCTAAGTACTATATGGTTCCATAACAATTGAAATGATCCTACTCTAACTAAATAACTTCCCTATGATTTTTAATAACAAAAATATAATACAGTAGCCTCGCGACCATACGAATATTACTTTTGAAAAATGATAAAAAAAAAGGTAAAATGTGATAGGTAAGTTCACATAATCGCGAGTCTACTGTAAATCAGTCAGCTATCAGTTATTATTAAATGCGCCCATGGAACGACTTTCGTTATCTCCCAGCATTCGCAAGGACACTGATTATATATAATATACTTATATAAAATCAATGGCCACGGAGTAAGGGAAAACCATGGCAAAAAACCTTACTCTGGGAGGATCGGAAGAAGTCCAGACCTTATTACTGATAGCCACAAATTATTATTATCCTTCTGAGTGCCGAAGAAGCAGCCCCCACGTCTCCTCAAATTCCCACAGCTTGCCGTTCTCACGTAGCTGCTCCCTTTTTCACGCATTCAGAAGTTGAACAGGAAAGATGATGACCTAAAAAACAAACAAAACACCAGCAGTACCTATTCTAATACTTAATAGTAACTTAATCCTAATTTATTCTAACCAAGAGTAATTAAATAAATATTTAATATTTAAATATTTATAGTTAACACCAATTCCGACCACTAAAGAGCATAAAATATTCATTATAAGCGTGCTACCCTACTAACTATCTAAATATCATGCCGTAGCCTATCTAGTTCTTTACAACTTACTAAAAAATTCCACCATTCGATCGACTCATTATCTCTAATATCTGTTTCGCGTCGCGGCCATTTAACCCCCTAGCTAATGCCTAACCTCCGTACGCGACCGCCACTCATCAGTGTGTGGACATTCAAATAAGACATGCCCCGCTGTATCTACCCCACCACACTCACAAAAGCGAATCATTAACCCTACCAATTCTACATAAAAATGATTTAAAATTACCGTGACCTGTTATTAATTCTACCGCCTGATACGATAATATTAACCCTCATTCCCAAAACGTTAACGCTACCGATAAATTTCTAGTCCACCTCCCATTTAAGTATTATCCCACCTACTCTGCAATCATTATCAAGTTTATCCCTAAACGCTTTTTTAACTACACTAGCCGAATTAGCCCAAATCTAATAATCAAACTATCTCCCCTAGATACCGCCTCTTTCGCTAATTGATCCGCCCTCTCATTACCGATTGTACTACATGAGCCCTAGTCCAAAAAAGTTTTATACCCCCCTCGCGCAACAATTCCCAAGTATCTAACAACAAATCGGTCGGATTTTTAATTCCCTAAAGCCTCTAATACAGATAAGCTATCTGTTATAATTCTCACGTCCCGCATTAATTCCCACATTAATTCTAAAACACTGCATCAAATCAAAAAAAAGATCTTAATAAGATTTGTTATATTGTAGGGGGCTCACTGAATGGTGCCGAACGCGCTCCCTCCTCAACCCCCCTCCCCCAAGAGTGGGTGGGGGGACATCTTTTAAATTTTAAATGGGAACCCCCATTTTGTATTCCAGATTCGGATTTTACGCCATCAAGTATGTAGTTTTTGGTTGGAAAATTTTCGAGTCGGCCCATTCAGGTGAGTCCCCTACATTATCAACAAATCTTATTAGATCTTTTTTTGATTTGATGCAGTGTTTCAGATATATTTCCGTTGTCTCAAGATAAAAAACTTCACCTGTATTTAAATGTTAATTAAACATATTTTTACCACTTAATGAGTACTTATTTTGTTTTACTAATATCCCAGGTAGCAGGCCTGACATCACAAAAACGTCGATATTTAGTCACTGATTACGTCGCGTCGATTGTCCCAATATTAGGACGTATTTAAAACGTGACAAAGACGCCATAATGTTACAGACTATCGAGGTTATTTATGAACGTCATTTGCGGATGTCATATAAGCACGGCATTTATAGAAGTCGTATCGACATTCTTTAGAGCTACAGTTGCACACTGCAATACGACATTACCGAGTCTTCCGTAGTAAACATATTAGTTCAAGAAACAGCATATTGCAAAAGTCTCTTCGACATATGTGTGACAAGTAAATGGGTACCTACCGTCAAATGAGGCAATATGGGATAGTAGGGTAATATGGGACAAAAATACGTATATATTTTACAGTAATCTGTAGTACAGATTTTGTAGTACTGATTACTGTAAAATATTTACTGCTTATTATGAAAAAACCGCCAAGTTTCAAAAAACGCACTTTTGTTCCATATTATCCTACTGTCCCATATTGCTTCATTCGACGGTACTTCATATAAGGTATGTTTGAACTTAGCATTATGTGCCCATTTATCACATTATAGTCTATATTTTTAAACGACGGAGTGACGTAAATAAGGAAAAGAGCAAACCATATTCACACAACACCAATGAAATCAGCGACATCTATGTGATATACTTCACATTCGAACAGAAATTGTATGCTCTGAATACGAATACATATGAAGGGTGCACGGAATAACGATCAAAGTCCATTTTTTTTTGTGAAAATGAGATAAGGGTGCCATTTTGTAGGAAATTCTGAGTACTATAATAATGCGCGTTCAAACTATTTCAAAAACGGTCGTAGTCCGTAGAAATCAAAGTTTATAGTGTAGTTTTGTTTTGAACCATTAAGTCGCAAACTTTAAAATTCATTTATCTCATAATGTATGAATACGGACTTTGATCGTTATTCCCGTGCACCCTTAATATGCAAAAGTACATTCTCTGAATCAAAAGTTGCAAATATTTCAAAAATTGATTTTTGATATAAATTCATGTTCAGTTATATGTTTGTATGTGTGTTAATTATAGTGTGAACGTCAAAATATTTTTAGAACATGCACTTCTTTCTTCTTTCTGTCGGGTATGAAGCCACAATGAAAAACCTTTTACGAGAGATGTTAAAGTCAATATCAACCAATATCGGACTATTGACTCATCCGGTATAGAAACATATGTAAAAAAAAACTAGGAAGTATCTATAATATAATTATAGTGGTGGACATAAAAATAGGAAAAGTATGTGTTATTTAAAATATTCTGTTAGATATTGAAGTCAACTCTCTTTGATTATGCATAAAGACGATTAATTACACAATTTTATTTTATATATATTGTATAATGATTGGTTTATGAATAACCAAAGTATAATGCGCAAATATTACGAACAAATGTATTTATTATATATGCGAAATACCGTCCCAGCAAACAGACCGACGTCCTATTACGTGTTTTTCACGTTGTATTTTGGTTGATAGTGGACGTACTGGTGATTACCAATTTAACACGTAAATAATACGTGAAATTTCTACCAAAATAAGTAAGTGGTTAAGTAGTGAAATAATGAAATGCAATTTTCATGTATTCACTGATATGTAATACAAAATATTAAAATATGGCAACATTTATGTGCGTTAGGTATATATTTTATTTTTCCCTGGAGTAATATTAAAACCATGCTAAAGAGTTGAAATCTGAAATTAAAAATGTTTGTTAATTGTTTTATACAGTTTTAAAATTTAAATCATAGTAATATATGAGAATATTCCTATTTTAAGTGGAATATTGCGTTAGCGAGATTGAAAACAAGCAGTATTGCACAATTGCAACCAATTACAACAGATGGCAGTGCAGTCAGCAGTGCATCGTGAGTGCATCTCTGCGCAGGCGCATTTTGATATTTGATTCAATATGAACGTTGTAGTCGCAGTTGTAGTTGTGTATGGTTGTGTATCGTGTATGAACCATAGTACGAACAACACGCCACATTGAGCACGTATGTACCGTACATAACAATCATAACGTATATGATCTACGTATAACACAAAACTACACATTACAACGCGCAAGATAGAACGTCTGTTTATACTATGGTTTATATATAATCGAAAAATTGCTTTTTGTGGTAGTAACAATTTGGAGAGAAGAAGGGGGCACCATGGCATAGTCAGAAAAGATTGGCTAACACCTAGAAAAAAGCGAGGTTTACTGGTCCTCCTTATAAGAAACAAGTAGCTTTGACAAAGCTATATTAAAGGTGAATCAGTGAACGATAGCTGGGAACTATTCAAATCAAACGGTGTTTTGGCGCTTTGGTAAGTAAAATTTGCAAGTTTACTAATAGGTTAGCTAGGAATATACAATATGTTTTTATATCCTTTTTTATAATAATATTGTTTATTGGTACATAAGATCTGAAATATACTCATTCTGTCCACAATTTCTTTATATATCTGATCTAACAACCAAAAAGGTTTGTTATCACCTCATTTTGAGTAAATGAAAACTTAAAAAGCAGTGCTCCTTCTTACCTAGGAGCTTAATTACATTAATAAAAAAGAATATAATAAAAAAATATATATCGATTTGATTGAAGTTATAGGTTATTTCTTTGATTACTCATCAAGTTATATATATCTTTAGATGAATACACAGAAGCGAAACGAAAGTCTAAAATCGCCGAAGAGACGTCTGATTTACAGAGTTGATGCAGAAGAAAGATATGTTTTAAAAAAAAGAAAAGTATATCGGCCATCAAGGTATAGCGAAAGTGATTATAGAAGAAGACACTCAACTGGTAATGTTCCTCGACTCCAAAGATAACAACGGAGTCAAGTAGCATTATAAATCTTTGTTATTTGTTCTTTAACCTACACATAATATTTTAGCGAATGAAAATTGCATTCATGAACAAATTCCTAATTTTTCCCTCGATCACTCTCTGATAATATTACAACTCCTAGTTCATCTCGTAGTGCTACTCCAGGAAGTAGTTCATCTTCTCAGCCTGCAAGTTCTTGTGCAACACAAACTCTCTTAGGAAAATGGTAAATTGAATAGAATATGAAATTGAACTATTTTTAGTCTAGTATGCTTTTACAGTGCTTACTGATAGTTTATTAACTTGTTTATCCACTGTCATTGAACAAAACAAGAAATTTTAGCGATATTAAAAAACAGGTCTAGTAATGCTTTGATTGAAGTGGACCTAAAATACCAGTAAAATTACCATTGGAGTCTTTTGAGGATTTGGACTTAATAGAAGAATACTTAAAGACTAGAGAAAATGAACAATTATTGGTAGGTTTCTACTACTTTTGTATGATTTTGTCGCAACTATAATATTTTTTAGTGTTCATACCTTGCTACTCTTTAAAACAAGCCTAGTATCTTCAACCAATTCGATATTGCGACATTGCTTGTCCTATAAATTAGCCAAGGAATTTAGTTTCTAGGAACGAGGGCATAACAAAAAGGCTTTATGAATTATGGTCTTAAAAAAAGTAATTGTTGGTAAGTGTTAGAGAACTTCCAAAAGCTTGTACTGTCTATATAGTGATGTATACTTTAAATTTGCAGCTGCCGTGAAAGCATCTATTCCATCTGCTGTGGAGCGCAATATTGAGGATCAAATAAAAAAACTGGCTAAAACGGTCACCAAAAACTACGCACTGGAAGTGGTGAAACTACAAAAACAATTGAGGATGGAGTACAAAGTGTCTGTGGGAAGAAGGCAGTTTTATCGAAGGATTAGGAGACGTAAAGTTAATTACTAAGTGTTTAAATGAAAGTACTTGTAGTTTTAAAGATACACCGTCAATTA
The DNA here is from genome assembly GCA_004143645.1 of Protaetia brevitarsis. Lineage (NCBI taxonomy): Eukaryota > Metazoa > Arthropoda > Insecta > Coleoptera > Scarabaeidae > Protaetia > Protaetia brevitarsis. The sequence goes on from RXPK01000088.1 coordinate 4,088,364, forward strand.
GTTCAAATGAAAATAGTTCTCGTTTTGTAATGATAGTTCAGTAAGAATTGTAATCCTTCTGTACAGCTTTGTACAAATTTTTGTGACAGAAGAATTGTAGATGGCAGTAACTCCAGTTTAGTAAGCAGCCAGATCAAACTAATGAACTTAAACTTTTGATACTAAAAATTCTCCTTACTGTTACGCTGACGCCTGCGCAAACAGAGTTATTGCAGTCCCTCTGCAGATAGTGATGGCAGAAACAGTAATGCCTGCGTCTGTGTCCCATGATTAAATACTCCTGCTGTATGTAGATATAACAATATAATTAACGAAACTGTTATTGTACAATACGAAGAAAATAAAATATTCTACCAGATGCTTTTGTAGTTGCTTCTTTTACCCATAGCAATCATCAAATATATTATTATGCATATTGCCGCAAACCTCTCTGTTAGCTAACATTTGGAACAGTTTACAACATGTATTATTGGTAAAAAGCGTTGTTGTTAATTTATTTTATACTGATTTGTTAATTGACGTCCTTTATATCTTTTGCCTAGGTCTAAACTTGAGCTAAGAAACTTGATCAGGTTAATTTATTATGTTAATGTTAATGCAAACGTTAATTTTTGCCACGAAAGTTATTCGTCTGTGATAGATTACTACCAAAGATGGTCAAGCCGTACGGAATGACTCACGCAGCAAACAAATAGGAATACGTTGTCTTTGGTTTTCAAGTTAAAAACTCAGTAACGTATTTCATTTATATTCGCCAGCTGCGTTTGAGTCAAATCGCACAGCTTGACCAGCTTTGATTATTACTAAAGAATGGGACATTTTGTCCTATTGTAGACGTTTCAATTACGTCAAATATAGACGTTTCATCTACGCTACCAATAGACGTCTCATATTCGTTGCAAAGGGACGTTCCATTTTCGTTAAAAATAAACGAGTTTTTCTCGTTTTCAATACACGTATTAAAAATGTGACATTCCAACGTGCTGTCAACGTATAAATTACGTGATTTTTTTACGTCTTTTGGTTGCAAATTTACCAATATTTCACGTGTTTAAGACGTGATTCTGTTTGCTGGGGTATTGATGGAAAAAGATTGGTATTATAATATTGGAAACATTTTACAGTATTATAAGAGAAAACTGAATACGAAAATTTAGGTTAAATACTATACTCTAACGTACAGAATATGAAAGACGTTAATATTATTTCTAATTACACAATATAAAACAACAACCGAAGGCACACAGACCATTTCTTCTATATTATTGCAAAAACTACACTCAGCGATATGGTTTCTTCGATTCTGAATCTTCGCATGTGTTGAGGAACCATTTGAAAAGAAAAACACATTTGGCAACACTGTAACCGTATATAATTGTACGGACATTTCGGCATATTCATTAAACGTAAACCAATTATAGAAGATTAAAATACTGCAGTAGAACAACTAATCAAAACAGTGAAAAATATCCCACCAAGGGCCTGTTGCATAAAAGTACAATTACAATTTACAGGTAATACTTTTGTTACAATCTGTCAAAATTTGACATATATATATATTTTTGCAACGCCCGTAAGTAAAATTTTGACAGATTTATGCAACAGGCCCCAGGAAGCAAGCATAATTCACACAAAATTGAACGCTATAGTAGAATTAAATACACAAGTAAATGTCAAAATTTGACAATAATTTTGATTGAAAGTAACCACGACCTGCATTGACTGACAATTTACCTTATACCATGATACAAGAAAATAAGGTATGCTCATCTGAAAACCAAAACTCGTCTTTCTCGCGCATGGCCCTCAGATACGTCATCACTCGGCTGTCGCCATTATTGTTGATGTATTTACTAAATTACCACATTTATTTTAACAAGTTTCAGTTTATTTTTAAATCGTTTAGAACACTTTATTTAGTTTTTATTTAATGTTTTGTGTCAGCTTATGCTTGTAGTAGTTTCGATTTACGTGTATATTATTTTTAGTTAGGTGTTATAAGTTCGTTTTAGGTTTTGTGAGGATAAACTGTTTATAAACATTGTAGTGAAAATTCTTAAGTGACTTTCATTCATTTGAGGGAGTAAAATAAAAAGAGTTGATAAATGAATTTGTAAAAAAAATAAAATTAAACTGCACTCACAATCATAATTAATTCTTTCTTTTTTTAATCTGCATTTTTTTGATTCCAACACTGTCTGCATTAATGGTTGTATCAGACTAATAGATATTTCATTTGCCATTAAAAAAAAATATTGAACCACTTAACAATTAGGTGAAATTTTAGTACATGTAAGTATGAAGGTAAGAGCTAAAGAAGTGTAGAACATGTTCAGTTAAAATAAAGCTTGTCATTATTAATGCTTTATTTGCTTCCTTGCACTAAAATAAGCAAACATGAAATGTTATACTAAACGCAAAAAATACTTTACATCAACAGAATCACTCATCACTGCTCATCACAAAACAATAACGATTTTGCATTCAATTGAAAATTACATAAAATGTGAATTGTATAAAATTTTGTTTCAATGCAAATTTGATTGAAGGAAATGGCAAAAAAAAACAGTTTTATTGATTTTAATAGGATAGATTTAAAAAAAAAAATGGGAGTTAATTTTCTTTACATTGGTGATATCTATTAAATTATTGGATTGGTAGTACTGGTTGTCCCTCAAATACGTCACACCTAGATGCGCAAGAGCATACCTTATTTTCTTGTATCATGCCTTATACGACCTGTCATATCATGAGTTGCACGTGTTCACCACTGGCGCCACTTACCGGACTTTTTTGGGAAAAATGCTTAAGCTTGGGTGACAGTATAGGCACAAGACAGTAAAGTGCCAATTTTGAATGAACGTTATATTGATTAGTGTTTAAGTTAATATTTTCTAAAATTATACTAATTATACTAATTAATCCGTTTGTGTCGTCCAAAACTGAACTATTAGGTTTTTAAAGTTGCGTCTCACTTCTTAGATGTCTCGCGTTTTCAATATTTTATTGTACTTTCCACATATTTCCATCTGGTTATGGGACTAAGAGAAAACAAAGTAGAGTAAAAGCAAATAGAAAAACGCGCAATTAAGTTTTCATTACATCATGGCGACGTCGTGGTTACCTTCAATAGAAAAATTGAAAGGACGTATAAACCAGAATGATTAAATTTAAATTTAGCGCAAGCTGGACACAATATAGCGGCCAATTGCGGTACTTATATATCTAAGGTTTGTTCGCTGGTGTTACACTGGCTACACCGAGTAGCGAGTGTAGAAAAAAAGCGTTCATTGGGGCTAGTGTAGTTACCACGGGCGTTGTTCTTGGAGTTCGTGTAGCCCACTCGTGCAGCCAGTGTATACACTTCTTACTCGCAGTCTGGAGCAAGAGTGAATAGTGTATACACTGGCAATAGCGGCGCGAAAGCGAAATATATCGTATGTGATACTTATCACAGTAGCGTGATAGCTGGCAGGCGTTCGATAGCAAAAACGAGCGATAAAAATGGGAGATCAGGGAAATGTTATAAATGCAAAATTAAAAAAAAAACGATGATGGTAGCGTTTTAATTATAGATAATTGTTATATAAGTATATCAATTCATGGGCAAGAAAATAACATTAATAACCATAAAATACTCTGGTGATTGCGGGGAAAAAAATTGTATATGGCTGTGGTAATACTATCCAATTAAATTTATATTTATATTTAATTGTACCAGATTGTACATACAGCATTTACGCCCTACGCGCATGTGCATGAACACGAAAATCCGTTCTACCGTTCATTGGTACTTGCACCAGATATTGTACACTGAGGTACACCAACTTACACTCGCTACTCTGGTGACGTAATTTTACACTACACCATGAAATCAGTGTAACACCAGCGAACAAAATGTAATTCCATTCAATGTAAGTTTGAACGATCCAGCAGATCGCATAAGGCAAACTGCCAAATCATTAAGCAGGTCGTGGAAATGACATTGGAATACAAACTCATTGTTCTACACCGGTGTCGAATGTTTTTTTTTTTGTGTGAAAGTACATCCAAGAAGAAGTGTTAAAAACAAACCTTTAAATCAAAAAGAAAACGTTTACGAAATAGTACTAGTAAAAATTCTTCTTTAAACTAAATTGCAGCCATCTCTATTAACGGATACCTAGCGTAAGGCTTAGTTAAGCACTAGAAGTGTGAGCTTCAAGATCTTGCGAAAAAGTAAAAGCTCGTGCATCATTTTAACAACTACGTTTGTTACATACATACAATACCGCATGGGTAAACGACATTGTCAACTTTCGGAACTGCTTGATTGTACGGAAACTGCCATTTTGTACACTTATGGTTGCGAGAAAAGAAATTTATATGTTAATTTTCACATAAATTTGTTCATTAGCCTCTAAAATATATTGTGGATACGTTTACAAAATGCTATCATTAAATAGTAGCTGAAATAAATTATACAAATGATTAAATTACCCAAATGCTACGTATTTGTAATCCATCCACGGTGTGGGATTCAACGAAATTATGTATTGCACAGTATTCTTCGTATGTTTACCCGCATTGCACATCGACAGTATTCCTCTTCTATCATGGGGAATTACGTAATTCTCGCAAGGCATATGTTTATTCTTTAAGTTAAATCCACCTCCTTGTAACCAACAATCTTTTACAAGCCTAAAAAAGTAATTCTTTCATTCATAAAAGTGTATATATTTAAATAATTATTTTAAACTTAAAATAGCATAGGAAAATTATTAGTTAGAATTGAAACATTTAATTGTATTATGGAGCCCATATAGTACTAAAATAGTGGTCTGTGTAATACCGTTAGACCATAGAAGAGCATGAGGTTTATGATAAATTGTAATTATTTAGCTTTTCATAAATGAAGTGTTGCAAAGTCCAAACTAATATAATAATATCTTACGCATTATTTTTTTCTCAATACAAACCGAATCTCTGAGGGTGAATAACCCAGCTTTTTAATGAAAGTATTAACTCTGTCTGTGATTAATAAAATGCTTTTTATTAATTGATTGTTCTTGTAAATTCACACTTAAGTCATTCAAATGCGAAAATACGCAGTAAGCCATCAACAACGTTCACTCATTATTCTGTAAAACAATGAGAATGATGTTTGTTATATATTTATACATATACAGCTTGTTCGTTGCATGTAGGATCAATGTTAGTGGAGGCCTCCATTGGGTTATCCGATCTAGCTTCAAATAGTTTTTCTTCAAGTTAAGTCCTCAATTTATGGCTTTGAAAACCAAGTTATTTTATTAAAGAGTTACATGAAAAGATTATAGATTGCATGCGAAGCATCTCAGATGAAACATTGTCCAATGTCTGTAGAAATTTTGTTAACAGGTTAGATTATTGCACATTTCAGCCTGGAGATCGTTTTGAGAATTTGTTATCTTAAGCTCCCTTTTATCTTGTTTTTATGTAGATTTTTTTATATATTTTAGTATATATTAGTATACACTACCGGCCATTGAAGTTAGGACAACTACCATAATTTAAAAAAAAAACTGTTTGTTCAATATTTAATATTTTTAACATTGTTGTAAAAATTTCTACAATAAAGTAAGCATAACTACAAAGTATTTAAGACGAAAATCATCATCAGAATAACTCTATTATAGAGGAAATTAATTTAACCTAATAGCAAGTAGTAAAACCATTACAAACGTATTCACATAGCAAATTGGGAGTCTCTACTGTAGTATCTAACTGAGATATTAATTTCTCAAAGATTTGCAATGATTTGATTAAAAAAAAAACTTAAATAAACTCAGAAACGGCACATTAGTTATAGAATAGCTAATAAAGACTAACGTATTTATGGTCGTAAAATCCATAAATGATTAAAAATTCTAGTCATTCTTATGTTAAAATAACAAAGTTGAGTCATTTCGGTTCAACGAAGTGATGTTTTGTTAAAGTATTTCACATTTATTAGTTCAATCCAACAGTAATGGTGCTAAAATCTCAAATATCAGTGAATAATAAAACATCATAAATTGTTATAACCACTTACGTGGAATATCCGTATACAGTTATCTTATTAGAATAAAGAATAGAAAAAAATCATAATTTTGTGAACAACCGTTTATATTATTTAAATTAGATCTACATACAGTACTCGATGCCAAATAGAGTAATTATAATCGATTTCTGAAATTCGATCAAATAAGCATAACATCATTCCACGCTTATCGTAATACCCTGTATATAAATAATCATATAGAAATTTGGGGCGGATTTCAAAGTCAATTTGTTCCTCTTAAGTCATCCCACGCTTTCGGAGTTTCGCCGAACTCCGAATGTTTCGGCAACTACCGAATCGTGTGGACGCGACCGTCCACACATTCGGGTTGCCGAACTCCCGAGCAGATACGGGAAAACGCCGAACGTTCGGTATGAGAGTTTAGTGTGTAGCATGGAGTAAATGCGGAATTAGTTGGTGTTAGTACAGAAATGCTGACTGTTATGATCCATTGCTGTCACTGCATAACTGAAACTCTTTTTTGGTTGGAAACCCGGCAAATCATAAATATTTGAAGTTCTGTCATTTTGATTGAACATGACAGAAACTTAATAGGAAATACGGACACCAGTAATTCACTCATTAGGTTATGAAAACATTGACAACTACAATTACTTATGCTATTATTTAATTTCTGTCATTTTCCAAGTTTACGATAATGAATGTATAGGTAATTGGGTATATAATGGCGAACAAACTCAAACAAAAAAAGTAGTTTTATTGACCTTCTATAATTTCTATGACCAACGTGATTGTTATCATTGAAACGTTCGTCGTAAAAATTATAGGTTAATTAAAGAAATATTTTTTGCTCAAATTTATTCGCCATTTTTTATCCAATTATCTTACGAGTATCATACATCTGTATGAGTAATATTTACAATGAGGCGAATATGTTTGCACAAACACGGTCCATTGGAGATGTATGGATTCTTTATCGCTTCAAATTGAGGGCCGTAAGTAAGGAGGGTGGTTTATTTTAAATGATTATATATTCATAAATATCATCTAATTTTTTACCTAATTTATTTGCCTCTTTATAGACAAAAAAATCATATACGCATTTAAACCAGATCATCACATAACAATATACATTTTCGACCTCTTTAGTAAAATTCAAGAAAAATTTGATGAATTATGAAAAGGTGTAAGCTTTTTTAATATTAGGATAACATTGCAATTATTTAATTACTTTATCTCAACATTAGTTTTAAGATTAATTTTATAAAACTTAAGATCTTTAATTTACTTGAAAACGCATTAATTTAATGTAATAATGAATACTAAAACTACACTCATATCAATGTCAAAAAAAACCTTGAATTGTTTATTACCTTTGGCAAAGCTGTGAATTTCATCATACGACATAGTAGTTTCAGTAAATAAGTTTGTATCTGTTACCCGCTGTCATATGTAACAGTTATTAAAACTGTAGGTATAATAGTTAAACTATAAGAGACGAGTCACTAGACAGCTGTCAACAGCTTTCCTCTCACTCTAAATACCTTCCGAATGTGTGGACGGGTGCACGAACTCCGTCTAGCCGAACATTTCGTACAGTTGACGTGCGCCATTTCCATTGCAGATCGGGAATAGGCAAACAGTTTACCGACTAGTTCGCCGAACTCCGAACTGCCCGTCCACACGACTAGAAGTTCGCCAAACTAGTGCTCGGAGTTCGGCGAACTCCGAGCGTGTGGACGCACCTTTAAATTGAAGTTCCGCAGCAACAGAAAGCATCCTTGAGTAACACTTGAACACACTGGGATCTACAACATGTGGCGAATTCGTGACTTACAGTTCGCGAGGTTCCTTTGTTAGAGAATATCATTCACTTATAACATTTTCGCAATTTTTAACGAAAATACGTTAGTTGGCGTTGTAGGAGCTAATGGCAAAATTAAATTTAAAATAGAATTTCCACCAGTAATTGGAAATTAATAGTATGGAATTAATCACGTCAACCTACCTATGTATTTTCGTATTGCGCCAACCATTTCTTTTGCTTTTGCATCGCTTCAAGAATAAGTCGCAAGTTTCTGGCACTAATTTATGGTACAGCTGGAATTACAATGTTGCCCATGCGCATGTAGTATACGATTAAATACTATACTAACCATAAACATAATCGATCCTTGGTTTTGTCCATCAATGTCTATGCTAAACCAAGCAAATTTTCTCTGAAAAGAACGTAATCTTTACATGTGATCTTGAAACGTTTAAAACTTTTTGTTTGTTTTTAGTTCCTGCTACACGGTAATACTTAGAAAGTAGTTATTTATTGCTTACGTCTTCATTAACGCTTTTGTAAAACATTGCTTCCATATGTTTAATCCCCATGGTGTAAAGTCCACTCCAACTCGTATTCTACAGCAGCTCAGAGTATAGCGGAATAAATCTTCATCATTGCCGAAATAATTACCGTTCATAAACACAGCGCAATGCTTTCTCAGGGCCCACAGTCTACCGCCAATATTCCGTCGAATCTATGCACACATTTTAAGTAAGTGTGGTATACCGCTATAATAGGGAATTACCTTTGTTAGGTACTGGCACCATGTTACATTAAAAAGTGCTCTTATGTCCGGTTTTGCATACTTATTCGGACTTGATTTGTGTAGACGTAGAGCGTAAAATTTAGCTCTTTGAAACTCGACACTGCTGACCATACCTACTATCATAAATTTTATTTTCTCCGTCTCGTCTACTTTACTGGTGCTTTCCATGATCGCTCTCTATAAATATTTTTTCAAATACAGTAGATTTTGGATTTTCAAATTTAAATTTTGAACTTAACATGTGGCGCGGGTTACAAAGATTTTTAAACGAATTCTGAATGATAGGTAACTAAAAAGTTTTAACTCGCGCGTATGTTACATAACACGTGCAATCGAAAATGAATGTTGGCCTCGCGTAATTTATACGTTGATTACAACCATGAGAGCGGATAAATCGTTTTACAGAACTGTCAAAATAAGACAGCTGTCTTTTATTAGTTGCATACAAGTCACAAGTTGTCTCAGAATTTTGATTAACGCTGCAGGTAGCCGGAGCAAGGACCAGAAGGTCGAATATCTAATTTAAGCGGACAAAATTCTGAAAAATTCAAATTTTTGTTAGGAAATTGTATGCTACTTAGGAATACATCTCGTACAAGGAAATGCAGATGGTGATTTAACCTACGCTTACTAGCCAAATTATAAGAACACAGGCCTTTTATCCTATTTTTCAAAGAAGCAACAAAAAGATGAAAATATGAATAAGAAAAATTGCTTGAAGCAAAGATAAATAGATAAGTAAGTGCAGACCAAATCATGAATGTTTGTAGTTACGTCATAGTTGCTTATGACGTATGCAGCGTCTGAAACAAATTCTGGCACACCAACCATGTTTGCAATAAACTGTATGAAATAACAATTGTCAAATTTAATGAGGTTATAAGCAGTTTTAATAGATTTTCTTTTATAACTGAAAGGATTGGTTCAGTTTTTAGTCAACGTTGCGTTTGAAAAACAATCATGAGTAATGCAACTAATAGGATTCTAAATAGTGAATTTTTCTATTGACAATGCTTTTGTAATCAGGCTAAGCTTATTATGAAATGTGTTCTCAATGAAATAATGTATTATCGCAGTAATATAGTTCTCATATCAAAAACCTATTTGCAAATCAAAATGTAGAACATATTCAAGCAACATAAAAGTATTTAGTTTAATATACCTTACCAATGATTAATTAAATGAAAGATGATATTTTTATTTTATGTAGCAAACATGATTTCTATATAATAGTATATACAATATGCAGTAAATTAAATTAAAATATGTCAATATTGAAAGAAAAAATTGTGCAATTAAAAATTATTTAATTTGTGTCTTCGCTCTCAACTTCTGATCCGCAATTAACTGTCAGAACAAAGTCTTCTATGTTTGCTTCACGTTCGTACCACTCTTTAATTATTTTCTCTGTATGATTTATGCAATTTTGCCAGATGTCTGGTGTACAGCTGCCCAAGCTTTCTTATCACATTTCCAATACTTGCTTACCGCCTTAACCATCCCGACCAATATGCTTATTATATTATCCTTTCGCACGTGCCCATATCAATTCGATAGCATTGAAATCGCAGTGATACGGAGGAAGTCTTAAAACTTCGTGCCCATGTGCTCGAAGTAATTCATCAATAACATAAACCTTAACCATAAACTACTTTACGCACATCCATTTTATTTCTCTCTGACACATGACGTGCTTTGGGCATCAATCGTGGCTTGTACAGGGCTGTTGAAGCACTCGATGAAGGAACAGCAGATGTAGTTTCCTTCTTGCGCTTTATGTTGTAGACGGTACCCATAGAAATGCCCAAAGCGTTCGCAACTCTCTACGATTTGTATGTAGGTTTTAATTTAATACTAATCAATTATAATTTACCTCGTGGACCGCATCAACGGATATTAAAGGGGCTTCCATTTCGCTTTTCCTCCTAGAAATACAGTAGTAAACGACTGATCAACGGTTGGCAACAAGAACTAACAATAAATCGTTTATCGGGCATCTTGAACTGTAACCTAAAAAAATGTTTTAAGTCTTTGTATGTTTCTTTATCACCTCTAAACTTACCACAAACTAAACGATTTACTTCACTATAGCTCTGAAAAGAACTTTTGGTAAAAGAAATAATAGAAGTACATAAAAATTCAAACCTAAAGAAGGACAAATAAACAGTAAAAAGCAGATGTCAAATGTCAATGGAGCGGTAAAATGGTTAAAATTGCGTGGTTGCATGCACTGTAGTAAACATTCGCCGCGTTCAGAGTACGAACATGATACATATCAGTAGCGGTTTCCGCTACACAAAATGGCGACCGGTTCATTGTATGTTATTGATGTGGCGCAAATGTAGCGGTACGTTTTTGAGACGAATTGTCAACAGTTCCCAAACCGTTTGGGAGCAGTTACGTACTCTGAACGCGGCCATTATGAAAGCTCTTATTTACGCATTACTCGACCGCATTCTATCTCATTTCAACTAGTTTGTTAATACTTAATAAAATATGGGCGTATAGCTTAAGTAGCTGCGACTTATGTTATATACTTCTATCTCGCTTGTGTATATGAATTTTTTGAAGCTACGCTTGTCTTTAGTTTACCGACCAGTTAATGACGTAACTACAAACATTCATGATTTGGTCTATACATTTAATTTCAGTAATTATATGTCAAACAAGAAAGTACGTCACATCGACATTAACCTTGTTCAGGTGCCGAACCGTTATTGCACTTGTTAAAGTAGCATTAATATTTGATAATGAATCAAGGCGTAAAGGAAATGATCAAGATTTGAGAAAAATACAATATATCAACCCTTATAGGGCGTTAATCGCTATTGGGCCGTAATTTGAATGTATTTGTAACGCTGATTGGTTTATTTTAGTGTTTTTTGAAATTTAATCAGTTGCAAATATATAGATATTACATTAGTTTTTATAACAATAAGCACCTTTAATGTTGAAATAAAAGTGTTTTAAACTTTAAAAAAGGTGAGACTTTTAAAAAGGACGCTTTTAAGAATAAAAATAGTTAAAGCAGGAGTAAAAATTTATTCATGCTAAGTATTATTTGGAATATTTAGGCTTCAATATTATTCAGTTGAAATATGTATGTCAGATAATTTGCAATTTACACTTACAATTAGATATATATTTTTTTATTTTAATATCGGTTAATAATGTTGCAAGTACAAAAGAAAGCGAGGCAATATATGTTACTATAAATATGTATGTATTTATAATTATGAAACAGATACATTTGTTAATTTTCTAAGTATATTATTGATCCTGTAAAATAGCTTTGGGATTTATGTTGCATTAGCTGTTTGAAGTGTTGATTTTTTATCATTTGCAATACCATCTAACACAAATACGTGTGGGTTAAGCATATAAATAAACTTATATAGAACGAAGTCGAAACTCCTAATTGCTGGTGGTAGGTGGTACTATATGGTTGTGGTAGGCCACAAATCATAAACAAAATAGATGCGTCAGTATTTGGATATCATTCGCCCATTTTTGAGGGGGTTTCCTCCAACTTCGGTGAGACGTAAGCCCTTAAATATCCAACTTAATATGTAGTTGAGCAATTTAATAAATCTATACCCTACGCTAAAGGCTACTGCGAATTCCTTTGTTTTCATGACATACCTTTGAAAAGACAGCTTGTCAATCTTATCAACAAATTTCTCTAGCTGTTCCATTGCGTTTATTCACAGAACAATCCACAGTTCTGTTCTTATAGTAGCTATCTAGCATTGTAATTTGTGTAAAAAATACCATAGTAAACATTTTTGCTCCAACATTTTAGGCCAGGTATGTATTTTGTGTGCATATATTTTTTTTTGAGTTAATCAGATGTTCGTTGCTTACAGTTTAAATTTACAAATGTATTTACAAATACATTCTTGAAAAGTTAGGTATATGGTACCTGTGTTATATATAATTATTTCTACAGCAGAAGTTTAGGTAAATTATTTTCGTTAAAGTACACATATGAAGTTCGACCAAAGAAAGAACCTTTTTTTATTGATTATTCTTTTTTCTGTAATCTTTTTGGAATGAAATTGATACCATACAGGTATTATTTCACTCATTTTGAAGGACATCAAGAGAAGTAAAACTTAACTTCTTACACCTAAGAATAATCCGATCATGTTTTTCTGTAACTCCAAAATTGTTTGCCGTACTCTAGAAATTGAAAAAGCTTAAAGTAATTTTTAAGATCTCGTTAACGATTAAAATAAACAATCACTTAGAAATACAAAATAGCTTTTCTAGAAAATAAATGTAATAAATGCAATGATATCGATAGAAGAGTTTTAGAATTACACCAATCTGTGCTCGCATTGACTTAATAATGAGTATTTTCTCATCTAGGGTTCTCTAGAGTAAATAGAATGACATTTAGTACAAATTTCTACATGAAACATTTCTGAAGATAGTGAATATAAAATTGAGAAAATCAATAGTTGATTCTGAAGATATTAATGAAAAAAAAAAAGACTTATTGGAAAAAAAACCTTTTCGCTCTTATAATTATTAATTTGAATGAATACATAGTGTAATACACAAAATATACCTTTATTAATATACCACACTTTTCTAACGTTTCTTTCAATAAGCAAATAATGAAAACATAAATCTAACATTTTGCTATAACAAGCAGTGTGTTGATTTGAAATATTTTATTTATGTGAAATTTGATTGACAATTGTTTGAATTCTAATATTAACATTGAACAATTTTAAGTTTATTCGCGTCGCATGAACTATTTACACTATTATGCACTTTAAGAATTTTTGTGTTCACGTCGCATGAAACGTTGAACTTTTTTGTGTTCACGTCGCAAGTTCCTGGTGGAAAGTGCAGAGCTATCTGCACTTGCCTCGAAGCGAGTGCGAAAAGTTTAAGCAGTCGAACCTTTTAAGTTTTTTCGCGTCGCATGAACTATTTGCACTATTATGCACTTTAAGAACTTTTGTGTGCAAAAGTGCATAATAGTGCAAATAGTTCATGCGACGCGAACAAACTTTTTGATTTAATTGTCATTTGTCAACGGCTGCCAGACAAATGTAGGTTCTCGAATGAGTAAATTAACTTCTTAAATGTAAGAAAGTAAAGAAATCTCAGTGAAATAAGCTCGTATTCATCGAGATGAATTTGGCAATGTTAGCTGTATTGAAAATAACATTTGTTGTGAGTTAGAAGGTAATTATTGAAGATATATGGTGGATTTATGATTAAAGTTGGGCAATTGTCCGGCGCAGCAGATACGTATTATTACGCGGGCTTCAAATAATGTGATGTAAATAAAGCAGATCAATCGTATTATTGTAATTTAGTATGTATTTATAAAACATGTCATATTAATAGAGTTATTTAGATTAGATAAAATAAAAAAAATACATTTTATAAGAAAAACCGGCACTGTTGTTACTCTCTTGCAACTCTACGGTTCATCTGGTTTATTGAAGTACATGAGTTGGAGCGCACGTTCTGAATACGTACCTGCCGCGCCGGAAAATTTGCCCAACTCTATTTATGATTGTATTATCCTCGTCTTCTAAAGCTGAATCACAAAATAACGATACGACACAATCTCGCATTTTTTTTACTTTTCTATGAATTAAAATTGTTCTGTCAACTTGTCAAGTGCGGAATTTGTGTTCATGTGGCTTACTTGAACTTTTGGCACTAAAAAGTTTTTTTTTTTAGTTTTAGCTGCACCTAATTCAACTTAAGTACACCCTAGTTCATGCGACGCGAACAAACTTTTTAACTGTTGCTGTTGGATTGGAAAAAAACAGGAGATTTTTTTTACGATATGTCATTATACTAAGGGTTTTATGTATACAAGCAAAGTAGTTATGGTTGCATAACCTCTACGTTTTCCTTCCCTTCGCGTTTCCAGGAGGAAAACTCCCGCATTGGATCCAGGGATCATACATTGCATTGAGATACGCATGTAGCATGTGTGTGATTTGTGGTGGTACGCAGCTGACTTCAAAATAAATTTTCTGTATCCGAAGACCTTCTACCTAAATTGAAATTAAGTTTACTTTGATATTGTAATATATCTATATACTGCGCATTATTATTTAAAGAATATATTATACTGCCTTCCTATAACAACAAAAGTTAAACCACTACATGGAGTTATTAAAACACATATTTCGTTACTAGTTTTGACATTTCACCCTCTTTCACTTGAAGTGAAATTGTAAATTGACATTTAGTGACAGTTTGAACAAAAAGCAAATTGCGAGTGCTATTCACAACTTACACGTTTACGAAAGAAAAGTAAGCTAAAAAGAAATAGGATTCCCATATCCGTAATGCAAATTCTTGTGATTCTAAACTACATCATGTGTCGAACTATTGCCTGATGCCTGATATGCAACAACTATATGCAACAGTTTAACACAATTCCAATTATCTAACCATGCCGGTAACCTTTTTCCCACTTATTTCACAAGCTCGATCTAAGAGTTATTATTTATACTTTTACTTCTGAAGAGGGGAAGCGTTTGTGGCACAGTGTGTTCTCCGATAGACTGAATAAGAGGAAAAAATTATTTGGAACTTAACGCAAAAATGTCATTCTTCATAAAAATATTTGCTCGCCCCAAACCCACCAAACCACTGAAACAAAAATCTAAATATTCTTTTTGGCAGCTGAGGAGATTACAAGAAACCCATTTCAGTTAAAGGAAACATTTTATTTAATCAACGTGGTATCCTCTATCTAACCTTTACACACTTTTCAGCTCTAAGTATAAATTCTTTATAAATATTGTGGATCATATCTTCAGTGACAGAATTTACCGTTTACCTATAAATATGCTGTTTAACACAACAACATAAAAATAAATCCAATAGGCTTAAATCTGAGGAGCGAATTGGCCAATTCTCGGGTCTGGAACGACTTATCCAACTATTTCCAAAATGTTCTTGCAGATAATTTCTTACCAACACTGTTGAGTGAGCAAGACATTCAATTTGTTGAAATTATACACTTTCAAAGTTAAGTTATTCTCTTACTGCAGGCAATAAAAAAAATTAAGCTACTCCAAATGATTGATTCACATTTTCATTAAAATACAAACACGAACTCATGGTTTTTTCATGCGTAATACACCTCCCACATTTACCTTTTTGTAATACTGACTTCTAGATGCAATTTTGAAATCACTAATTTCTCACGACCAAAATCTACAGTTTTGCTTTGCAACTTTACCATTGGTTGTAAATGTCGATTTATCCGAAAAAAAACAATGTTTTTACGGATATTTTCATTTGCATACTGTTTTTCTTCTATCCATAAGGAAAAATCTAAACGCAAATCATTATCACCATTTCTTAATTCATGTATAAAAATCGGTGTCTAAGTTTTAATATTATTTTCTTTAAAAATTCTTTGTAAACGTGACATGTCAATTAACATACGATAAGAATCAATTATTTTTTACATCTTCTAACATAAATTGACACCTGTAGATAGGAATAACGCAAGAATAAATATCAATAAGTAAGTAAATCTTTTTTCAGATAGGTATAAATTAGTTTCGCCTAGCAGCTCATAACTATAAATATTAATCTCACTGAAATAAGAGTTGTACATTTATGACCGCCTTGATTTACAGATTTCTATTTCCCCGTGAATTACCAATCATTTCAGCAGTTTGTTCGCAGTCTGTCACCCGCCTTATGGCTTATACAAATTTTAACACGTAGTAAAAAGTGATTTAGTCCCAATATTGTATAGTGTCGACAGTGACAGTAATATACTTTGCATGCATTTGTTACAACGGCGTGCGTCATAAAAGTGTTTATCGGTCATCTTTCCAGTACCGGACACAGAAATACAATTCATAATAGATAGCGGAACCGTACCTTTACAATTAGTACTTACACACTTCAAGCACGCGAATTTGTGCACGTTTACGCAACATACAAGTGCGTATATGTATTATTGGTAAATGAAATTGGCAATACTGAATGAAGAAATAGCTATTTTATCGCTAGCAGATAACATAATTCATTTGCTAATGTAAATTTTTACTCATTGCTTTTTATATTTCTACTAGCTCTGCTTAAACGTCAATGCAAATTTACCATATTGGAGAAAATTCTTATGATGTCTTTTGCGTCTAATGCGATAACAATTTAGTTCGAGCATAATTTTATTCAAAAAAAAAAAAGAATCAAAATAAGGCAATAGGTACATATTTTATACCTTTGGTGAATTTACCAAAAGTAAAAATGGAATAAATACTTAAGTAATAAAACGGATAAGAACCATTAACCCTCCAGTACCCGTTCCCGGTCTATGAGACCGACCGAGTTTTAAATATACTTTTTCTAAGCAAGCTAATTCACACCATCTTTCCCTTTTTATGTACCTTCTCAAATTGACGTATTTGGCTTCAGTATGCCATCTGAACTAGATTTGTGAAGTTGTTTATATTATAGACACATTTTCGGTCCGTGAGACCGAAACGGGCATTTACGTTATTTTAAAATCAACTTAGGAGAAATACTGTTTTGAAGGTAAATACACTCTTCTGCGTTGCATGTAATATACAAATAACATTCAAGTAGGCTTGATTTGTTGTTGATTTTAGTCATGGGTGATTATGAAAGAGAACAAGCACGTCTTGAAAAACTAATGCAAGAAGTCCTAAACGAATTAGACAATGATAATGAACAGAATTCGACGACTTGCTTTCGGATTCGGAAGAAGATAATTTAGAAGAGAGGCCAACTGATTCAGAGAGTGAACAAGAAATTTCTGATCATGAAGACGATGACATTGAAGAAGAAACGACTGGAGACTTTTTTTACGGTAAGGATGGCATTAGTAAATGGTCAAAACTAGTTCCAAGAAAAAATGTCAGGGTAAGATCAGAAAACAAAGTGACTCGGTTACCTATATCTAAATTACCTACACAATCACTAAAAGAACCACTAGATATATGGAGATATTTTATCAATGATGAAATGCTAATCTGATCGTAGAAAATACGAACAAGTTTATAGCGTCAATAGCCAAAAATTATTCACGTTCAAGCGACGCTAGGTCCACTGACAAACTAGAAATTGTAGCTCTATTGGGGTTATTGTACTACGCTGGCATTTTGAAAGCTAACCACCTGAATACTACAGAGCTATGGGCAACTGTTGGGTCGAATGTCGAAATATTCCGTCTGACGATGTCACTGAATCGATTTCGCTTTCTTCTTAGTGCGTTACGGTTCAATGCTAAAAACACTCGCGCCCAAAGGAAAGAACTAGATAAATTATCCCCGATTAGAGAATTTTTCAACAAATTTGTCGACAACTGCAAAATTGGCTACAGTTTGTCCGAATTTGTTACGGTAGATGAGAAGCTGGAAGCTTTTCGCGGTCGTTGCGGCTTTCGACAGTACATACCATCAAAACCGAATAAGTATGGAATCAAGATTTTTGCTTTATCGGATGCAAAAACGTACTATACTGCTAACCTCGAAGTATATGTAGGAAAACAACCAAATGGGCCATTTCAAACAAGCAATGCTCCGGCTGACATCGTAATGAGGCTTTGCGAACCTATATATAATACAGGTCGTAACGTAACGTTAGATAACTGGTTTACCAGTATGAGTTTAGTAAGCAAACTATTAGATAAAAAACTTACAACTGTCGGCACGGTAAGAAAGAATAAAGTCGAACTACCGAAAGAGTTTTCGAATCCAGTAAAACGTCCGGCTCAGACAAGTATGTTTGGTTTTACCAAAGACTGTACATTAGTATCATACATACCTAAAAGAAACAAGAATGTCATATTAATATCTAGTATGCATCACGATGATACTATGGACCCGGAAACAGATAAACCGGAAATAATAGTAATGTAAACGAAAGGTGGAGTTGACATGGTTGACCAGCTGTGCTCTACATATAATTGTGCCCGAAGTACTCAAAAATGGCCAATAGTGGTCTTTTATTCCAGTCTAAACGTTGCGGCAATTAATTCCTACTGTATATATGTCAAATAATTCTAACAGTTCAATGCTACGCAGACAATTTCTCAAACAGCTTGCAATGGAAATGGTACGTCCCCATTTACTTCAGCGTTCAACTTTACAAAGACTTCCTCGGCCAATGAAACTTCGCTTTCGTGAAATATGTAACATAGAAGACGCAGTAAATCCTGAAAATACAGAACCAATGCCCGAAAAGGGAAGATGTTGCTACTGCGATAGTAAGAAAAACCGAAAAACTCGTTACTTCTGTCGCAAATGTAAAAAAAATTTGTGTTTGGAGCACATTACCGTTGTATGCGATTCGTGTTACCACAACTTCAAATAATATCAATAATATATTACATTTCTTGTTTCATGAGCTACATATGTTGAGTTTATCAGATCACCAGCGATGGTTGCATATAATGTTTTGCAGAGTCTGTTAACATTTACATCTAATTAAATTTGTTGTTGTAAATTTATATGCGCGTTATTCTTTAAAAAAATACAGCTAATTAAGTTAAGTATGTCATATCCTTTATTTTACTAACAATTTATCAACAGGAAGAATATTAGTTTTAATTCGGTCCCAAAGACCGAAACGGGTACTTGGTCATAAAATTTCAAACGGGTACTGGAGGGTTAATCTTATAAACAATAAAGTATCAAAGCAAACAACCTTGTATTACAAGCTAAACAAAAGATATGGAAGGAGTTTAGAACAAAATTGGAAAGAGGTGGTAAAAGTAATATAAAATTGTTAAAAATTTGAATAGATAATAATAAGAATCAGATAAACATGTTGAAGATATACATGTGCAGGCTGTTTCGAAAGTGATCTGAAAGATTGTTGTGAGGGTTCGTCATTCAATTTTAAGACGAGA
>RXPK01000088.1:4108264-4385959 GCA_004143645.1 Protaetia brevitarsis
GCTGTGACGATGTCCAGATATAAGTTTAAAGAAATAAAAATGACAAATAATTTAGCTAGCTCACAAAAATGAATTTAAAGGGCGCAGAGATTCTCTCTCAGAGTAATTTTTAAAATTTAATAGTGGGCGTTTGCAAATTGACTTCTTTAAAATCCCAAAATTGAAATGGCTGATTCAAAAATAAAGAAACTATTTAAGATGATATTAAAATCATTAACTTTTATTGTAAAAGAAAAAAAAAAAACATTTAATTAACAACAATAGGGGAAAAAACCGTAATACAGAAGGTATTGGATTAAAATAACCCTTCGTGAAAATACATTTAAAAAGACAATGCAAATCCTTTGCAAACAAAATGGTGAATTCGTTCTAGAAGGAATTATTATCACACAAAAATCACGTGGTTTCAAAAATTCAAAGCAAACTAAAATTAATTCAAATAACGTAGAAAACAACCAAAATTAAAAATGAAATTTAAATCAAGCTCACAGCTTCACTTCACCTACCCCGAGGTGATAAAAATGAAATTAATTATAACTAAAAAAAAAACGGAAAATTTAAACTCTAAACGCGATTGCTCTAAACGAAAATTATTAATGGCCTTATACATAAAATGTGCACAATATACAACGCCAATCAACAGAGGAGAGTTGAATAATGATCAAAATTAATATAAATAACAGAAGCAAATCTTAACAAATGAAAAATCGTAAAATGGGGAAAATGAGCTCAAAATTTACATGTAGGTACTTACATTCGTGAACATTCATTCAGACTCTGCCCTTACGAGGCCTCTCACCGCGTATATACAAAACAACAGCGCGCGCTGCGTCAGCCGCAAAAATCATAGAATACGCCTTATAAGAAGACAAAACAAGATAAACTAATGCTAAACATATACATCAAAAGAAAAATAAACTAACTAACTGAACATTAAATACATCCAACAAAACTATTAAATCAAAAGCAAATGTAAAAATAAACATATGGAGAATTTGCGCGCGGCAATGCAAAACTTGATCTTGGAAAATTAACAGCATAAAGTTCAAACAACCGGGGAGACATGTCACAGCAATATGTATGTTATTAATTTTTATTCTACTGATAAAGCATGATTGAGTGTGTATGCAGAATTTCTTTTTATTATTTATTGTTTATCTGAACTTTAAACTTGTAATTTAAAGATCAAAATTTTAATGCGACAAATTGCATTGAAACTTTCAAAAGAAAAAAAAGGCTACTTGCTGGATAAGCCAACTTTGTATTTTAAGAATTAAAAATTACGGCAGTAGCAGGAAATGTACTGAAACGTTCGAATGCAACTATCTCGAAAACGGATCAAGATATCAACATTAAATAAATATGTGTTTTTCATGCAGAAAAGGTTGCTCTTTTAAATTTTCTATTCGGTTTATGTGATTCTGCATACACAAAAAAAGATAAGCTTCGATTTACCTATTCAGCTGGGTGTAACCAGCGCCTTCTATGAGCAACGGTAAAAGTGATAACAAATTCCTGTTCATCATGCTGAAAAACGTAGTAATACCAATTTTCATGTTGATTCTATGAAAACTTGCTGAATTATTTAGTATAATAAATAGTTAATAAAATTATTAACTTGAACATCCTGTATATCTTAAACGAGCACCCAATTTGCTGATTTCGCATAAACCTTAACGACTCACACTGTTATATAGAGCAGGAGAATCGTGTATATAACTTAGTAAAGCATTGAATATTTGCACACGGATTTCACTAGCTTTCCCAATGCGAATATATCTTCGACTAAAAATTTTGCTTGCTGAATATTTACGGACGATTTACAGTGGCAAAGAATTCCGTATTGATGCCGTTGAGGTTTGATTAAAATAGTCACGAAGGAAATTTGTTGGTAAACAAAGAACGAAAGCGATGCAGATACTATTTTCTCTTAAAATTCCATTTTACCTGAACAAGTAGTCCAGCTGGGTTTTCTTTTCCCGTGGCAATGATTAGTTCGCCTATTCACGTTTCGCAACAACTAATTAAGCGTAAGGCAGAATTTTGCAGCCAGCTCTAAGCCAAATCCGTTCGTAATGGAATCGATCGTCATATCGAGTTGTGACCTAGAAGCTACATTTTTAATACGCGAGAGAAGATCAGTTTCCTTTGTTTGTTTATTTTTTGTTTTTGTTTAACTTTGTTTAGTTAAAGCGTTTACTAAAATAAAATATACCGCACACATAAACATTAAGGGTGTCTGCACTAGAAAAAACATGATTTCAACCTTCACGATATGCCATGGGGGAATAGTGAACAAACTGCCTCGCGCTGGCAAAGGAACATAGCCTATATGTCAAGGAGGCTTCTAGGGATTCACCTTAAAGAGATCTCGTGGTTATTTTTTATTTTTGGGAAATGTACTTCTTAGAGGAAATTCCTCCGGAAATAGCTTTGACGGATTTGGGGTTTGAAAAGATTTTATGCCGATTTGTTTGTTTTTATCTTACCCTTTTTATGTATTTTTAATACTTTTTATTATTTTATTTTTTTTGTATGAAGTGCGTCTAGAACTTCAAATGAATGACGAGGCCAACTATTTAATGTTCCTCTAATTTCTAGCGGTAAACACCCGGAATTTTTATGACTATAATTCATTAGGTAATAGCTTATGCGTTGTTAAAAAACTCTACTGAAGTGGCTCTATTTCATTTCGGTAAGCCTAAAATGTGATTTTTGATCGGGACTGAAAGAAAAATCGAAAAACTCGTGCAAATATTTGTGGGATCGTGTATTTTTGCTCCCGTATTTGCGGTTACAGCAACATTACGTATACATAATGTTTATTTATCGGAATGAATGTGTAAAGAGATATTTCAATCGTAAATGTCAACAAATTTGATGCACGTTAGGGCGGCTTTTTCAGTCAAGTTAAATAAATAGTACATCAAAAAACGTGTACCACCAGATGCATAACCTTTTACGTATATGCGCTAGGTGTAGCTATGTATTAATAATCTAATAGTAATAGATTTTTGGGGCAAGAAGGATTAGATTAAGATAGATTAGATTAGGATTGAAGTAGCAAAAAAGATCTGCTTCACAGTGATCTTTTCAAATTTTACTTTCTAGAGAGGAAAGACGAAATTATTTAAAATTAATCTGTTTCTATTAATACTCTTCATACTATTCATTTATCATACGCTAAAAGATAATACAGTGAAATGTAGGTAAGCACGGAGATACACACAAAAGTGCGGATACTTTGTGATTGCTTTATGGAGCAAATTCCCTAAATACTTAATTAATTTATTTTACAATAAAATAAACAACTTTTAAATGGGCAAGTGGTATCACGTAAAAAATTTATATGTTTTTACAGACACTTCAAGCTATCTTTTGTAATTTCTGTAAAGCGGGAACCCACGGTTTTTTTTTTTTTTTGAATGCGTCACTAAAAGTTGATGAAAATTATATCGACAGATAACGGGAGAAATACCTAATAATAATTAAGAAAGCTGATAGCCAATTTGCTTTTAAATATTTTAGTTGATGTAAATAATATCAACCCGATAGTTGGTTTCACCACTTTTGTAAAAATATAAAACTCAAATTTTAAACATATTCAATCGAACAAACTCATATAGTACATGCAAGCTTTTTCGTCTAGCGATCTGAAACGTAACTGATAAAATGCTGTTTTTGCAAGCTTGTAAAATGCAGAGAAATTATTCTTATAGTAGTATTGATCAGCTATTCTGTAGGTGTGTTTATCTATCTATGTATAAAATTCCACAGAAAACACAAATTACAACAATTATTTCCGCTTGCATCATATTTTAGCCCACTGTGCAGTCGACGGGTAATCGAACCACTCGGATGCTATCTCTCACAAAAGTAAACTAACTCTAGCATTCCTCGAGGCCAATAGTAGGAACCTTATACTTCCCAACCCACCGCATTGCGGTGTTGAGTACGAAACCTTGCCGATCAGTCACGGTAGTTCGTTGGCTCCATAATACAGCTCCAAGTAGCCTATTCTATTCATTTCATTAACAATCTTATTGCACGAAAGAAAATGTTTATTTTACCAAATATTTGTGTAAACATTAAACTGTATCCATTGACATTGTGAACCTTGAGAATTCGCTTTATCCATTCTCTGACTTCGCACTACAATATTCTCTCACAGCTGTATAGGCAAATAAGACTACGTTTATCCCAACACTGTCTCATTGGTACAGAACGTGAACTAAAGTTTTCTCTTCGTTGACAACTGCTTTATCTGCTTTTACCCTGTTGGCTGCCTTTCATCCAGGTCATATTTCTGAACTGGTATCACTAGACATCTCCACGAGGGGGTATTTCTTCACTTCGGCTAGTGGATTTGATAGTCGCGCTATGCTTATCGATGCTTGACTGTAGGATCCAACCTAAAAATCCTCTGCATGTAGAGGTGTGACCGTGGCAATTTTGGAATCACTTCAGTTGCGACAATAGGAGCTGCCCTCATCATGCTCGTGGCACATAAATGAGCCAATACTGCCTGTTTTACCTTTGTCAAATTAACCTTTTGTAAACATAGCGTAATCTTATAAGTTAATACTACAGCTTCTTCCCACCACTTCTGCACCTGGCCAAGACAATGATGGCTTTGCCGATTGTTCTCAAAATATGAAAATTGCGTATAAGTCTTTGTTCTAGTCATACGCCAATGTATTTCGCTTCTTCAGTATACGGAATCATTTATCCTCTTCGCACTAAACATTTTATGCGTTCTAGGGCTCTTATTCTTGTGAACATGATTTGCATTTTGTGACGATTGACCAATTGGCGGTTGTATTTAGATCTGCCTGCATTCATTCTCTTATAACCTTTGGAAACTGTTTTCTGATGACATTAGTTAGGTCGCCATGTTCTTTTTTGCTTTGTTCCTGGAAATTCATTAAGAAAATTCACAGTACGAGAGATAGCAACTCCGCCTTTTAAGCATCCCCTTCGCATTTCTTCTTTAATGATTTCGTCAATTATGGATGTAATAATGCTTTTCCTAGACTAGCCTTTATCCATTGCAGAAGTTTCAGTGTGATGATATTTCTCCATACACCCTCAATAATTGAGTTTATGTTAGTATTGTTTGTGTTCACTCAATGTCTAGGAATGCCGCCATGGCTATTTCTTTGTCTTTTATACACTTCGATATTAGCTTGCTGCTTAGCATGCACACAGAGAAGTAATTTCTAGAATCAAGTGAGAATTTCTTAACTGTAGTACCTCTCGTTCTTATATATAAGCAAATGAATAATTCCTTGGACGAAGAAAATTATTTTCTCAATATTCCAAGAAATTAATTCCTTGTTTGAAGAAATTTAATGTCCTTAGACGGAGGAAATCTGGTTACTTGAAACAAATAAAAGAAAAAACTGGTTTCAAGAATATTATGTATTTAATTCGAACTTATGAGAACTTTGAATTGAGAAAAAAGAAATTTGATATAAAGCAGGCCTCTCCTTAAAATAAATGCAAAGCGAGCTTAATATTAGTTTGTTGTTTTCTAGTGGTAAACATCTAATACCTTTAAATCAAACGTTATTTTATTAAACATGAAAACAGTACTTACTTGAATTTAAGGATTCCTTTCTTTAAATCAAGAAACAAAAATGGTGTTTTTATTCTTAAGGTTATCGCACATTAGCCCGTCACGGCACGGGACGGTGCGCCCCATCACAAAACCAATAGCATTGCGCTGAGCTATGTATGCTGGTATAATGGGCGCTTGTTCATTCATTTGAATTGCTTTAATTCTATCCGCTTTTTTTTTGACAGGGCGCACCGTGCTGTTTTGTGACGGACTAATGTGCGATAACCTGTACTCTAGTACTGTTGGTTGCAAAAAACTGATTAAAGTTTCGTCAAAAATAACTGAACTGTTGGTTATTCTGACAAAGCCAGCAGCATGACGAAATGTTACTCAATCGTTTGCAAACAGCAAGACCAAACCCAATATATTATTATAATTTTAATTATGCTGGCAGAGGACCCTATGCAGGAGTAGTTGCTTGATAACAATTTTCGTTGGCTAAATATACATATTTGTATACGTTGTTTCTTACATAGGATTTGTATTGTTAGCATGTAACACCACATACGTTAAGGTAAAAACTCGAAATAAATTACAAGTATACATAGTTAATATATTAATACAATTAGTTTATTTAAATTTTATTTTGTGAATTATTAAATCATAGTTAAGGAAAAAAAACCAATCAAATAACTTTACAACTAAAAAGTATTTATTTAGATACTACATTTACAGTATATTACAGTATTTTATTGCGGTTTCTATCTCCGCTACACCACTCAGAATGGCCTTTATATTGAAGCCGAATATAAAATTGTTCTTCAGACATCTATTTATAAAAATATCGCTAACTATATATATGTATATTTTTTTTATTTACTAGTATATACATATACGCATTATATTATAAAAATACTTACCGTTATTCAAACCACTATAAACAGGCGACAAACAGATTTAGGTAACGCACAGGGCAAATATTATCTAAATACTGCGAAATATTTAATACCGAAATGCAAACTCGATCATACTGGATAAAACCAAGTTTTAGCGTATATTAACCCCTCCACATTCCAACTTTTTTTTCTATTCTAAATACAATAAACTTATGTTACTTGCGTCAAGGAAATATCACTCAATATTAGAAAAATCGTAAGAGAGTGAATTATTCCTTATAAAAATTATATGTACTTGTTTTAAGAGAGATAACATTTGCCACAAATACATTTTGTTTTGATATTAGTAAAATTTCAAGAAAATAATTTATTATATTTAAGGACACCTATTAACTCGATCTAGTAAATTCTCTAAAAAATAAAGAAAATACTATCTTACATTTAGTAAAAATGTGTAAGAACACAGATGTACTTGACAATAGAAAACGTTTTTCTGTGTGTGGTAAGTTATTAATATAAGTGAAAATATATAGTTAATTGCCATACTTGATGCATGAATCAAAAATTTTGCATATAAAGCAACATGGGATAAAAACTACTGTGATAAAAAGTTGTAAAAACCAACATCTTTTGGATATTTGGATTATTTTTATTAACCTTTTTTGTGAAGGGAAAAGCGTATTATGCACCAGACAAAAGGAACTATTATCATCCACTAACGAAAAGGAATCATTTTTTCGTACTTGGAGATGTTTGTAACATTACGTCAAACAGTGTCTGTATCTGCATTGTTTCTTTCTTGTATTTCACATTTTTAATTTCACAATGTTTTCGATAAAGCTAATATTATCTTTATTGTCATAGATTCGATTCAAGAATATCGCCGTTGTCATGTAAAAAAGTAAAAAAAAAAAGATAGAGAGATACCTTTTATTTCCACAACTCCTGTTAAATAACGTCGTATCTACTACATATTCTACACTGATAGAAGGGATTCTCTAAACTAACAAAACTATTTCTGTTAATGAAAACATGTTTCTTGGATCGAAGGCAACATTGTTTACATTTAAGAAACGCTCATTTAAAACAAATATTTCTTTGTTTAGAAAAAAAAATGCTGTTTTTCGATGTAAAAAACATTTGTTTAAATCAGTTTGTTGCGGGGTGCCGGCTAATAGCAATCCCAGTCGTAGGTTCGGGAACAGGTGAATCGAAATAATTATAACTATTAGTATATCAATATTAACTTATATTTAAAGTTGGTGAATTATAAAAGAAATACAAAAGAGTTACATTACAGTATCAGCTGATTAAGGTGAATACAAGAGTTAGCAGTTAATTGTAGGAAAGCGTCAGAGTAATCTTTACGTATCAGATTAATTAACGCCAAAATATAAAAAAAAGTTATACAATAATACAAAGAGAAAGAGAGTGTACCTTGATTGACTGCGGACGGCCTGTAGATGAGGTGAAGCAGATGGCCTTGGTGTTTTGGTTCGTAAATTCCACTGGTAGCAGTGCAGTGGTGAATACGTGGGCAATCTTGCCCTAAATAAGTAGGCCCTTTAAGAGACACAACCAGATATTACTAAAGGAAGTTTTAGGCAAAAGAAAAATTACGCTTACCAACGACCTAAGATGGAGACCTGACGCAATATCGAACGAAAGTGTTTACATAATGACCTTTTCAGGCAAAGAAACTCGCTGTCGCAA
The DNA here is from genome assembly GCA_004143645.1 of Protaetia brevitarsis. Classification (NCBI taxonomy): domain Eukaryota; kingdom Metazoa; phylum Arthropoda; class Insecta; order Coleoptera; family Scarabaeidae; genus Protaetia; species Protaetia brevitarsis. The sequence continues at coordinate 4,116,434 of RXPK01000088.1, forward strand.
AACACACTCCTGGCAGTCCAGGGATAACATAAACAAGCGATTTCTAACTAAGTGACTCGCACGAAAGAACCCACTAATGCGGAATGAATAAAGAGATCATGGAGATCACATAAACACCTAGCTTCGGTTCGAATAGTCGGCGTCGTCTACCCATGCGGAAGGAAGTCGGAAATACGTAATAGCTAGTGAGTTAAAAAATCCAAAAACTAAATGCAATTAATGTGAAAACTAAATATTGATGAATAAGAATGTGCGGAATATTCTAATAAAATGAAATACTATAAAAGTTACTTTTAGATGAAAAGAAAAATGCTCTTAATCAAAATTACTGATAAAACGAAATTTGTGCGAAAGACGTTTCCAATACTAGATGGCGGCACAGGGTTTAAAATTCCATTTAATTTAAAAAAGACCATAAAATAAGAAACTGATTCGCGCACTTTGCGTTGGTTGGTAACTGGCGAGTAGGCAACCAGATATATAACAAACCAGTTATTATTTTGTTTTAACGATTGATTTTACGCATGACATATTCTGAAATTTTACCATTATTTAATATTTTTCATTATTTATTTCATTATTAATTAAGGTATTTAAACCCGTAATAAACGTTATTGGTTGAATAACTAAAATAATTGTCTTTTCAGCAAGTAAAAAAAATATGTAGGTATTAAACCAGTTTATCCTCCTAAAATGTAATTGAATGGTTGAAGCAGCCAACAAACTCTAGCACAGCGACTATCACTAGTTATAAAAACTCGTTCTGTTGTCTAGTTGAATTCCTTAGTATTACCATCGTGTCAATGACTAGGAAATCCTGCATCCAATATCGAACATTTCCACATGAAATATGTATGTTATGCAAAAAAGGCAGTAAATCGCTACTCTCGAAAAATTAAAAATTTTCATCGTGTCACTCAATCAAAGTTGTCGTCACTCGTACCATAAATATGCAAATCAAGAGCATTAAGGTTATGCATTTAGTCTGTATATGTATGCTGTTAATTTTTGCATATCAAAACTTGATTATGCAAAAGGCACCACCTTGACTCACGTATGAGATAAATTATCTCGCTCTTCCATTTCAGGCATTTTCCTTCACTCCTCCCATCCGAGGTATAACTACATAGACGTGAAAGTGCTTCTGCCCTGAATTTATAAGCGTTCTTGATACCTAAAATATATGTACATATAGAGTTAGCTGTACAGGTATGCGGTTTGGGTAGAACTTTAAGGTGAAACGTCTTTAACGTTGTTCTTACTTTAAACTACATGCACTTTATCTAAGCAGAAACCAATAATTTAAATCAAGGAAACTGGAAATTATAGCAAAATCTAAAACATAAAGAAGAGGGATATGCTTTAAAACCACATTTAATTATCTAAAAACAAAAAAAAGTCCACAATATCATCTCAGACGCCATTCACATTAAACCAAAATATTCAATCAAGATCCTAATTGACAACATTAATTTATGATTTCTCTAGCGTCCTCAATAAATTTACCTCAAAATATAATAAATGCCAATAAAGTTTTCTTAAATTTCTTGGTGTAATTTTTGTTTGTCATTTCAAAATTTCTTGTAAATTGTTGGTCTTAACTGCTTCGTCAATGTTTTCAGTATTAGTGGGTTATTTTGCACTAACTATAAAGGTTTTTTTTTGTTTCGGGAGCCGACTGATAAGGAGTCTCCGGAAACACTCCTGCCCTCCTCCCTTTTTGCATTTAACCTCCTATTTCTTTTACCCATCAAATTATATCAGGGATTACTGAAAACCAGTAGTAGTGCACTGTACTAATCTATAGAAGTCTCTGACTGGTTGTTTGAAGCAATCCTCAGTATTCATTTTTGGCTTGCCTGTGATGCAAGACGGATTAACTCATTGATAAGGTTAAAGACACGTTAGATATTAATTTTTCATTTGCAGCATATGCTTAATTGTACCACCAATCTGTTGAAAAGTGATCGTAACCGTTCCCTAAATTCAGCGATAGCTTTTCTCAGAACATTGACTGAAAAATTACCACATGCCCATCCAAGACGATCGTTTAAGTCTTCATCTGTGTAGATGGAAAATACTGTTTTTAGAGAGATCCATAATCAAAATTCTGGTGATGTTAATTCTTGTGGTCTTGAAAGCCATGCTTTATGACCACCTCCCCCAAACAAACCGCTTGGATAGGTTAAGTCCAAAAAAATCCTCTACAGTGCGAATATAATGTGGTGGTACACCGTTTTGATAATAATAATAACAATAATAATAATTCATACCTTGGCATCCCCAACAGCTTTCGCCAATTACAGCGGCAACGCCCCAGCCAAAAGTTATTATTACGTCTACGCTCGTGCGACTTAAGATGTTCGTCTCTCAGCATTCGCCTAGGAGTGAGGAAAACCACGAAAACGTCACTCTGAGAGCAGTCCGTCGGGCTCGAATCGACGACCCCGCTACTGATAGCCAAGCGTACAAGCTACTAAACCATCAGCCGGACAACATTGATACACAATGGTCTGTATTTACATCGAAAACTTTTAACATTCTCCGCATTATATGTCGCAACTCTGGAGTACATTTCTCATACTTTCTCCCTTTATTTATATCCCTCTAAATCTGATCTAAGACTTTTTTCTTATATAGTGCATGATGCGGATTAATATTGGCACATGAATGCTAATACCGACACATATGCCAGTGAGATTGACAAGTAGATTATGCAGTCAAGGATAACTGCGAAATGCGTTTGACTTAAAAACTCCAACCGACTGATCAACAACTAGAATCTCCAGTACCAAATACTGCACAGAAGTGCTGTGCCACTCGGCAAATAGTGGCGCAGAACAGTTGCGGATTTAGATGGTTTTCCCATGAGGGTTTTTAGTGAATCATCGTCGATCAATGGATCAAAAAAAGACGTCTCCTTGTAGTTTTGCTCGCTAGATTGATAGCTGGAGAGATGACTCCTTTTAGTTGTGTGAATCGTGCAAAAATAAATCTGCGAGAGAGTAAAATAACAATTAATTGAAGGAAAATGTGGACATAACCAAGAGAATTAAAAATCAAACTTACACACAAAACCCATGTGCCGATTCTAAAATTATTTAATTCTTGGATGTGAACTGCATAGAGCAAATTCTTAAAATGTAAATCCCTACCCAAGGCGAAAATTTTACGGCATCCTTGAAGAGGGAATAGTCAGAACAAATGTCCACCCTCTTGCGGATTAAACAAAATCATTGCACACAACTGCAGGTATTTCCAAAGTACAGACACAAATAATATGATATTTATTTTTAGATGATATTATTCCCTGAATGAATGAATTCGAAACCTTTACGATGAGTATTACGTCCTTAAATGTAACAATACATTGTCAGCATTTATATCGATGGATAGAAGTTGGTACTTCAATCTTTCGATATTTCCCTAAAATCCAGTGAAATTCAAGCAAATTGACGGGCTTTTCTCGACAATTGACAACTTTAACGTTCGCACGTATGTGCCATTTTTCTACGTTTACAGCATTGTAGTGTCGTATGCTGACGTTCGTACACGGAATAAAATATTCAATCTGACGCAAGTGAAAATGCACACCCGATCACGGCATCAAATAGAATTGAATTTTACTCGAAAATCCATACTAGGTATAGCGATAGTGTTTACGAAAGTATACCTTTAGAATGTAATATTCAATTTATCTGAATTGAAATATATTTTGCATTTCGATTGAAGGAACCTGCAATATAAATATGTTTCATTTGTTGGGAATGTATTAATATCCCTTTATTTTCCCTTGTAAAACTAAATCGTGTATTTAAACAAACTTGACGCCCAAGCAAATAAAGCCCTATTGAAAAGATGTTTTCTGGTGAAGTGAGGCGGCTAAAAGCAATATTCAACAATAATGGAACAATATTACATTCACAGTGAGTACAAAAGGATGAAGATAAAAAGAAATTCGCGAACAAAGGCGACTAATATTTTGAAGGATCAAGTAAGTCTAGACGAGTTTTTGTAACCTTATCTAGTAAAATTAGATGAGAGTGTAATTGCATCCGTGTAGTTCTATTATAAATCGTTGTGTCAAGAAAGACTAAAATTATTGGTTTCTTCAAATAGTTCTACCAAACAGCTACTTAACAAAAATAGTGAAGCTACCTATTGTTCACATTTCACCGAGAAATAAACACAAAATATATTCCAAGCTAATAACAAAATTCAAGACGACATTAAAACCTTTGACATAGTTAATAATAGCAATTTGTTCTTCTTAACCTCGTCTCCCCACATCACAACTTATCTGTAGACACATAATAAATACATGTAGAGTGAAGTGAATTAATAACCACGTAGCATACGCACTGGATCGGATCGGATCTTTTCTAATCCGACAATCGGCAGTTCTCACTGTGATGTGTTTAAATGAAATACCGCGCACTGGTTCGGAGGTGCGCAGCCTCTCATTTAATTTCATGTATAACAAAAAGTTTCATTCGCACCGTTCCAAACTGACCGATCCGAATTAATCCAGTGCGCATGTTGCCTACAATAAGTTGGGATAGGGTGATAATTTGATAAGGGATGTCTACTACTACATGTAACCTTATTTTTACGAACACTGCAAATACATTTCCTTTTACCTAAGACAGGAATGCGGTTCGAGTTCTCGTTGAGCTTTATATAAACTATAGGTATGTGTGCATCTGGTAACGGTTTATATACGGAGAAACTTATTTTTCATTATATCTAACGACTAAAGTTTGAAAAGACATCCATAACTTCTGCAGCTCGTAAACTCGCTGGTATAAATTTTAATTGAATTAGATCTTGTTGGTTATCTTATATTTTACGATATTTTGATATTCGTAAGTAAAGTTAATTTCATAGCTGGCAATATTTTAATATTACTTGAAAGTTGGAAAGTTTGATACTCAAATAAAAAAGACAAAACTTCACAGCACTTTCGGTACCCCATATTGGATTAAATAATGTATTTAGAGATAAGCTTTGATGGTTTTTAGTTTATTTAAAATAAAAGCTGTTGCTTCATTTCTTAATGCTATAATATTAAAGTAATCGTCAAAAAGAGTTATTGTAAAATATAAAACTTTCATGAAAGAAAATGTGTATTGAGATTCTTAAAATTACAAAATAAAATATACATTTCAAAAAAAGAAATAAATAAATCTAAGGCAAATGAACCATTCTACGAAAAATACAATTTATTTGTTCACCTTACGGTTTCTGTTTCATCGTTTCTTATTTTTAGTTTTTCTTCTACAGTCATATCCACACCTGCATAAATATACGTTGAGTCAAATCGGTCGTCGACTTCTCCAGATATTTGCAGGTTTTTTAAAACATAACGCATCTGCGTATTAACTCTTTTACACGCACATAGATCTTAGACGCCAGGAATAAATTCGTACAACCATTCGTTAGCTGTACATTCGTCGCTTACACACATAATGGCTTTCACCGAGCACGATTATCAAATCGTGCTGTAGGCGATCATAGTTGTTTTGTTGATGAGTACAGTAGTATAGAAAATAATATAAATAACACAGTGATACAAAATCGAACTTTCCGAATGGGAATGGGATGAGACCAATTGCAAATGAAAGTTGACATTATCCATAACAAAACCTTGAAGGGTTTTTTTTTAGTTCAGTGCGAGATTTTTTTTTACACGCATTTGAAGTTGATGAGTTGGAACGCTGTCTACAAGGAAAGATCATTGAAATTTGATAAAATATGCTTTTTTATTTTTATTATCCTGGAAGTTGTGGTATCTTACTGTTTTTGGGGTCGAGGAATTCATTTTCGATATTTATTTTTGCCTAAAACTGACGCTAGATGGCGCTATCATACAAATGGTGCCATTTCCTGTAAATTTTCAATAAAAAACGGTGTATTTACTGCTTCACTGCTTTAGACATAATATTTGAGCCCTTAAAGAATTTCTACAAAAAACAAGACAGCATTTGTAGATACTACGGAAGTTATATCTGGACTTGCTGGGTTTGGTATTGGAATAAACTCTATATGTTGTTTAGGTAATTCTGCAGTAAATAAGTCAAATACTCTTTATGTAACAAGAAAAATTTGGAACTTCATCCTTTTCAACTGGCCTTAATTTATAAAGTACCATATTCAAATATATACGCATGTTTTTTTAGTTCCGATACAATGAATCAATTGTAGTTTAAATATTATGACAAAAATACTCCAAACTGTTGCCCTGGTAGTACTGCAAACTTCTAGATCCCTCACCAGAAGCTGCACTAAACTGGATGTACGTTTCAATAGCAAAGCTATCATCAACAGCAGACACACTGAACTGAATAACTACACCAAAACTACACTAATATATACCTGAAAAAAAACGACTCATATTAATAAACCAGAAAATATGTTAGGAACGAACCTTGTTTATCTTTTAACAAGGAAGAAATTAAATCGTTTAATAAAGGTTTGAAATATAATTTCAAATTTAAAAAGAAATTAACATTGCTAAAGGGCTTAAAAACAAAAACTGCTTTTACTTAAAATCTGACAAAGGTAATACTGTCGTCATTTTAGATAAAAGAGATTATTTTGATCGTGTCAGTAACCTTTTAACGCAAGGTTCTTGCGTAAAGCTAACTAAAAATCCGTTATGAAAATGATCACAGAAATCAAGAAGACCTTAGTAAAATGTAAGAATGATAACTTAAGATATAGACTAGCTGTATCAAAACCGGTATTATCTAGAATGTATTATTTACCTAAGATACATAGGGGAATAGCATGAGACCCGTTGTCTTCAATACCAATAGTTCAACTTACTTATTGTCCAAATGGCTATTTGACAAATTTAATCACTTACCTGTGCAACCTCCAGATTTAGCAGTTAAAAATTCATACGCTTTTATTGAAAAAATTAAAAACATCGAACTTACTGACAATGAAGTTTTAGTTTCGTTTGATGTGAGCCCACTGTTTCCCAGCGTCCCCGTCGATATAATTTTGACTTACTTAAAAGATTTTTTGAAAGGTAAGCAGTTGGGCAGTAATGAAATTGATAGTTTCATATCTTTGGCGAAGCTCTGCATGAAACATTTTTTTTTTCAAATCAACGGTGCCTTTTACCAACAAACTGAAGGAACAGCAATGGGTAACAGTGTAACTTCCTTCGTAGCTAACCTCTTCATGGGAAAATTTGAAACCGATCTTTAGAATACTTAGCATATTTTCCACGGGTTTGGATTAAATCGTTAACATTTTTTTTTGTTTTTGGTACTAGTAAGTGCTCAATCAAGGATTTTCTCGAACAGCTAAACACAAAATTTCCTTCCATTAAGTTTACCCCATGAAGAGGAAACAAACGATAGGATTGCTTTTCTCGATATGTTAGTAACAAGAAATAAAAATAAGTTAGATATAGACATATATAGAAAGTCCACTACTAATAACAGATTTATTTCAGAAGATTCAAATCATTCATGGAAAAATAAACTAGCAGCTATTAACTTTTTGGTGCACCGCTTACCTAATTTTCCTCTATCTATAAAACGATGTAATAAAGAACTTGAAGAAATCATTAAAGTAGTTGCATTTGATGGATTCTCAGAAAACGTTGTACATAATACCATTCATAAAAACAAAATAAGAATTAGAAATGTGAGTACATTAGAAATTAGTGGCAAGAAAAATAAAAAATATGTTAAGTTACCATTTTATCTAAGTTACACGAAAGGTCTCCATTTTCTTTAAATTCAACCTTGACATAGCAACTACTTCAAATAATAGTCTTAAAAATATTTTAGGTAACCCTAAAGATCAAGTAGATAACTTGGACAGATCAGGTATTTATAGAATATCTTGTAAAGATTGTTGTCATATATATATATATATATATATATATGGACAAACTAAAAGATCAATTATAACGCGTTACAAGGAGCATTTGGCTCATCTTAAATTTAGAAGGTTTGACAAATCTAGTCTAGCCCTACATATGCTTGAAGAAAACCATAAAGCTGACAATGTAAAGTTAGTTAAGAACGTAAACAACTATGTACAGTTATATTGTTGTGAAGGTATGGAAATATATAAAAACAAACATATTTTAATGAATTCGCATTTAGGATCCTTAAATTCTTGTCTTTATAGTTTATTAAGTAGATAGTAGTAAGATTAGATGGAGTTAGGATTAGTGACTAGTTAAGTATGACGGCAGTCAGCCATGACCGTGATCATTGTACCATGACTCTTTCATTCATTCATTCATTAAGTTAGGACGGGCACCTAAAAGTCCAGGCACTTGAGCTAGGTGCTCATTGTACCATCCCGATTAAGTCTCTTATTTCCACTCGAGCAGGTTGGTGTTCTCCATAAAGCCCAGTATCTTGCCCAGTGGGAACTTGAGAACCTTCGAGAGCTAAAATAGACCTCTCGAAGGTTCTCATACCATGACCCTTTTTTAGGTATAAATTAATGTAGTTTTAGTGTAGTTATTCAGTTCAGTGTTTCTGCTGATGATAATAGCTTAGGAAACGTACATCCAGTTTAGTGCAATTTGTGGTTAGGGGTCTGTTGCAGTTTAAATATTATAACAATATGACACATCACATTTGGAATTTTAATACGCGGATGGCTTTTGAATCATAAAATTAAAAAAAAAACATACGATATCGTTGTACCTGTCTAGAAATTATAAAAATGCTTAGTTTCTTACAATGTGCTGCAATAATTGAACTCTAGATCACAATATCTAATTCCTTGATTGGATTAGATTTTAAACTCAATAAGAAATTTGAATAAATGCCCATCGTTTGAAAGTTTTATCGTCGGGTAATAGCTGCTTGTCATCATCAAACCGCAATAGCATTTTCAAATGGCTCAAATTGCCCCGGTGTGACGTCCGAAAGCAACTATTTCGACCTTTCTTTTTTGAAAACTTAATAAAAACATAATGTCCTATAAAATTCATTGGTCACGGATAGTTAATTATAGATAGAATTATTTATCGTTCACGGATAAAGATGAAAGATATTTTTATCTATCGCTTTCGGATAAAGATAATAGTTAAATTATCTCTATTCGTTTAAAAAAGTTTATCTGTATAATATTTTGGCCAACTCTGAATAACTGTCACTTTTCGAGTTTCAGAACATTATTGATCAATATTTTCTTTGATCTATTACAATACATTTGTATCATCTTCCCCTCCCTACTGCAGCTCGTTGGTATTTCTACGATTGCCAACGATTGCTTTATTTTTTTAGTTTCTACATAAATATTTATGTAGTTTTATTTTCATTCATTCAACTGTGTCAGATTCTCACAACAAGTTACTAATACGTCATATCTTCAAAATTTTTCGTAACTTAAAGTGAAAAGCATTCCTTTTCAGTAATTTGTCTCTATAAATAGCTTTAGGTTGTGGATTTTACTATGGAAATACATCCTAGTTTCAAATCACCCATGTGGTTATTTAGGATTTGTCCAGAAACCTGGATACTTTTTGTAAAAATACAGACGATTTATTATACATAGTTAACTAATTATAAGTAACAACATATAGTTGGTTTGTATGTTCTAATTTTAAAATTTTGTTTGCAGGTATGCGTTCTACAACCGTCATCGCTACTGGCAATATGCAAAAAAAAAAACAATTTCACCAAAAATAATTCAGTGTCCAATTTTAGAGTGAGTAGAAAAATGCGCCAAATACTTTTGTACTACTGCAGCATTATTAAAAAAATTCCTACCATTCAACCGACTCGTTATCCCTAATAGGTATCTGTTTCACGTTTCGACCAATTTAACCGCTTAGTTAATGTCCTAGCTTTTGTACGCAACCGCCACTCATCAATGAGTGGACATAAATAAATAAAACATGCCCACTATATCTACCCCACCACATTGGTGGTCAATGCAAATCATTAACACTCCCAATTCTACATAAATATGATTTCAATTTACCCTAACTCCTATATTAAGTTTACTTTGATTTCTAAACGCGTTTTAACTACGCTAGCCGAAATTATCAAATACCTAATTATCGCGCTATGTAGTTGTTATATTATATTTACTGTAAATTTGTGATGTTATAAAATCTATCACTTTTGATTTTTGTGCAACCATGTTTAAAATTTAAGTTTTTGTAAGTTTTTACATATTTTAATTTTATGTGATTTTGAGAATCCCAAAACATACATATTGCTGTGTACTGAAGGTACCAGCATAAATGCAAAATGAAAAGTATAAAAAAAAATGAAAATTTAAATTTACTAGCTCAGCGGATAAAAATTTAAAAGGGCCCAAAAGAATATTTACTTTCAGGGTTACTTTCGCAATTCAACTAATCTTGAAAAGTAAAATGTGGGCGTAAGTAAATTGACTATCTTTAATTATTAAAATTGAAAAGGTTGAATCAAAAATAAAAGAATAGAAACTTTGAATGACGTTAATAATCATAAATTTTATTGTTATAAAAAAAAGAAAAAAAAACATTCAATTACAATGATGCAGAAAAAATAAAACCATGAATTTAAGATTCTGGCCGAAAACAAAAACTGCATGAATCTACAATTAAAAAGGACGATGCAAATCCTTTAAACAAACAAAGAGGTAGATTTGTTCTAGAAGAAAATCCTTTTTACACAAAAAAAAATCCACGTGGTCTCAAAATTACAACACACTAAATTAATTTAAACGTGGATAAAACAAGTGTATTAAAATTGAAATTTAATCACAAGCACAATGCTTCTTATCACCTAAACCGAGGTGATTAACTAAAAAAAACTAATTTGAAAACTAAGAAACGGAAAAATAAACTCTTTAAACAAAAAACGATATCTTCTAGAACAATATATAAAATAACTGATCTTACATCTGACTTGTATACACAATAAAATACAACAGCAATTATTTAATGAGTTCCTAGGTGGACGATTTAAATATCAATTAAAGGAACTACATATTAAAATAAAAATATATTACCAGAAAATGGCAGCAAAGAGAAAATAAATAAACTGAACTCACGCTCGTCAATCTGGTAACTGCCCTCTGGGTAACACGGTCGCATAATATATAATAATTTACAACATCTGCGTGCACTCGCAGCGCATAAAATGCAAAGAAAATAAAAACTAGAATATTACAATGAACTATATACAATACCGGTACACGCAAAATGTACAACTGAATGAATTTAAATGTAAACAACTGAACAATTAACATTAAATTTACCAAACAATTCTATTAACAAAATCTTTTCGAAATAAAATATTAAAATTGTGGAAACTCTACCATTGCATTGATAAAGGTAATCTGGTATGAATAAAAATACAAATTTGAATTTCCGGAAACCCGGGTGCCAGACCACAGCAATATGTTTTATTATAATTAATCCCACAGAACGGTGGATATTATATTTAATCGGAATAAGATAATTTCTTGAACCGTTAAAAAAAAATTATTTTAATTTTATTTTTTGTATGATCACACTACATGTTTTAATGTTAACACATCATCTTCAGAACTACGTCATTCCCAAAGGTTAGTAGTAAAAGTAAAAATAAAAAAATACTGTAAAACAGTACATTTCTGTTAAAATACGCTGAGAGCCAACAAACAATCAGTTACAACTTGTCAGGACCCCGCAGAGCCAAATCTCCCTCCTAATCAAAATTACGACCCCGGAAGAAACCGATTATCGTAACTGACCAGAGTGAGATTTAAACACCGGATTCGGCACCGATAGCTAAGCGTGCAAGCCACTCGACTATCAACCAGGTTTAAAACTTAAAATACTCTGTAAAAGCTCAGTAAACAAAAAATTGACGGTTCAAGAACTTATCTTGTTCCCATTAAATATATTTTGTTAGTTTTCGTTTTCTTTGCTACCAAAAATGTTAATTTTTATTTTTCTAACTAGAGTGCAGCAAATTAACTCAAAATCAGACTATTTGTCAACGTAATAACAAAAAAATTCCGAACGTTTACAATGTTACGTTGACAGTTAATGCGATTTTTAGCGTATTTGCAGCATTCTTAATGGAAAAATAAAAATTCATACATTTAATAATCAAGCAAAGAAAACTACCAAGTCGTGTTTTCGAGCTCTGAAAATTGCGTGGAAAGGAAAGATAGAAAAGTATAGAGGTTGTTGCATTTAAGATTTTAAAATAAATCATATTGCCCATAAAACCAGAATTGACAAAGATATAAGTAAATTTTAATAACTTAAAATTGTCAATAAGTAACGCATTTCGGTACATTTTTACTTGTAGATACTAGTAGTAATTTTTCTTTCACTGATTAATCTTTCATATTAAGGGTTTGATCTAAAAATGTAATATCCCTAATATTTCGTGTTTCTGATTGTCTTTATCTCAAAAGCAAGTAGGGTTTCATCGAAATGTCTTTAAAAATTGTTTACGTTGTTTAAAGAATCGTTTGTAGCAGTACATATATACTAGGTATCTGCTTTAAAAGAAAATTGCGCTTTCTGTGCTAACTATTTTTAGGAATAATAATCTTCACTATATGTATATATTTGCGAATATGTTCATAAATTCTGGGAATTGACCTTCATGTATTTTAGCCTTCGTAATTATTTGTAAATGAAAATAGATATACCATTAACATTTTGGGTTTAATTATAAGTAGCCAAATTTACTTGATTTGAAATTTGTTAACAGTGGGAGCTGTAAATTCTAGATACCGTATTTATTAAATAAACGAAACAATAATGGTTACCATCATGTAGATGAAACTAGGACAGGCAATATAATAACTTAAACCAGAAACAAAAATAATTTTCATATGTGTTTAATTAGTTAATTGCGATACATAGGGATAATATATAAACTTCAAATAGATACAATGTTACATTAATTACATTTCCCAATACAATACTCGAACACTATAAATAATAACGATAACAGCCAAATATCCATAAATTGTTTCCGCAAACGAACTTATGCACGCATGTATATAAATATTGCGGGTCCCGTTTTTAGCGAACAAAAACAGATAATTTACTTAAACCGTATATAACCAATAACACTGCGGTATTCTATAAACGTCGACATCAATATACATACGACCGATAACTCGGCTGCTATTCGATAAATTTACGACCCTTTCATCCCCTGTATCGTTCGCTAGTTGGGTAGAAGGGGTGCAGATATTTTAGGGAACCCATCCGCGCGATCTTACCGTGCATGCTGTCTCCGTTGTTTCACTCGTCTTGCTAATTGACCCGTAATCCCGCGCTACAATGTGTTTACTTGAAATTTCCGAATACGCTGCTGCAACGCCACCTGTGTGTACACATTCGCGTTATCTATATACTCTACTCAAGCCCTTTATGGAGCCACGTTAACTCATGCAGATATATGCTACTCAAATTAGGAAGACCCAATTTTGTGATGAGGTATTCGTCACTTGCAAGAAGCTTAAGTTATCACTTTATGTCATTTAACAGAAGTTATATGTGATATATGAAGACATATGTAATACTTTCTCAGTTTATGAAGTTACTATAATCTATTCTCTCTATATAAGAAACTGGTTTTCATTGGTTCGAAGTGTTTTCTTTCGATGCTATGTCTGGTATCATTTATGTGTTGTACCACATTCGGCGAATCAAAGTTCCCGTAGGAATAATGTGCTATGTGTTTCTTAAATCTACTTGCAACCACCGTATTTAACTTTCCAAGAACCCGATCTCTCATTAAAACTTGATTGATCTTTCTTCTTCTCTCTTTAGTTACCTAAAAGATTCTTGAGAATGTTTCGCGAGGTAAAGTTTCTGCTGTTAAAAATACCGCCTAGTCCTTTAAAAAAGCCTATGGAAGGATAATTCTAGAAACCTTCTCACAGGTTTCAACTGAAGTTGATGTCTTGGAGCTATTTGCGTAATGTTTATATTAGGTTCTTTAGTTAGAGTCCGGAACATTAAAGAAGCGTAACCATTATAAATCACTATTTTCAAAGGAATATAATTTTATTTATAATTTTTTACTAAATTTTACTGACAAAGAATTTTACTAATCCTGTAAAAATCATTTGTACATGTGACAAATTATAACAAGTAAAGTCGTGTTTCCAAAAACGATGTAGTAGATTATAGTAAATAAAAAATGTTGGTTATGAATGTTTTGCAATATTTGAAATGAATAATAGTTTACTAGTATTGCTTACTGTGCATTAATTGCATTAGTAAAATGTTAAATCCAGCTGGAATAAGTAATTACGTTATACCTGAGCACGAGGACGCTTCTTCTTCTTGTCAAAATAAAAAAATAAAATAAAAGTGTTGGGCGCCAAGCATTGTTTAAATCGGAAAAATAGTAAAACTGGGTTACCAAGCGAGAATCCCCCGTGATAGGGCAATAAATAAAACAATGACCCTTAATAACAATTGCAATATATCAAAGATAAGTATAGAGATGCTGATATATAATAATAGAGGATGATATTTGCTTTCTAATTTCGAATAATAAAATTTCTAATAAAATATAGGGTATTCTATTAAAAAAAATGAGTGTTCCGCATTTGAAAATATGTCACTTTGTTCTTGTGTTCCGTTTCTACAAAGGGAAGGCACCAAGAAAAAATACTTAATACGGAATATTCTAGCAAAACTAAATCGTAAATAAATGCGCGTACAGAACTATTCAAAAATAAGTAACAATACAAAAATATCGTTACACTTGATACACGTATTATACTCTCATGTCTTACTACCATTACTTAATTGGATTTACTTACCATAACACCAATTCAGTATTCATAAAAAAATTTCTTCCGAACTTTATAGCGTTAGACATTTACGTGGCTGCGTTAACCTTTGTCATTCTGCTACGTCTATGCTTGCTACGGCTTTGATAGTGTATAATAATTTTGGGGTTCGTCCCCTAATACCGCCAGGCTGTTTCTCTATCAAAAGAAAATAATTAGATGTATGTTTGGGGCATACAAGTACATCATGTCGACCTATATTTAAACAATTACTGTTGTTTTACAAAGAACTTAAGACTCTATTCTATTTTATGTTTTTCGCAGTGATTTGACTCGACCATTATGTACTTCTGGATGTTGATTTTTCTGCCAATGCCGACTTCTAATTTCTTATTACTCAGTTATCTAGAGACAACGTTGTACATCTAGCAGGGAACGGTGTTACCTGTAGCTAATAACAACCTATCACGACATCTTCAGATTCGTTGTGATCCTTTTTATTATCCTGATTCATATATTTTATTATTTACCACAATTTTGTGCGACCGGTATCGATTTAACAAATATTCATCAGGCAGATTTTACTTGCAATAATCAGTAGGTGAGTGAAAACGCAAAATCATATAAGTAGAAGGGTGGCAGTCACCGTAGAGGAACCTCCTCCGATGACTTTCATTCCTTGTTGGCACGTAAACTACTCTACACCCTCTAATTTTGCCCATCTAAGCCCAGCACTGTAACCTTTGTTTCTGCTATGTCATCATATTGGCGCAGAACGTGGACTGGGGCTTCTTCTACCTCTTGGCAAAATCTACAACTTGCTTATCCTATCTGCAGTCATCTGTCAATATTTCCACTATCATTTTCACAGTCTTTACCAATTACTCAATAGCTCTTTAACAAACTTAGGTTCTCCTAAGAACTGTTTTACTTGTCCATGACCTGGTAATTTTTACCACCGCGTCTGGTCTTGGACATATTGCGTAACTATTCGCTGATGAACTTTATAAGTTGCAATTTGATAATGTAAAAGGAAGGACTTGCTCCAACGAAAAGCCTTGACGGTTCTAGTCTAGCCAGGTTGTCTTAGCCTCATTTGCTTTCACATCTTTGTGTCTGGAAACCCGGGCCAATGTTCATTTCCTTTGGGTGCTTAAACAGGGCCAAATTAACGACGCTTTTACCTGAATCTGTTCATCTCTCTACTTTTCTGGCGTTGTACTGTAATATAGAGCGAGAACTTCAGACTGGAACACTGACGTAACTTTGGTAAAGGTAATGGAGATACCTTTCTTAGTCATTATAGTTGGCCTCACATTTTATGAATTTTACGCAGGCAATATATTTCAGGAACTTTAGAATTTGAAATGTAAAGTCCTATTGCTCGAGCCATCTTAAAAAAATATTTTCGCAAGTTTCTCGTTATCTTAAAGTATAAGCCCTACCTCCAATTTACTACGTATGATGTCTTTTCGTCTCGTAGCCATTACTTTTTAACGGGATTACCTTAAAGGTTTCTTACAATTTCGTGAAGCATTAAGGATTGTAAACTTGGAAAAAACATACTGCTTTTTGAAGCATTTGAGAAATGAAATATCATATTGTATTAAACTAATTCTAGTGCTGCCTTTACCGAAGCGGTTTAATTGATATAGCAAGGATTATGCTTACAATATGAGATCTTTGCTATATGAAATCCATACACGTTCTTAACATGCGATGTTTCTCCATATTTGATATATTAGTGGAGAACGGTTGATGTTCTCTCTATAGATGACTAGAATTAATGTCAACATCCTCCTTGAACCGCCTGGCCCCGTTTATAGCTAACGATATTCCTATAGATCATCTACGGTTATGTCTCATCGTATCTTGCCACTTCTAAGCGTTCGTGTGGCGTTATATTCCTTGGCGTGCACTCCTCGAACAATACGGTGCCGTATCCAGACTATAGCACACAATACCATCAGGCGATAACGTATATCACAAGGAGCCAGCATCTTTGGAACGAGAGAATACCAGGGATCTCGCGTTGCGTGCCGTAAGGTGGCGTGTAATCTTTCCACTTTGCTCTATGTAGCTACACTTATGTTACCAACACTGTAACGCCAATGATTAAATACTGTTGGTTGGGGAGCGTTTCGATTACAAGAAGAGAGATTCGCAATTCTACTTAACACGTCTGCTTATTTCGTATACTGAATTCCTTGACCTTATACGCTAGAATACTACAGCAGTTTTTGTATGCACTCTTTTATTTTCAATTTCTCTCAGTTCTATTTTTTGTTCTAACACATTCGAATTCAATTATTTTTTTATGAATACAGTTTAAGCGTGTAGTGTTTGACAATTTAATTTCTTATTTATATACATAATTTCCTGCAGTGAGCCAAATCCAAAGCTCATTATCATACCGCTATGATTGTAGTAAGAGAATTAATAAACTTCTTTGGGTTTTTGCTTTGTAATTCCTTTGAAAACCAAAATCGTGCAAATTTTTGGCTGAATGTTGAATGTTCGTTGGTACTAATTTTTTCACATCACTCGGACAAAGTCGACTTTCAGCTTTAGTATTTGATTAGAAGCAATATGTAAACCAATCTTTAAAATACTGTGATGTCAGATTCTCTAATGTTAATATAGATGTCTACAGTTATGTTATATGGTAAATTACACTAACAATAAATGTACTTATTATTTGGTACATACACCTGTTTGGGTATTATATTAGGTAATTTAAGTATATAAGTTCATCGTACGGTAACTGTATGATTATAATTTAGTTTCCTTGGTATCGATAGAAGGCACAATATGTGCAGCCATCACGGCAACCTACCTACTACTAGTAACAATTATAAATATAACTACTCATCGGTTAAAAAGAGGGGAGTTCTTAGCTCTTAGCCATCTAGTAAAGGGGGATTGAATCATTAAATATTACCAAACATACAAGAATAGGTATCCGTAAGGAAAAGATAGATTAAAGACTAAAAATTTGTTATTAAGAAAAACATTAGCCTAGCAATCCTTTATTATAAATCACGATAGTATACATAATGTTGTGGCGTTTCTATACCAAAGTTTTAGAAACTAAATTGTAAGTGGTCTTTTTGACGTTTTTGTATGTCAGAGTTAATGTTGACAATTTAATGTTCATAATTTCGTTATCTAGTAAGTGAACTCACCCTATGGAGATATTTTGTTGTTTTGATAATTATTATAGAGATTTGTCAGTTAAGAGATGTCAAAATATAAAGAATTAATAATAATAATAATAATAATAATAATAATAATAATACGTTTATTATCTCAAAAGACCTGTACAATAGGCATAAGACAAGTCAAGTATACTAACGAATAAACTTAAAACTAATATATTTAATGCAAGATCGCAAGCAATATATGATATAAGAGAAGGGACAATGAGCAAACTATGCCGAAACGTTCTCCTCTGTGGTGTAAAACACATTCTCCAATAAATAATTTTTTAGTGCAGATTTAAAAAGATTCATATTAGATATGCCTTTAATATGTTCAGGAGTGGCGTTATATAACTTAATTCCCATGTAATGCGGTGATCTTTCGAAAACACAAAGATTATGAGACGGGATGGATAGAAGGTGTCCATGTCTTGTTATTGCTTGATAATCATGATAAGGGCTATTTGTTTCAAACTTATCTTCATTGCGCTTAACATACATCAAAATTTCTAAAATATACATACTAGCCAGCGTAAGGATACGTAATTGTCTAAAGAATGGGCGGGCAAGAGGTATTTTTTTTGACGTTACAGATATTCCGAAGAGCCATCTTCTGCTGGATAAAGACTGTATTAGCGTAAGGCGAAGCACCCCAGAATTCTGAATTAAAGATTATAATCCGCAAGCTGAAGTTTTGTAATTAGTAGTAATAATATAATAATACTTATATCAAATGCATAGGTAACACAATTATCTAGTTATTATTTTTTTCCTAAATTAAGTTATTTTGTGATATGTTTAATACACATTTAATTAAACTCTACATAACCTCTTGCATTTCTGTAGCAATAAGAAATTTCGAATTTAAAAAAAAAATATGGGGTGTGGATTGTTACCGGTAAACAAAATTTATGAGAGGAAAACTATTGTCCCTATCCTTTAGTACTACTAAAACAGTTAAATATTTGTCTCAACTTTTTTTGATATGTCTTATAGTTTTGGAGATAACGAAGGGTAGTGGTGCCAATAGGGCACTCCACCACCCAAAAACTAGGGATTTAGCAGTTAAGAAGCTTATCGTTCTTCTTAGATTACACTAGTCCATAAACCCACCAAGTTTGATTTAAATCGGTGAGAAACACTTACTTGTGTTCCCTTCTCGCAAAATGCATTTGCCGACATTATTGTTTTGTTTGTGTGCGTTACAATTTTATCGATGTCGTTTTCAGACATAAACAAGGGAAAAAGAAGCCAGAAGCAAGCATATGGCAGAGATCTCATTCTCGTATTTTCAAGTGGTATTGGAGTGGGGAGCTAAAATAAAACACACAGGCGGCAATATTCCAGGGTTAAACAGAAGCTGGGGTGCAAAAGTTAAACAGAAAGGTTTTCTTGCCGCGGATGTGTCGCTATTATCCTAAATATAGAAAGGATTGATTCATCCACAGGACGAGATGAAGAGAAGAGAAAACAAGAATTAATTTCCCCGGTTAGTCGTCGAAACCGAGCAGTCGAATTAAGTGTAAATGTCGGGAGGTGACAAAATGTTCCCTCCTGTGCGAGCCGGCTGCGTATGGTCCCATCCGGCGAGTTGGGTGATTTATCAAATTGATGGATGATGTCATTATGGCTAAAGGTAGCTCGAAACGATCCTCGTGAACGAGAAAAAAACTAAGTAACTGGGATCCTGTGGAGGTGCACACAAAAAACTGAGGACTATAAGACGTCTTTTCCCCTGTCTTTTTTATTGCATATTACACATGTTTCAGTAAGGCTTACAATTATAATAATTATATAATAATAATATATTTGATTTCCTTTTTCTTGGTTTTTAGGTCTTTAATATTAAAACATGAATGAATACGACGACGACGTTTCGCTTTATTAAAAAGCTTTTTCAAGTAGATATATAAATAAATGTAGAAATTGTAAATTATAAATAAAATGTTTTTGGTTAATAAATGACAAAATTGTTATGTTTACTATGATTTTGAATATATTATTATGTTTTATTTAAAGATTGCATTTTAAAATAGGAAGTTTTGATTATTTGTTTTTAAAATTTGTAATTAAATAGTTCTTTACAAATATTTTATTTAGTTATAAAATTAAATTATATAATTTTGTGAAATATTGTATATCGGTTTTATCATTGACTGCATTTTATGTTTATAAATTGAATTATTTCAAGTATATTACGTGTTTTAAATTTTGTTCTTTGTTTAAAATTGTTACGTTGTTGAAATCAAAGGTGTGATTTGAGTTATTTCATGTTTTTTTAAAGCTGTAAGATTTTATTGTATTTGTGTCCTTTTATTCTATTTTCCAAATACTGCATGGTTCACCTATATATATACCATTACAATTTGACAGTCTATTTTATAAACTATGTGTGATGTTTTACTTTTTCAATTTTTGATTTTAATTTTGAATAGATTTGGTTTTGTAGTTTGTTTGCGTTTTGATAGGCAATTTTGTAATTATATGGTTTGAAAATTTGATTTATTTTTCGAATAAATGTTTAACATAAGGAATTTTATGAATTTTGTAATTGTTTGAGTATTATTTATATTTTTGTTGATTTATTATAAAAAAGAAAAATTCTTTGTTTGAATATTTTGTTTATAAGAGAATTTGGATAATTATTTTGTTCTAGAATATTTTTTGCTTTGTTAATAGTATCTGATCGAAAAACTGGACTTGTTAATTTTATTGCTCTGTCAGCTAAACTTATAATAACACTAACTTTTTGAGATAAAGGTTGTGAAGACTTAAAATTTAGATAACGTCCAGACCATGTTGGTTTAGTATACCATTGAGTTAAAATTTTGTTATCATTGTTGATGAGTTTGAGGTCTAAAATGGTAATGCTATTGTTTTCTTCGATTTCAATTGTAAATTTTAATCTTGGATGAAAGGAATTAAAATTTTCAAGTAAAACTGGTATATTTTTTTCTTCTAACGCGGTTATGCAATCATCTACATATCTTTTGAAAAAAATATTTCGAAATTTATTTTATTTAAATTTTTTCTTCTATATATTCTAAAACAATTTGTGCAATGATACTAGAAATTGGTGAACCCATTGCACATCCAAAAATTTGTTTATAAAATTTATTTTTGTATTGGAAATATGTTTGTGTTAGTGTTAATTCAACTGCATTAATGAATTCCGTGATAGGTATGTGTGTAAAATTTTCAATTAATTGCTATTTTTTATGTATAATTTGTTTTGCTAGGTCTAATGGTGTATTTGTGTATAGCGATACTACATCTAAGGATATCATTTTAAAATTTGGTTTTAATTTAATGTTGTCTATAAATTCTTTAAATTGCCAGGAATCTTTTATATAGTAATCATTTTTGAACGCGATATTTTTAAGGCAATTTGCTAAAAATTTTGATAATTTATAAAAAGGACTTTGTACATAAGAAACTATTGGTCGTAAAGGTATATTATTTTTATGTAATTTTGGTAAACCATACAATTTTGGAGTTTGTGCATTGTGAATTTGTAAAGATTTAGATTCGTTTTTCGTAATAAATTTAAGTAATTCCCATTTTTTTATTAATTCATTATTTTGTTTTTGAAAAATATTAGTTGGATTACTTTTAATTTCTTTATAAGTTGTATTGTCACTTAATAATTCGTTAATTTTGGTATCATAATCTATTGTATTCATTATTACTGTGCTGGTTTTAATATTACAATTGGTGGATTGTTTTTAATAAATTTTTTTGTTTGTTCGAATTCTTGTTTTAATGTTTTATTTTCTTTGTGTATGTGATGTTTTTTATTTTTAAAATTATATATTGTGTTTGTAATTTTTGTTCTTATATTGTTTTTATTTTCATTTGGTAATTCAGAAATTGAAGATTCAATATTCGCTATTATCCTATTTTAAAATGCAATCTTTAAATAAAACATAAAAACATATTCAAAATCATAGTAAACATAACAATTTTGTCATTTATTAAACAAAAACATTTTATTTATAATTTACAATTTCTACATTTATTTATATATCTACTTGAAAAAGCTTTTTAATAAAGCGAAACGTCGTCGTCGTATTCATTCATGTTTTAATATTAAAGACCTAAAAACCAAGAAAAAGGAAATCAAATATAATATATACATGGTCAAGATTTAAAGTTTTAAAAATAATAATATAATTATCATGTAACAATAATTATATATATATATATATATATATTGATTCAATCGACGTAATCAGTCCATGCATATTAGACAGGCAACCACAGACCAT
This sequence comes from Protaetia brevitarsis, assembly GCA_004143645.1. Classification (NCBI taxonomy): domain Eukaryota; kingdom Metazoa; phylum Arthropoda; class Insecta; order Coleoptera; family Scarabaeidae; genus Protaetia; species Protaetia brevitarsis. Next base: position 4,138,641 of record RXPK01000088.1, read on the forward strand.
GTGTAATCAGCTACTTTAGAGGTGTATATAACATGAAATTACATAAAAATGAAATATAACTTCTTAAGCAACTTAAGAGGGGTAAAAAAAAATATTAAAAAAAAAATACTAAATCTAACAGTTGTTATCACACCAAGAACGTTTAACCGCCTTTTTGAACCATTAGTGTATATTTTTGAGATTCCTACACGATTTTGTCAGACCACGCGGTGTTGCCATGCTTCAAGGAACAATTTTGTATACGATGAGATTTATGCAAGTGCATATAATCAGATCGTTAGGTGGTGTACACGCAAATCGGTATACTGATGCGATTTAAATTAATATACCAGGTGTTTTAAGTTGATTGATAAACATGAGTCGGGAAGGATGCTAGTTCAATTAGCAAATATATCGAATAATGATAAAGATAGCGACGGAAAGTTAGAATTTTGTTTTATTTATTTTCTTATTAATTATTTCTGGAATACAGTTAACATGTCATATATTGTTGTGTATATAGGGGAACAATTACACGGTATTCCACGTAACTGGTTCATTAAAAGTTTATGATGTTCTATTATTATTATTACTTATTATATATTATTACTATGAGCGACTATTTGTTAAGCAGACTAACTAATCCTATCTTTAAATGTTTGTAGCTGGCTCTGAAATGGATTCACGTCAAATTCTTGTATTATTTTTGAATAACCATACAAGAATGTCTGTTCGAATATTCATTTCTATTAATATTGCGTTGTACGAAAGTGTAATTACAATGATATACATAAACACTTTTGGTTAGTCAATGAATTTGACATTAATCCCATTCAGAGCCAGCTACAAACACGCAAAGATAGGGCTACTTAGTCTGTTTAACAAAAAGTTGTTCGTATCTCAAAATCTATCAAAGATAGGTATAGGGAATGCTGATATAAAGTGATAGGGGATGATATTTACTTCTTAATTCCGAATTAAAATACAGAATGTTCTATTTAAAAAAAAAGAATACTTAGTCTGTTTAACAAAAAGTCGCTCATATCTCAAAATCTATTAAAAATAGGTATAGAAAATGCTGATATAAAGTGATAGGGGGTGATATTTACTTCCTAATTCCGAATTAAAATACAGGTGTTCTATTTAAAAAAATGAGTTTTCTGCATTTGAAAATATGTCACTTTGTTCCTCAGTTTTGAACACCCTGTATGTTAGAATGTAAAGTGTGCTTACCGTTTCTTAGAGTTATATCTACATTCATAACATAGCAAATTTGGAGTCTCTACTTTGCAGTATTAACCGAGATATTAATTCTCATGATGCAATGATTATGACTAAAAAAAAAAAGAAACTTAAATAACTCAAAAACGGCAACATAAAGCTATAGGAATAGCTAATGAAAACTGACGTATTTATAGTTGTAGAATCCAAAAATGAATAAAAAATTATATCATTCTATTTAAAATAACAAAGTTGACATCCATTTCGGTCAACCGGAAGTGATATTTGGTTAAGGTATTTACATTATAGTTTCAATCGAAAGATACTGGTGCAAAATCTCAAATATTAAGTAAATAATAGAACATCATAAACTTTAATGAACCAGTTACGTGGAATACCCTGAATAATAACGTTCAAAATCTTTTATTTAATTTCGTGTACGTAATTTAATCTTTTATTTAACTTCGAAATGCGCTACTCGTAACGCCTCGTAACGGTCGTTACTTTGAGCTCGTATGGAATTTAATGGGTGCGGATGAATGTGCGTATGTGTAGTGTGAGAAAATTACGCGGGAGAATGAATCGTTAGAAGATAACATAACAGATATTTCTTGCGATTTGGATATATGCAGATTACGTTAACTTGTAGTAATCATATAAAAATAGTTTAAACTATAGGTTTCTCAAGAAATAATTAATTTTTTGTTGACGATTCTGGCTTTTGTATTTAACCAAAATATTCGGAGAAATATTCTGTTATATAGTTATTGTTTAAGATGTGGAATAGTTTATATGGTACTACCTTGCATTTTAATAGATGTGTGAGGTTAGTGCTTTCAGTCTAAAATATTTTTTATATTTCGTATTTTGTATAAATGTCAACCTTATAAATAGAGAAAAAAATATTTCTCCAGCAACTGAGCCTAGGAATCATGAATGCTCAGAAACATATAAAAATGACATCGATGATTTGGTGATATGATAATTATTCCAGTGGTACTGAATATATACCTCCTTCGGTTTTTCATCTGAATCTTTGATTTAGAAAATCAAAAGATGATTTCAACGTGATATAATTCAACTTTTTTAAATGAAGCTGAGGACTTATTGTTAGATACTTTTAATATAAATGTGAGAATATTTTTATAATATAATTAAAGTAATTATTATAGACGTTTATTATTGAATCTAAACGATTTTAAAGAAAACGCTGATTCTTAATTCGTTAATTTTGCGTTTTATTTAATATACTATTCTTGTTAATAAAACGTAAAATTGATACATTTTAAGGATTTTAATATCTAGAAGTATCTGAGAGAATGTATGCGTTAAACACATGTAAAATAAATGAATCAAAAAAAAAAATCAAGCGTATGAGATGGCGAAAATCAAAAGGAGGCCGTGCTGAAAATATTCAAGAAGCATTAAAAATCACTATTTTTCCTAGTTCAGTTTAAAATTTATACCTATTGATATGAGTTTACTTTCTTTCTGCTGTTTATTAAAGTTGAAACGAAATACACAATTGAAATTATTGGATGCTTCAAAACCCTAATAATAATACTCCTAAATCCAAATATATATATATTTGGAACATTCTAATCTTTCGAACAACTATAGGCGCGCTAGAAGTTTAATGTAGCTTCTTCCATTTATAATTGACCAGTGTTATTATATTTCTAAAAGATAAAAAATATAAACTTATCTCAACTTATTTTATAAAACTAAATATTCAACAAGTTAAACATAACTTCAGTCGCAATGTTAATAATACCGCGAATCAAATAATATAAGTAAATAGTATCTATAACCGATATAAAATAGATATTTACAATGTTGTCACATTTTGGTTCAATAACGCAGTAACCATTTTGCATGGTCTGACAAAATCGTTAGAATTCATTTCTGTATTAATACATAAACGACAGTAGCGCTACCTTCTCTAAAACTGATGAACTAAAGCGTATATAGTGTAGCTAGGGAAGCACCAAAACCGACCAATTTTTATATTGAGATTTTCAGGCTAGATGATCTAGATGGCGTAATAGTGCCATATCTAACAGAAAACGTTGTCAGACCACTATGTGGTCTGACAACGTATCTTTTGGTTTGGGAAGTTGGGAACACATACTGGTATTGGTCTGTATATGCTGTTTAACAAATTATATATATATATATATATATTATATATATAATATATATATATATAATATATATATATATATTATAATTATAAACCACTGTAGATTTTTCAATCTGGAAATTCCTCTCTTATTTTCTTTTTTTTTTCTGGCTGGTGCTAGCACAAAAAAAAAGAAAACTCATTCTAAAACGTGCCGCGAGTTCCTAATTCCTCCCTTTCCTATTTAAATATTAAATAGAGCGTGTGTAAGGTTGGGAAGTAAACTCAATTGGTAAGCGGACAGCGCCGCTGTAGCGGCAGCAGCAAACTTTTTAATAAGGGCGCGCAATATAAATTAATTAAAAGGGTATATATACTTCATTTGCATAATTTCAATTTCTGATGGAACGAAATTCTGCAATCGAGTTAAGTGGATGCCACCGCGGAAGAACGGTGCAGGGCTAATTGCCTCGAATAAGATAAATATTTTATTTATATAATCGCGAGAGCTTCGGTTACTCGGTAAACGCGACGATAAACTATTTACATTGAATAAGTCAATTGACGAAATGTTGCAATTTACTCAATTAAAGAAAATATGTTTTCCTTCCGCAAAATTTTTAACCAAATATAAAAAAAAAATATGGCAAATTATGACTGGAGCAGCTTTTTTTTTTGGTAGAAGTCTGACAGAGAATATCTGGAACCACTATAGCCTCTTGGCGTTTTATATTTAATTCTCCCGGTTCCTTAGGTCGTATTGATTCATACATAACTGTGCTTATATGAACATTGCTAAGGCGTCTTTCCCACGTTCTCAACCCATTTCAAAAGAAACTATTCTATGATATAGAACCCACAGGAGGATTATTTTATTCCTTTCGCCTACCTCGTTTAATTTCCCTAGGCATTCCCAGACCATCTTGGAATTGATTTCATGTGAGCTCAGCGCCTTGATGGCTGCTTGACTATCAGACATGATGATAATCCCTGCTTTCGATAATTTCTATGAATATTGAACTAGACGCATCTTCCAATAGCGTGTATTTCCACCTAGAAGATACTTGGGTATTTTCCCAAGCTTTCGAAGTACTTGGTTCTAGGTTCATATATTCTTACTTCAGTTCCCTCTGCGGTTTTGGCGCCATCAGTGTACCATTTGATGGCATTTCTATTCAATTTTAAGATGGTGTTATGATCTCACTTGCTCCTGTTACTAAAATTTGTAGTAAATTCCTTCACAAAGCTAATGCTTATGGCATATCCCAAGTTTAATCGCCGTCAGGAGATTGAGGCCTATACCTAATCGTTCCTACCTTGAGCATTCTGAGTGGGGTTCTTTTTGACACGCTCTTTACCACAAATAGAAGAAGTTCTAATACTACATTGATAGCTGCTGTTTTTGGGCAAGTTCTCATATCCCCAATTATGCACATGCATGCTAATCTTTACAGTTTTAAGAGGTTAATTCTCGCGGTGGTCAGACTAGTTCTTTTGCTCTAAGCTACTGATGCATAAGTGATGATCGCTGTATACATCGTTGCATCCCTAATGCAATCCATCTTGTGAAGAAGAATCGTATTTCCAAACACCATTAAAAACAAAAGGATAGGTATCTGTAATTAAAGGGCAATTTAAAAAATAAAAGTTTATATTTATTGGTAGATAAAATATTGTTATATTATTATTGTGATTTATTGTAGAATTTGCTCGGCTAATAAATACTCCTTAAATATTCGAAACATTAAGATTAGGTTAGATTTTCACAAAATTCAAACTATTTAAAAAAATCTGAAGGTTAGGTATTATAAACCCTTGTTAAAGCAAATACTCATTTTGAAAAACCCAAAAATGCAATAATATACAAAGGGATGAAAAACACAACTTTGATAATTTTAATTCTTCCCAGATAACATGTAAGCTTACGACAAGCTTCTCACTTGCTCGACTTTGAATTGTCGACAGAAACTATCACTACTAACTAAACTATCAGTAAAGCAACAAAGGGTATGACAATTGAAAGATTGCCATAACATTTACAGCAACAAGATTTACAGAGCCTCCTCAATGAAAACGTTGTGACAAAGTTATTGTATCATTTGCAATGGCCTCGTATATTTCCGGAGTGAAACGTTCATTGAATATTGTTTTTTATTGGTTTAACCGCTATCTCGATATTCTGTCATCAACCGGCATTGTTTGATTTGTTTGTTGTATCGTGTGCATTTGTGTTGTGTTTGAGCTCTTTCAGTTTTAGTTTAAAACAGCGAATGCGCCTTCATATACTCAATTCCTATTTTGTTTTGGTTTTCGGAAGCTTTTATCAAGGTTTGCACACGCTTTCTCTGAAGCTTGGCTCAACATAGTCATTCTATCCTTGTCACATGCTTTTACAGACAAGCTTATGAAAACCTTGTCTTGTGTCAACTAGAAACCTTGATAGCACCTTGCAACAAGCTTGTACCCTTGTCAATGCCAAGCTTATAGACAAGCTTTTTCACTGGCCGCTACAACCTTAAACAAAGCTTGGGAAAACCTCAAATTATTATCTGGGTTTTGGAACACTCTGTGTAATATGAAAATAATTTTAAAAAGCAACCACAATAGACCCTCATATATCCAATAAATAAAGTGCGCAATTACCCTGTACATCAGTTATGGGACCTTGATAATACATAACTTACACATGAGCAATTGATCATAGAGAAAGTACTGAAGGAATTCCCAAAATACAAAATCATCTTGAGATACAGATTATACAGCATTACTTGAACGCCACTCTTTGTGATTATTAAAAATTCGAAGGAAGAAAGCACATACTACATTTTTATCATATTTAATTAATAATAAAACATATTCGCTGGCTTTCTTGGCAGAAATAAATTTTGTTATGCCTGCTCGAAACACTAGATTGCCAGCTACTTTTCTGTACCACCGGTCAGAACCTTCCTTTCCTTTAAAAAAGTTCAAGTCACAAAGATGATAAACTGCAACAGGGGTGGTCAAGGCTCTATATTGTTTAAACTTTATTTTTATGAATTGAATGATTTATTACTTCATAGATTCCTTATTACGTTAATTACTGTAAATTGCGTTGTATATTAGGTATTATTTCCATGTAAGTAGGTTTATATCTGTTGGCTAATAAAGATCGTATTATAATAACGTCCATTACAACATTCATCAACAACTACAACAAAACCTCACCATTGCTTTAGACAAAACCGGTTGTACAATTTGGCAAACATATTAAAGCCGCTCGCGACATCTTTCTGCATCACAGTTGCGAACACCACAAACACAACAGTTTAGAAATAGCCTACGTCCTCGGGCGCTGATATACAATGTGCATTAACTTGAAAAACGACACGGAACGTCCCACACAATTGCAGGTATGTAGTTACCGCTGTAGGGCCAACACCGGCTCTCTTTTTTCCCTCCTAGAAAAAAAGGGACTTCGGAGTGAAATGAACGCCCGAGATAACGGCGTATTAGTCGGGATTTATGCGCAATAAAGAGTGTAGTGTTACTACGCCGTCGTATGGAATTTATCACGGGAACGCTTTAAATTTTTAAAGCAGTTTTCCACAGGTTGTGCTGCGCTCTAGCGACACGATGAACAGACGCTGCGCTTAAATGAAAATGCGCAATATCTTTTGATTAGGCGTTCGTTGGAAGTTACAAAATTCCCCAATGGAGATTTGCCTTTCCATTTCGGTAAGCACCTGAAAAAGAAATGGGATTCATTTGGAACTTACAGCCTTCGAAAACTGTTCCACGTACAAAATGATCGGCATTTTCCTTTATGCTTGTGATTTGATTTGGTTTAAAGCAAGTCATCCGTAAAATGCTGCTCATGTTTTTGTATACGAAATGAATGCTAATAAACTTTAGTTTGTTAGATTTACTTATGCTTGTTTACTAACAAATTTTGAACAAAATCATGTTATTATGTGACATATATATCTACATATAAAACACTTTTGCCTAATATCTATGTAAATTTTTATGAATTACAATTTTGCTCTGTAGAAACAACAATATAATTTAAATAGGGTACTTTTCCAAATAAGTTAAAATCATCAATTGTTGTTCCTATTTATAAAAGAGGATGTGCGGAGTCAGAACTACCGTCCACTGTCATTGATCTCTATTTTTTCAAGAGTTATTGAGGCAGTTGTGTGCAATAATCTTGTAACGTTTAGTGGGCTTTCACACCAAAGTAGCATGCTACGTGCGACTTGCTGCCTGGCAGCAGAAAATATGCTGCTTGTTTTGAAACGTATATTACTAAATGAATGCCTTCTCACCGAAGTCGCAAATTATGAATGCGACGTGGCAACGTGCGACGTGTGAGTTAATTTGTGTTTTCAAAGGTTTTAATTAATTACGTGATATCCAACAAATGCTTACCGGACGACAACAATTTAAACATATCTTTGTGCAGGCGATTGAGAAACACCCTTGCCTCTACGATAATACATTGAAGGCATACAGCAATAGAATGAACAAGACAAATCTTGGAACCAAGTTGCTGGGTTGTACTTTTCAACGAGTAAGTGAGTTCTATGCGGCGTACTTTTTATTATCACATACCATACAGACAATCAAAATTCGCGTTCTGGAAGGAAAGGAATCAGCAAAGAGAAAACGTTTACAAAATTTAGCATTTTTTATTTTTCAATTCTCCTTATTTCCCTTAATCTCCTTTATTATGTACAAACATTGTTTTGCCATGGTAATGCATTTGCAGTTTCGTAAAATAGGCACATAGCCTATCTCGTAAATCGCCTGCTTCTGTTTGTTGACCATGAGCTCTGTTGACGTCCGGTAACACATTGTTGTGAGGCTATACACATTGTAAAGCTGAACCATCGTGTTTCCGAATAAATTGTGTAAAATACACGCGGCTTTGACAATCTCGACACTTTTTTCTGACCTACAACCTATTTGTGTCTTAAAATTTTTAATATTTTGAAAACAAGCATTCCAAATGCACACAATCAACTCTTGCAAGCTCTAGAAGTCTGTGGTTGAATATCCTTTTAGGGTTTTGTTAATGTTCTTCTGGCATAAGGTCGATAATATGCTTATGAAGGGGAATGCTTCATCTCCTACAAAGAACATTGGAAAGGTGGAATTACTCTCATTCATTAGGTAAAACGGCAGGGCGGTGGAATGTAAAGTTGATTTTCGGTAAGTGCGTGGAAACATCCGGATGATATAAACTATGCGACCATCACTTTCTGACTCTTAATCACCAACACTAATAAAAGTGAAATAACCATCTGCATCAGAACTTGCCATTAAAACTATGGAGAAATAGCCTTTTGTAAGGTAAATAAAAGAAGAGTGGTTTCAAACAAAGACTACTCCTACAGCGTAATACACCCTTCTTATATGAATATCTATTATATACTTGCCCACAACTGCCTGAACCTAAATCTCTCGCATATGTTACAAATCTATACTTTATCTTTAAAATAACACCTCAGCATTCAAACTCAGGACTAATAACACGTTCGGCATCCACAGTCATTATTCGATCCCTTTTTTAATATATGCGTCTTACACTTTGTATTTGTAATAGGCAGAACCTGATTTTATAGGACATTTAATTCTGATATGTTTGCCGTCTAAGGAGCCCAAACAGTTTGGCATATTCCACAGTTCATAGTACCTGTCAGAAATCTCTTTCCATTGCTCTATTGCAGGTAATGCCATATTACTTGGGTTGCAGTACAGTCCACAATTTCTCAGAGCAGTATCACCAATAATTGCTACTTATTGTTGTCCTATAAAAGTTCTGGAATTTTCTGTGGATGGCATTGCAGCTGTCGGGGAACAATATACGCACTATGTGTATCAGCATTGTCGCGTAAATACGGATGAACCCTTAATCTCCTTCTTCTTTTCCTTTTTCTCCTTAATATAACTGCTGCAATTAAGGCAATGGTATCGTCTTCTCCAGACGACATTACGAAATCAACTAAACTCCACACAACGAGAGAAATTTGCATGTAGCATCTAGCAGACTGCGACTTTGGTATGAAAGCGAATTTAGATGACGTACGATGCGACGTGCTTTCTGCTTCCAGACAGCAAGTCGCAAGTAACATGCTACTTTGGTGTGAAGGCCGCCTTATGAATAAATATAGCATTTTGCAACGTTTTCAACACGGTTTTATTAGAGCGAAGAGTATAGAGACTGCTTTAGAAGTTTTCTTTTAGTTTATTATTATTCAATATTAATTCCATATTAAATTAGCAAATCTACCATATTTTGACCATACCATAAATTGAAAGAAAAATAAAAGTTTCTAAATTTTAAATCTTTAAACAACTAAATTAATTAGTATAATATAATTAATTTACTACAATTAAAATTAATTTGAAAATTCAATCGAAAAAAAAATGTTTTTAAGTTAATTTGTTGATGAAAAGGCCCTTATATACTAGTAAGCAACTGGTCAGCTCTGATTTTGATAAAATTTTGCAGGTATGTAGAGCAGTTGAAGGGTTGTAAAGGGTTAAAATAAGAACAAATTTTAAACCTCCCACCACGTAAATTAGAAATCCATAACTGCATTAAAAAATAAAATTTACGTGTTTTTGTTTCTTCCCCAAAATATCATATACAGGGGTTACAGCCACGACACGACAACTCAGGCGAGGGGGGAGTGGTTCACGGCAACGGTCTTCATTCACCTTGCTCCGGTTTTAAGCAGAGAGGACGAACTTATAGCCACCACTAACCATCTCGTCTTGAGCGAACCCTGACAAGATGGCCTTTCCCCTATCCACCACCCTTGGGGACGCGCCTGGTAGGTACTCTTAACCCCCAGGGTGGTGGGGCGATTAAAATTTATCTCCTATATAACCCCATCATGCAAAGTGATCTTATTAAACCAAAACGTCCGAATTGTTAAGAATATTTTGCTTTTTAATTTGGATCGATATTTCTTCTGAGGGGTGTAACTTTAGGGGTCTGCATCTCCGCTACAAGTGAATATCAGCAGCTTAAACAATACGGGTCGATTATATTTCACTGCACTACATATCTGCAAAATTTTACCAAAATCGGTGACCATTTGGGTCACTTTGCTTGTAAAACGAAACGTCATATATAATACTATTAAAAGATTCATGTTTGTTAATAAAAAAAAACCGCCAAAACCAGGAGAACATAAATATTATAAGGAAGAGACAATGGAAAAGAAAACAAATCTAAATTATTATTATTGCTTATCGTTACAACCACATTAATATAACAGGACTTCAGTGATAATTTGTATGACAGTCAGAAAAACTTACTTCTTTCTAGATTGTAAACTTTACACGCGTCATTAGCAGCTTAAATGATTCGTTTCACTTTTCTAAATAATTAGAAATGTGTAAGTAGATAGACATTTCCTGGATCATTTATTAAGAACAATCCGGCTAGATTTTATCTAGAGCGTCGCCACTCGCCCAACTCCACTACTTCACAATCGCTCGCAAATTCGCGACAGCCATTCGCCAATGGCCTGGCTTTCTTTATCCGTCTCCGACTGCACGATTTCATAATGACTCTTTACCAATCAACCTTAAAAAAAAAATCGCTATCCGTACAACGGCGCGCGACCGCACTAATGGATTATTCATTCGCGTACCATTGTTGCACAACTCCTCGTTCACAGGCGTGTGCATTCTGATCGGCGGCAACAATTACCTCAAACCTCTCCGCTTCGTCCCGCCGCAATCCGTGTTGTCGTGCCGTCAAGAGTGCAACGAAACGAGGGAGGCTTTTTTGAGCAGTAGACGAGAGTGTGTTTCGCAAGCTGTCCGCGAGGCGGCGCTTTATCCATTCATCATCGCGAGAACGCGTCGAATTGTCGAGTCGTTTCTCCCTATTCTGCGATCTGTCGTATTTGCGGCGGGCGGAACAGCTGGCGCCCACGTTATCCGTGCCGCGCTAACGTTAGCGTTTGACCGTACGTTAATAATTTATTAAATACTAAAGGGGCTGACCGGCGACGACGCCGCAGAATCGGATACGTTGCGTAAATCGTACGTGTGTAATATGTTGCCGGCAATTTATTAGGTACCTCGTATCGCGGACGATAAAACAAAGGAAAATCGGTCGCACCCACTTCTTTTGTTTTTTTTTTTTTTTGTGTCTGACTGATTCTGTTTTTGTTTCGTTCGTTTGGTGCGGCGCCACAATTCGGCTCGTGAGAACATTAGAAAGGTTTTTTATGTCCAACCTGACACTTCCTATTAGACAGCTCACAGTTAAAAAGAAAGAGCCGGAGAAAAAATTAATTCCCTTCGTAACGTAGAACAACGTGACAGTTTTTGTGTAGTATGACATCTAATGGATATTTTTACAACTATATAATCTCTATATTAAGTTATAAATACTGTTTATTAAAGCTCTTTTCATTTTAGAATTATAATAATAATTTAAAGTTTATTGCTCAATATCCAATAGATAAACGAACATGTAATAAATGACTAATATGAATATTAATTTAAAAAATACTAATAATATGTTATACACGCATGGAAGAGAAAGACGGATACAAAAAACAAAGCTACAAACATTGCGAATTATTATGAAGATGTGGTTGCATTAGCTTCATTCTAGCAATAACACTTAGTATATAAAATAAAATTGGGAAGTACTTATATGGAATTTAATTATCAACTTTACCCAATTATGGACTCAAATACTTAAAAAAATGCTCATTATATTCTTGTTTCTTAGGCCAAAACTAAACTAAAAGGTCCTAAAAATAAATATCCTAATTAAACTATAAACTTAATTAGATGAAGGTTTTTTATATATTTATATAAACGAATAAATTCAGTGTATTTTCCAATGAAAATTAAATACACTAATGATACATTTTTCCAGTTTTGCTACTGCTCTACTCATAGAAAATACTTTTTTTAGGTAAATATAAAGCAAAAATGAACTATTACTGGATGTAGGTGGTACGAACAAAGATTTCTTGAGTAAAACTGATAGAGTGCTATGGCCAAAGCTCTTTTTTGTTTTGTTTTGCTTTGATATTTTACTTTATCATAAAGTCAATAAATAAATATATATATGCCATTTATGACGTAACAATAACATAAAATTTGTTGAAAAAATATTTCTACCTGACTAGATACAAATTTTCCAATTTAAATTACAATCTTGAATTACATTTTTCTGCTCTCCTAATAAATTTCCTGCACATTTTACAAATAAAATAAAATAAAATAGTCGTTACTGGGCGTGGAATAATCCTACTTATATAATTAATAAGAGAAGCCAATGTTATAAACAATTTAATGTCTGGTGCAGAATTTTATTGAAGAGAATTTGAATCAGCAGGTGTATTTGCACATCTTGGAAATACTTGTTCTACAATTTTGGCAACAAGGCATCAGAAAAGTACCTGCATTGTCTAACCAAAATTTAGTCAATTTAACAATACATACACTGTTGAAAATTTTAACACTTTTTTGACTAATTTAATAGTCAGGAGAGGTCCACACTGTTTTCGTGTTATTTTGTCGAGAACTATAGAAGTTTAAATTTGACGAACAAAGATAGTCAAGTATTGTCTATTGCTAAGGGGTTATTTTGTCCAACTAACACGTGGAATTATGATATACTTCTAGTCACATTTTATTTGATCTAGACTAGACAAATTTACTAGCTGTTTAACTAAATGAATGCGATCTATTGGATGATTTAACACCGTTTTCTAAACACAACGTCTTTTTAATATGCAACTCCTATTTCTTAGTGCTATAATATTCTCCCTTTAAGACGTTTTCTCAATTATAAATATACAGAACCACTACACACATTCAAAAGTTTTGGTTTCAACTAAACGTACTAATTTTAAAATGATTTTTTGAGAACCATTATAAAATTAAGTGAATGTTTATGCTATTTGATTCAAATCTGAACTAATTACGTAAATAGTTGTTCCCAATAATTAAGATGTTGAAATTTTTTATGCCCGCTGGAATTAACGTTTAATAACACAAAGCTACACTTTGCAGGTCAGTCACATTTGGTGGTTTGTTTGGATATGTTAATACGCAGAAACAAACTCGAAAACAGAGACACGTGCAATGCAGGTGGTGCGTATAATGCAATACCGTATTAGATTAGGTGGGGTTTCTATATTTCTATCCGAGGGAAAAATTCTGATTGGTTGATGCTTCTGAATGTCTAGAGAAAATAGTAAATCCTTATATCTGAACAAAGAATTCACACCAACTTCTAGTAATTTCTGTTCTACTAAACACATGTAGTCAATTCGTCTGGCAAAGTTTGGAAAAATCAACACTAAAATATTTGACTAGCGCAAAATTAACGCCAACACCGTAATATTTTCAACAGTGTACTGTTTAAGTGTTTGCCCGGCGTATTGGAGAATTGATCGCAAGCATCATTCCGCCGCCGTAGTATGCGGTTAATGAAGTTGCCCTTTCAACGATTAAGGCTTCTATTAGATATTTATCTGGTAAATATTAATAATTTATAATCGTACTTACCTTGCCATTTGCACTAAATATATTTCGTTACTGGAATGAAATAGGAGAAACGCCATCTATGGAACAATTTCTGTAATACATGTAAGTATTCAACGTATTTACTGTACTATATAGGGAGAAAACTGCTACACGATATATGTGCTACTATCCTACTGATATTCTTCAGTTTCCACAACCCAAACCCCAATTTGATTTAATGCTTCAGATTTGTGTATCAAACCGCATTTTTAATCGAATAGAAGAAAAAAACATGTTAACTTGATGGTAATATTGAAGGAAACGTTTTTATTGTTAATTAGAAGAAATTGAAACTTTAATTTAACTAAACAGATTCAAGCGAAGTTCTTTCTTTATATAACTCGGGAAATTGCTTTACTTTAACTCAAATTTTGGTCATGATAACCAAAAAATTCAACCAAGAGCATTTTGTTAAAATAACACAGCAACTTTTTTGAGTATACGCATTCTACAGATTTGGTTAGACATTGGTTAAATTATTATTTTTCTGAAAGATAGATTGGCCTAATTCATATAACGATTATTAATGAAGGCCGATTAATCTGAAAATTTACATAACTCTATAACTTTTGCCCTAATTATTTTTTTCTTACTTTACCTAACACGAAAATGACAAACAAAGTATTTTATCAAAGAGGGCCGATGACTCTAAAAATTTGCATACCGTCATAACTTTTCATTCTGGGCAATATTTTTAGCAACATTTTGGCATACTGTGCACGAAAAAGGCAGTTTACAGGAGACGAAAATAGTTTTTATTCGACTGCAAAGACCTACTGGATTTTATAAAACCGAAAGCAAGCGATAACTACTGCTGTGAACTGATTGTACAAGCATATATGTTTCAAGAAATTAAAAATGACAAAATTAATTTAACTAGCTCAGCAAATAAAGATTTAAAAGGGCGCACAAAAACAGATAACCTCAAGATTATTTTCAGAATTGAACTAATCATGAAAACAAAATGTGGGCGTAAGTAAATTGACTTTCTTTAAAATCCCTAATAATTGAAATGGCTAATTCAAAAATAAAAGAACTATTTAAAATGATATTCACAATCAGAAATTTTATTGATCAAAAAGAAAAAGAAAAAAAAAACATTTAATTACAAACAACAGGGGAAAAAACCTTAAGACAGAATGTCTTGGATTAAAATAACCCCTTCGTGAATTTACAATTAAAAAGGACAATGCAAATCCTTTAGCAAACAAAATGGTAGATTCGTTCTAGAAGGAATTTCTTATACCACAAAAAAAATTCACGTGGTCTCAAAACATAATCAAAGCAAGCTACAATTAAATTAACGTAGAGAAGCAAACAAAATCAAAATGAAATTTAAAATACAAGCTGTAAGCTACTCTTCACCTACCCCGAGGTGATTAAAATACAATAAAATTAAAACTAACAAAAAAAAACGGAAAATTTAAACTCTTAACGCGGTTACTTCTAGAACAAATTATTAACGGGCCTTATACATAAATTGTGCACAATATTATAACACCAATTAATAAACTGAGTTGTCTGAATGAAGATCAAAATTAACAAAATAACGAACAAATCCTTACAAATGAAAGATTGCAAAATGGATGCAAAGAGCTCAATATATATATATACTTACATACGCGACAATAATTCAGAGACTGAGTTCCTTCAGAGGCCTCACGCGCCTCAACGCGTATATACAAAATAGCAATTGCGCGCGCTGCGTCAGCCGCAAAAATCACAGAAAATGCCTTTTAAGAAGGACCTAAAACATGAACAAAAGCTAAACATATAAAGGAAAGAAAATAAACTAACTAACTGAACAATAAAATACAACAAACAAAACTACTAAATTCTTAGCAAAATACACAAATATTAAATTTCAGTGAGAATTTGCGCGCGGCATAGCCAAAGCTTGATCTTCGAAAATGAACACTGAGTTTACAAAACCCGGAGTGCCAGTCCACAGCACTACGTTTCAGAGCAAGCAGGGCTTATTTCTGAAATATTGAACTCCAACTCAAAGTTGTTTTTGTCCATTCTACCTATTTTCAACTCCATGCGTCGACATACTGTACATTGTATGAGTACCGATATTGTCGTAAAGATGGTAGTTCGGTTATTTCACTACACTAACAATACATATTCGACGTAATTTGTATACGGGGCAGACGTGGCCGTAAAATATTTATGTATTATTTACCAAGTAAATATCTGGAAACTGTAATCGTAAAAATGGCGACGTTCATCGCATCGAAGCGGGTTGATCCCTATGGATCGCGTAACTGGCGCACACAGGCTCTGAATGTATTTAACCTCATAATAATGCTGAATTGACTAAAATTTGGTTATCTGTTAACATTTATAAATTCACATTCACGAAAATGCCACTCCTATAATACAAATATATGCTAAATGAAATACCTATTTGAGTATTTGTTATATAGCTATTCTACCACACATGTTCTACTATTTCAACGAAGAAATTTTACTTTGCCACTTACATGGATTTTTTTTCAAATCAAACCTATCTGTTTTACATAAGCAAGAAATGATTCTTAATAATAATAATAATAATCTATATTTCCAACAGGTCAAAAACACCCAATTACAGGAAAATATATAAAAGAAAAAGAAAAGTGCATGCCAAGTAGCATTAACAAAGTAAAAAAGTATATAATTCATTCTTAGAAACTAAAATTTAGGCATATGAGAAAACTATAACATGTTGCTTACACATTTCAAAGAACAAAATAAGATCATCAAACACTCAGGGAAAACAATGGGAAAAAATCAACTATAACTAATTGAAAGAAGCATAAGCACAATTTACAATAAATTTCAAGGCATCATAGTTGATGTGGCATACATCTGAGAATCTGTTAAAGTGGTCTCACATTAATGAGATGGAGGATCTGAGCAGCATATTGGACCTGTGTAGATCACAATAAAATGTAACGGGAATTTAGCGTAGGAATGAAAAAGTTAAGTTTATGTAAAAGCCACCAGGTTAAATAAAAATTTAATCAAACTAACAATTCTTCTAGCTTGCAAGGATTCGAAGTTGAATTTGACTAAAAGTAGCCCATAATCAAAACCCTTTAGTGGATAAGATCTCTTAGCTAAAAAATAAAGAAACTTTAAAAACTTTCTTTGGGCCGATTTAATATTATTTATATGAATTGAGTAAATAGCAAACCATATTAAAACTGCATATTCTAAACTAGAGCGTATCAAAGAAAAGAACAACGTACTCAACGTCATATCACGAAAATCCCTACAATTGCGGCAAATAAAACCATAAATTTTAAAACTACGTTGGACAACATCTGCTATGTGATGGGAAAAAGAAAGTTTGGGATCAAATAACACTCCCAGATCTTTCGTTAAACTTACAGAGATTAGAGTAGCACCGGCGATAGTATAAGAAAAAGTAACAGGGTTGATTTATTTATTAAAAATCATAGATTTACACTTGCAAAGTCTGCATTTATTACATCAGGAACAACAGCGTAGATATTAAACTGAAGTACTTCGCAGTCTTCAACAGAATCAATAGAGGCAATAACTTTAAATCCTCAGCAAACATAAATTTTTCGCAGGATATATCATTAACAAGGTCATTAGTAAAAATTAAGAATAGAAGAGATCCTAAATTTGAGCGTTGGGGGACGCCTGATGTAGGTGTAATGAATTTAGACATGAAGTCACGGTACTTAACACATTGTTTCCTACTTAGCAAATAAGATTTAAAGAAATTTAACAGGGAGTTAGAAAAGCCAAAAGAGCGCGTGATAATCTATCTGAACAAATGCCTTCTGAAAATCCAAATATATTTCGTCGACCTGTCCCCTGTTATCTATAATTTCAGAAACAAATTGGATAAAGCAGGCCAAATTGGTAACCGTCGACCTATTTTGCATGAAACCATGTTGTAATGGAGATATTAAATTACAAATTGAGGAATAAATCTGCTTATATTATTAAGCCAGTACTTGTTTGGCTATTTTTTTTTCTTGGCACCTAATTAATATTTCTTTGTCACTATTTAAAAGAAAAATATATTTGAATTATTACATATTTACTAACGATAAAGGAATATTTTTGTCAGTTTGTGTAAAATATGTTTTGGATTTATACCTTTTCGCTAATATTGTATATATGAATTTCATTAATGCTAATATTGAATGCACTCTTTAAGTGTTTGGATTATGAAATTAATCGCTAATTAAACCCTAATTATAAAAAGGCAATTTTTCCATTTTAGATGTAAGCGTTGGTAGCAAAGATAAAATATCGATGTAAATTGCAGTCCTTTTTTTGTTTTGTGAGAGGTAGAAATGTTAAACAAGATTGTAAACATGTCAACAGTAGTTAGGGTATAAGCAATGACTTCCAACACGATGGATTCCGCCGACAAAGAAACGACTACCAGCATCCATCATAAAGCAATGGAAAGTAAAGGAAAAAAAAAACAATCAAGCCAGCCGAGACGCAGGAAAGCCGGAGATTTCCGTAATGACCCTCAGGAAAAAACGAAATTGTTTGTTTCAACTGCGACGCTGAGCGCCCTCTGGCCACGCATAAGAACGCTTCGCGTGCAATAACTCGAAGTCGCAGGAAAGGAATCAACAACAAAAAAATATTTTCGGTCGTCTTAACATTGACGGTAATAAGACACCGGGCGATTTCTTAAATCCAGACATTCGAGTCAAGGTAATGAGGACTCATTTCAAGAATCTGGTCCCCGCGATGCTACCTCTCCTCGTTCCTCTGATTCGGTGAGCTCCTCTCACGGCATCCACGTCATCTTGCGTCCTCCTTTTTCCCCTGCTCGGTGTCTCTTGTAATCTTCACGGGAGTGCGACGGAGAAAAAAGTGGAAAGACTGCTTACTGGTCGATCGCTTCGCGGTTGGTAAAGGAGGTTATGTATCTCCGCTTGTCCCACTCTGAGGTCACATAGCGGACAACGTATCCGCCGGGCTTTTACTGGTTTCGATCTTGTGTGCATGTGTGACGTGTGTGTCTGTTGGTAACTTGCCTACAGAACAAAAAGATCTGGCTGACTGCAGATAGGCACTATATTCTGGAGAAATTTTATGTCAGGTCGAAGTTTAGCACACGTCAGCGTATGTAATTATCTCTGCTCGACTGTCCAAAGGAACATAAATTGTGTAACAGTAGATTGTATTGTTTCGGGAGACTACCAATCAAAAGAATTTTATTACCCCGGCTTATTATACAGATTGTCCCATCGAATTAGATTAAAAGAATTTTTCGAATTTCTAATAGAAAATGATCTTGAAATTCGTAGAGTAGCCATAACCAACTATGGTCCAAAGGAAACATTTTCAACAAAAAAAAAACAATATTTCAAAACAAAAAACAGATAACTAATTGTTCTACCAATCTCATGCAAGTATAAAGATGTATTACAGTAATAATCACGTACAGAGTATTAAAAAATATATCTTTAACAAGGACAGTTTTAGACATTCACGACATTAAAGAAATTTGTTGCTATTTGCTTATATTTCTTTCTTCATTTCAAATGAAAAACATTGCTTTGTGTGGACGATGTTGCCAGCATTAAATCATACTAGTTAGTGAGGTTTCGATCATTGCTTATTTTTGTATGTATTTCTTTAAATTTTCGTGTTTGTTTGAATTTTCCGTTTTTTTGTGTGTATGCATATGAAATTAGCAATTGCAGGAAGTAAATATGCATGAAGTTTGATGGAATTGTTGTACAGTCTAATGATTTGATAAATTATCAAAGAAAATTAAATCCTTAAGAACTCGATTTAGTGGAGAAGGAAAAGGCAAGAATTGCAGTAGCACTAAGAACTGCGTCCATGTTTTAAAATCTAGAGCTTGACTGAATTTGGTGTAAATGTATAATACTACTGATAATTAGAGATGGTGACCTTTGTTTACTCTGTTGGTACACGGTGGCGCAGACTGTACATGATCGGTTGGCATCAAGACAATCTTAAGAAGCTGTAACAAAATCAGTTGCTGCATTTAGATAAGAAGGAATGGTTCCATAGCCGTCGAGTGGTAGAATAAACAGCTATCATAGAGATAGAAAACTCGCTAAATCTTTAACAAAGCGAAAAAGAAACAGATGAATGAGAAAAATTCCAAGAAAGCACTCGTTGAATATAATAGCATTCTAGGGATAGTTAGTTTAGTTAATTAGTTAGGTTAGTAAGAGATGGTTTCGCATGGTTTGATTAATTGTTCCGTCCACTGCGACCACTAGGGTCTCTTGTAGAGTGGATATTACCTTAGAATTCATCCAACGACTTCAGGCTCTTAAGCTAGCTCAGTATCTTGCTGAATTAGATTGTTTTCAAACTTCCGAAGATTACATACCTGATTCTTGTAACAGCTGGGCACTGACAGGATATATGCTCAACTGTGTCCTCGTCTTCACAATCGGCATTCAATCTCATCAGATGCTGTGTAAGTGCTTTCTGAGTTCTAGCAGCACTTTGATTTTGGAATGACTAGGTGGAATAGACTCCTTTGCATGCGCCAAACAAGGACAGTTGTTCCAGCATTGGAGCACTTTCTGATTTGAGCAGAATTTTATTTGCTAGTTAGCTACTGTAGGTGCTATGTCAATGGGAGATTCTGAAATCGCTCCGCAGCGCCCCTTTTTGGTAATGATGTCTGCTTCCTCATTTCCCTCTTGGGATAGCTAAGAAAGAATCATGGAAAAAGCTCTGTGAGGATGTGGAAACTGCATCTGAGACTCCATAAACTTCGCTCAATAATTCGATCATTCCTCTGGAGACTACGACGAACCACAACGGGTTTTACAAACACTGGAAAGGAAACGTTTGAGGTTTCACCACAGAATCAGAAGAAGTTAATACTAAAAATGCAAACGACCAGCAAAAACTTGAGAGCAATCGTTAAAGAGTGCGCAAAGACTGCTAGGCGCTAGCTGGCAAGAACGGTAACAACATAGCACAGGGAATTGCGAACTATCAACTTTTTCAAACCCTACAAATCGCCTGGAGCGGATAGAATACCCCAAGTATGTATTACTACAATATGGAAAAGAATACATGGCACCATTGCTATGTAGACTATATAGAGCTAATTTAGCCCTAGAATACATACAGAAAGTACGGAATGGTGTGAAAGTTGCCTTTATTTGTAAATGTGGGCGATCGCTGAGGATAAGGCATACCGATCTATAATCCTGTTAGTATTCATACTGAAGGCTATGGAAAAGCTGCTAGAGAAATATATTAGGGAAACCTGTGTAGGGCAAAGGCCGCTAGACTTTCAACATGGTTAACAGGCAGGAATTCATATGATAATGGCTTACATCAATTCGTATCACAAGTGGAGGCATTTATTAATAACCAAGAAATTGCGCTAGTGGTATTTCTGGACGTACCAATCTAAATCAATAGTAACAGCTTTAAGACACCGTGGGATGGAAAACACTATTTGCAAGTGGGTGTAAGCAATGCTAAAAGGAAGAATCTTTGAAACAGAGTCAACAGGTGAAACAATGTAAGTGTCTGTAAGCAGGTGGTTGCCCGGATACAGGATATTATAGCTAGAGGTATGCTGATGACATTATAGCACTCACTATGGAGGAAACTCATGAATTATTTTAGAATTCTTGGCGAGAACTCTGAAATTAGCGGTAGGATGGTGTATGTGAAAGACCTATCCTGATGACAGTACTCGTTAGTATTGAATTCGTGCTTTGCACTGGGTTGATTTTCATCGGTTTTAATTCAAGCTATCGCCGATAACAATCATGAAACTAGTTATTATTATCTCTGACAATATTCTCCTCAAGTAGATCATAGTCCGCCAGTACTGCTTTGTAAGTTTCAAAATGAAATTCCTAGTAGACGTCCGAAGAAGTTTAATTGGCCTTGGGGTCCTGTGTGCACTACTAGAATGAAACAAGATACAAATAACTCAATCTGGGCCCTCAAATCATTACGCCTGCGCGATAGCTAAAATTATAAGTACCGGGTATGTCTAGGAAATGGATTTAGAACTTAAATTACTCGTAGATCCTGTCCTTTCGTTTGAGAAATCTTATAATCCCGTAACATACCGAAATACACTTTATTCAGACAAGACTCATCTCGTCAATTAAATCACGGTTATATCTTACCAAGAATGCCCAATTGATATGACATAGCAGATACTCCCTAGATAAAAATATACGAAATTGTTGCGCGGCGCTTGCCCTTGTGCGAAGGCATTAAACGATTTAATTAAACCCGGACGTCCAACACGGGTGAACCGTTTAATAACCAGGGGGTTAAATACCACCACATTTCTAGTGCGTACGCTCCTAGAAAGTTTTGAATTATTAGTTCCGGTCCTCGACGAAAATGGAATAAATTTTGCTAGCATATGTCTCCGCATATTGGCTAGTTAGATATTCGCATAATTACTTCAAGTGTTTACGTGCAGTTCTCTGGTTTATTGAAGTGCAATATGATTTTGGTGTTTTATTTAGTCTCTAAAGTAATATACAAACTTCTGCAATTAAACATAATAGTGCTGGTTTGTGCAGGTACAAAAATCACCATTTAAAAAAAAAAAAAACAAAATTTAAACTTCAGCCAGCGATGAGATACTTAGTTAAAAAATGTAACAAAGAAAATATTTATAGCTGAGCAGAGCAAATAAAAGTAGGTATATTTAAATATCAGAGATGTGAGTTTTAAACCTTTGCACTAGATCCGTTCAAGAAAAATTTTGACAAGACCCCACCTGAAAATAGGGCTCACATGTAATAGGGCTTCTTTGGCTCATTTTGAGGACAATCAAGTTGTTTTGTTGCCTTGGCCATCGAGATCGCCCGATCTTTCACCCATCGAGGACGTCTGGGATATTATGGGAAGAAAATTACTCAATTTACAAGTTACACATAGCATGGGATGAGATACCTCAGGAGGAAATCGATCACCTGATTAGAAGTATACCCAGACGTGTTAATGAGTGCATAAGACATCGTGGTGGCGCAACACATTATTACATTTTTTTTGAAGAAGTTAACAGTTCAATTTTTATCAAATTTTGATAAATTACTAGCCTCACTCGAATATACTTGTATACTAAAAACTATTCAAATAAAATTATTTTTACAGGGTGTTCTTTTTTCTATATCACTTATTGTTAGTATATTTAATTTGACAAGAATAAAGCACAAAAAAAATACTCCCCTGCCAGATTCGAGCACAGACTTTCTCTAAAATAACTCACGACCAAATGACCTCGACAAAATAGTTCTTTTCTCTCATGGTATCTTTGAACAATAAAAACACACTTTAAAAATATAAAATATTTACTGGACAACGAATTTTGAGAATTGTTTTAATTTTTTAATTGCTACAGATATTCGCTAGATGCTAGCCAAACTAAATATGTGCAACTGAATCGATGCCGACAATTAGGGTCTTTAGTGAAAATTACGCAAATATTTGAGAATGAAGGTTACATATTTAAGCTTTACCCTAGACAACATTAAATTGAAGTAAAAAGGCCAAAAAATCTCTGATGGCGTGCAGAAACTTCGCAAGAAAAACTGAGAATGCAGTTCAAAGATAAATAAAATAAAAATAAAGAGAGTTGTCATCATTTATGGATCAGTAGCTCGGATTAAAAGAAGAATTAGTTTGGCTACCGCAAGAACCAATACGGAAATATGGGCATGCGTAAGTACAATTGGGGTACCATCTTGAAACTGAATAAAAATGAAATGGTACTGGATCGCTCAAAAGCGACAGAAGGAACTGGAATAGGAATATATGAATCTAAAACCAAGTATTTCGAATGCTTGGTCAAATACTCGAGGCGGAAATACACGGTATTAGAAGATGTGCGCGGTTCAGTATTGACAGAAATTG
This sequence comes from Protaetia brevitarsis, assembly GCA_004143645.1. NCBI lineage: Eukaryota > Metazoa > Arthropoda > Insecta > Coleoptera > Scarabaeidae > Protaetia > Protaetia brevitarsis. The sequence goes on from RXPK01000088.1 coordinate 4,162,408, forward strand.
CTGAAAGTAAGAGATTATCATAATGCCTTCTAGGCAAGTAGCCATTCAGGCCTCTTTCAGACGAGGTGATTAGTTGATTCCACTTGTTGAACGGACGGTTGTCAAGGAGCATACTGATATAGCAAATGATTGGGAACCGTTTGAGCTTCCACACAGAATCAACTTGTCCACTTCGGCGGCTTGAATAAGCCTTCAATGACAATGAACGAGTTGAGGGTAAACTAGGCAACTTAGTTAAATTAACCAAACTGTTTCATCTGAAAGAGGCCTAAAGCGCTGAGCTCATATTTAATCAGCTTTAAGATGATCTGAGAGCGTCTAAAAAAGTTAAACAAGCCAGGTTAAAGAAACAAAGTAACCCTTATATGGTTTCTTGTACACACAGAAATGGAAGGAAATGTAATAGCAGATAATCTTGCAAAAACGGACGATCCTAAGGACCCGAAACTTTTTGCGGGATACGTAGCAGTACAGTAGTGGAAGGACTAAAAGTTAAGTAGAGAGGTAAAAGCCAATTGTTGGAATAAGGCAAGCTAAAACTGTACCTCGAACATATAACTCGAAGAGATTTACAGAGTGCATTAATAGAAAACTTAAAAGAACATTACTCGTATATTAACATGAATCAACTGAGTAGGCTCGGAATGGTAAAAAAAAATCGAATGTAGATTTTGGGGGGAGCAGGATGAAGCACGTATCCACTTTCTATCAAATTGTGTCGCTCTCTACACCTCAACGGCGTTACTCTTAGGTTCGTGTCAATACACTCTTTAAAAGGAGTAAGATTGGGCGGTTAGCTGCAAATCAACAAGAATAGGGGACGCAATACATCTTTCAGGTGGTAGTGTACTATATCACCTTCCCACTTTCATACATACAAACAATTCTTGGAACTTTTTCTTTTCTCTCACTATATATCACTTAAACAAATTGTAAGCGTACTGCTGTATACTCCATATGCATATTTCACAATTATTGCGTTACAAACGCGAATGGAAATAAATTATACAGCTATTTCTTGTAAAATGTTCTTTATCATGACATTACTTTCCATACGTGCACAAATATGTGTGTTGTACTTACCCAGCTCTGATTAAAAAAATATTTTTTTTCCACGCCAACATTCCCATGTGGGCAAATGTAAATTTAGAAAAAACGTATATGAAATATTCACTGCCTCACAATGGCGGCAAGCATGGATATCGTGATAGAATGCAGTTCAGACTTTCGCATTTCATTTAGTCGCAAATGTTTGCCGTCGTAGTTGCTGATGACTATATCGACAGAAATTCCATTTCTTTCATCTCAGTTGACAACCAGCTCGATACGGCACTGTGGTGCCATATCGACGTGCTTAGCCCTACATGTATATCTAGTAGACAACGCTTTCTAACATCGCACGCTCTGATTAAAGTCCTAGGCTGCATTGTGGTGTACCACAGTGCTGTTTTATTTTATTTTTTTCGTACGCTTTGTTAGGTGGTCCTGAGTTTGTTTTCTGCCCTTGCCGCAGTCTATTTTTCTTGTCGCCCACGTGCGATTGCTCGCTGACCGAAAGAGCTCGTCGAAAATTATTCCTCGCTTTGTTTTATCCTGGCACTCGTATTTTGTGTCGTTCGGGACTGCGCTTGTGGGATCGATCGGATGTGCGAACGGCTAACGGCATGCCGCTGGAATATCCGATTTTAATTTTTTACAGCCTTCGAGCGGGGATATAATTGATTCGTTTGCGGTTCTATTAAGATTTCAGCGGTGAGATAGGAAAATATTGTTTTTGTGTAGATTTCACATTAAGTTTTTTTTTTTTATTCAACCAACACGCGCACCTATCTGTTGATGAATTTGTGTATTTTTTACTCTGGTATGCATCACCGTTGGTGGAGGGGCCTTTCTCCTCCTTTTTTTGTGTGAGGTGGTTTCGCGTTCGCCGAACAAAGGCTGTTAAACTGGAAAATAACAAAAAAAAATACCTTTTTCCTCATTTACAAAACCGATTGTATCCGATCGTGTAGGTTTTTGTTCTTTTGTAGTTCAAAAAACCGTTTCGAAATTAGCATTCGTTTGTGGATTTGAGAGGAAACTAACTATAATAAGTTTTAAAAGCCTTTGTCATCAACGTAAGAAGAAAAAAAATAAAATTGTGATCCCATATTTTTTTTATTAAGTAATTAAATTAAACTGAATAATTAAAATGATATATGTAGCTTACTGTATATAGTAAGCTACTTATAAAAAAAGTATGTTATACAATACACCGCACACCGCTTGGCTTCCGAGTTAAAACCGTTTCCTGGCTCTTTTTCTAGCCTATGTTTCGTCCTCAATCGCTGACTTGAAACACAAGTTTCAGATCAAGAACAGCAGCAACAGACCTGAAAATTACCCTTGCCATAGTGAACGAAACATCGACCATTAGAAGATTCAGGACGCTGTTCCAAACCGGAAGCAAAGCAATGTACCAACATTAACAAATGAAATGCGAATTAAAGCTCCACAAATCTTCGATTATTTATGCAACCGAAACTAGAAGTATTGCGTACCCAACAATGCGTAATTCAGAATTGTTTGCAAATAACTTTTAATTACTATTTCAGTACACTGTACGTTTGATTGCATTAATAATCGAAGATTTGTGGAGTTAAAATTCGCATTTAATTTGCCAAAGATGGTACATATAATATGGACAACGTTAGCGTTTTCTTTTTTTTTTAAAAAAAAGGTGTTAATTATTTCATTTGAAGTTGCACTCGCTAAAAAATAATTTGAAAATGAAAAGTTTGCTTGCGGTGTTCTCTTTATAATCGTTTGTGCTTTTCGTTTTGTCTCTAATTCAAATATTTTATTTAATACTCACATTTTTCCTCTTGATATAATAAGGCCTTCGCTTTACGTAAATAATACATCCTCTGAATGAGTATAAATTTACAGATTTCATGTTACTGAATGCCATTAATTCGAAAATTGTATCACTACGCAGTGTTCACCTAAAATCTCTTCAAACACAATTTATTCATATAAAGCCTTCATACTATTAGGCGTAAGACTGGTGAAATTGAATTTCATTTATTGCGTTTTCTTGTATATTCTTCTCACTCATTCCTATCTCTAGTTTTTCTTAATTTTATTTCCTATTCCTATTCATCCTTTTTCTGCTGCTTCCTTCACACCACAAATGCATAGTGAGGTGCGCATTTTGACAATTATTTCCGTCCGGTCCCGCCTCCTTCTGTGTTAGCTTGGCCTGACTCGGCCCATCCCGTCACATCTGTCAGTCCAGCTCGCTCAAGCCCGTCTGTCAGTCTTTCAGCCCATAGCCCGTAAAATTCACCGATCATCCTTCCAAAAGAATAAATCCTCCTTCTGTAGGAAAACTATTTTAATTTAAAGACTTAGGGTTTTTATGTGCAGCTGCAAAATCTATAATACGGGTTGTAGCAACTAGTGCTGGCGAATGTGTTGATTTAATAATTAAGTAGAATAGATAATTTACACAATATTTATAATTCCAAATAAACATATGAAGCACATTTTATTGTAAAACAATATATTTTTGCTACGAAATTGATTTGTATTTGAGAATATAAAATGAGATGAGATAAAAAAACTGTCGATTATAAGACATATTTTAAAGGATAAACTTTCAATAAAATACCCTACTCAAAATTTTAATCACCATGAACTAAATCAACTCGTATTCTCCATTATAAAACAGAAAATATTTGCTTTTGAATTTCATGCAACTTCGAAACACGAATTTTAGAAGGAGCATCGAAGTACGTACATTTAATTAAGGAATAATAGTAAATAGGTATAAAATTAATTCGGCCAAATAATTTGAAAAACTCAAAAACTATGAATATTCAAATATGTTTTTCTGTGAATAATTTTAAAAATTTGTCAAATAGAAATACATTTCTTTTTGCACTAAAAATTATGTAATTTTCAGGCCTCTCTCTCTTCTCTCTTGCAAAGTAAATTAGTGAGATCTCACACGTACATACTTTTATTTCAATATTTTTTTTTTTCAAACGTTATCCCTGACAAGTTAACTGCTTATACAATTTACTATCTGCATTTTGCAAATGATAACAAGCTTTCTATAATGTGCATAGATAAATTTTATACATAAAGTACTTTCCATTCATCGTCTGGATCACTTCGTTTCAGTTTTGTGCGTTAAGCTATGAGTTGCTTACTAAGAATGACATAACCTGGCGACTAAATGAGTTTGACGTGAAGAGTTGGCAACTTAACGCACAAAACTGAAATGAGATGAGTCAACTGGTAAATGGAAAGCAGCTATAATTACAAAGCAATTATGATTTCAATTACTTATTTTAAACTTGTTCCGCGTCAAGTTGACATATATGAATCAAATGCTATAAATGGTCAAAAATGACGGTAAAGCCCGTCAAGCCCGCACCGTCGGTGCAATTTTAAAAAAGATTGGCGCGGCCCGCATCTACAATTTTTCGGCTCGGGTCCACCTCTAGTGTATAGATGACTGGGTATATCGTCGGTTAATCGATTCACTTATTATAAACATCATTTCAGAAGATTGATGACTTTGGGCACATTTGTACCATCTTTATGCCGCTGAAAAACATCATAGCAAATACAAATAAAACGAGCTAATTGATGTCTTGTATTTTGTTTGTTAATTATGAAAACTGCGTTTAGTATTAAGAATTAAATACATGGAAGGTTCATAAATGTGTAGGTATATATGTCGATGCTTATTGTGTACATACATACACGATAAAATTAAAAAGATGAGTGAAAAAGGCCAACAAAGCGAATTGTTGTTTTATTTATTCTCTAACATAACTTAACAACAATATGAATATCAATTCACTTATTTTAATTTCCTCCATTTTATAGTACCCCATATTTAGCTTTTTCATCGTCTTCTTAACTTTTTTGGTAACTTCGTCAATTGTAATTGTAAATAGTAACGTGCGTAGCGTATGTCTGGTTTACTCCAATTTCTGTTGTGAAATCTATTCAAGATGGCCAGTTTATTTTAACGGGATTACAAAATATGATGGTATAATGTCACAGTTCACTGTAAATTTTGCTTACATGACTTAAATACTTCTTAAGTATTTGAAGCATTAAAATTAGGTTAGATTTGATTCGAATATTTAGGAAGCCTGAAGGTTTAGGCATTATAAATTTTATTAAAACAGACCCTTATTTTAATCGGAGAATCCAGAAATGCAATAATATATAGGGTTTCTATTAAAAAAGCGCAACTTTGACACTTTTAAGGCTTTTAGAATAGCCTATGTAATTTTGAAAGTAATTTTGAAAAGTAACCATATATCCCAAAAATGATACTTTCTGAAAGGCGCACAATATTTCGTGCCGTATAGCGTGAATAACCCCGTATACTAAATTAAAACTTGCTTGAATTTTTTTAGTTAGCCAATTATATTCTAATTCTATGATTAAAAGTTTGTGGATTTATGGCTTTAAATGAAAGACGATTTTCAAATCATCAAAAACGTTTCGACAATTTAATGTCTTTTTCAAGTTTCAAATAATTCGTGAAAACAATTACTATACATGGTTGACATTTCCATCTATTATTATGTTACAACATAATGTTAATCAAATACATATAAAATATTACAAGGTAAGAGACGATATCACATTAACATTACTAACAAACATTTACAAAATAGGGACTGCACAGATTGAAGAGCATATTATTCAAATATCCGCGATTAAGCCATTAATCCACAAGCTTTTTATCATAGAACTAAATTAAGTTTATTAACTAAGTGCAAGTATAAGGACTGTTAAGATGGTGGACAGAAGCAAGAATTAAATTACATTAAAAGCAGTAAGAGCGATAATTGTTGCGGAATGTACCACATTGTTTGCGATAGTCTACGATTCAAAGTTATTATTAGCTTATGTATTAGGAAAATGTTCTGATGGAATACGCAAGGCGCATAATGATATGTTATATTTTTATTCTTGCAGAAAACTGTATAGGGCGACCCCAGTTCTAATGTAACAGGCCACCTTGATATATCAAACTATATATCACTGGGGTAATGAAAAGTATGTGAAAAAGTTCTTATATGTATAATATGTAGGTAACAATTACTGCACAACGGCGTACGAAACAGTTCAAGCAGTGCATGTATAATATCCTTTAGGAATAAAGTTATAGCTAAAGTTATTTTGTTCATTGAAATAAGTCTGCTGAATTTCGATACAATATCATAGTACAATTGGGTGTACAAATAATTGAACACCGAAGCAAATGTGTCAATTAAAATACATAGAGCAAATAATAGATACTACATACCTTAACATATGTAAACAAACCGTCAATATTGCTATAAAAATTGCTGTGCCCAATATTTTTTCATTCATCGTTTGGATATTAACTAGATTACATTAACTCATCCATTGTTTACTGCAATGGTATTAAGTAACTTTAGCCCAACTTCCAAAGTTCCACTTAATTTCATCTAAAATATTCAAGTCCCTGCCTTTGAATTACCAAATCAGCTATTTAGCCCGCTAGGCTATCGCGGTATTGCTAATAATTTTTTGTACTCGGGTTAATATACCGTACACCAAACTATTTAGAGCCTTAGAGATAAGTGGCCGATAATCTATGGCTAATATTTTTACAGAAATATTCCAACGGGTACCAACTTCCATCTAACAAAGCTAGAGTCAAAAGTGAGATTAACATCTCGTGGGCTCTCATATGACTTTTAATAAAGTAATTAAGATTGTAACCAGTTCCGAAATTTTTATCAGCAAATTTAATATTTACTGTTGCCCCTGGCAATTGTGCTCGCTAGCGGTCATGTTTAAATTTCAAAGTAATTTTAATAATTTCACACTTAATGGAACACTTTGTATTTATATCTGCTTTTCGTTTAAATTACTCATTCCATCAGTTGCACCAGAATATTTAATGCGATTGTAAAATCTATGTAGGTGGTTTGTAATGTATTCCGTGGTGTTGAAGGTTAAATTGAATAATATTATTAAGATCAGATGCATATTTTCGAAGAAACGTTTAGTAATAAGTACATATTTTCTAGCTTTATTCGTGGATTATGAGAGAAATCGTGAAATCGTTAAAGGTTTCTAGTGTGACAAGTTTTAATGTTATTTTTACGAAGAATCTATTAACGACTTGCACGAATTCTCCGATACAATTTATCACTCTTAATCACCGTTAAAGTTAATTAACAATGCGATTGGAACAAACTGGAAAAAAGCATGAGTTCACCTAATATAATAAATTTTATTTTACATCGTTGTAAAACGTCTAGCAGTCGTGCAATCATTAAGGTTGAATTAATTCCTTTTATCCAGATAACGCTTGGCTCTCGTCCTTACCAGGAAACGTTTTAATTGACTCGCGTGTAATCGCTAACTGCTTCAAAGAGCTTTTTTTATAACGTACATTTAAATAAAAATAGCTCTACTTATCTCTTAGATCAATGAGGAAGTGATTCGATGGTCGAATGTAAATGTATGTTGTACAATTTACGATGAGCGCGGATTTTACTTTTACGAACATAACGCCCCTGGCACCGTAAATATATCCGTTCCACTGTAGTTTTACAATTACAGCAGTAATGGCGAGTTTAGTAGGGCGAATATAGCTAGACATCGATTCACCTTTGTGTGGATGATGTTATTAAGAATTATACATGGTGAATGGCGATCAAAACGCCATGAAACGTTGAAGGCGTGCATAGATTTCCCCTTTGATTGGCGTTGACATCGCATTAATCGGATGTGTGAGTATAGAGTTCATGTGACGAGTTTTATTCCCTCATCAACGATGCTATCAACAAACTAATTGTAAGTTAATCCATCGAAGCCTGCCATTTTGTAGTTGGGGTGAGCAGTATGTCGTATATAGGAATATCGGTTATATGGAGGACATAAAATGTCACTGAAACTCAATGACCTTTCATATTTATTATAACGGCTTTATGTTAGTTGACATTATTTCATAGTTTCACTAAAACAGTAATTGAACCTACTAGCTGATTATAAGGTTAGAAAGAATAAATATTTAGTACATACGATTGTGAGTGGATATACTCTTTTGAGATTATGTACGGAAGTGAAGTGATTGACTTCGAAATTTCCTGGTTACCTTTTTTTTGAAGTTAGGATGGAAGGTCCAGGCACTTGAGCTAGGTACTCATTTTACCGTCCCTATTAAATCTTTTACTTGCACGCTAGCAGCTTGGTGTCCTCTATAAAACCCAGAATGTTGCCCAGTGGAAACTTGAGAACCCTTGAGGGCTCCAATAGATCGTTCCCGAAATGTTTCTGCCTGAGTACTTTCAATTCCTCATATGAGCAGATTACATGTAAACTCGTTGCTTCCTGTAGTTCGCATATGTTCATCAGTTCATCATATGCTACCAGGCAATTTAGCATATCACATTCAGTGGTTACAATTTAGAACTCGCTCCGCGAGAATCAATTTACTCGAGAAGGTATAAACAACGGAAAAATCCACGGAATGTAGTTGTGGGTAATAACCAACATCGTTTCTCTGTAAATGTGTGATGTGGATTGTTAAATAATTACGTTATTGGGCCGCATTTTATCCACGGACATCTGACGGTCAATTATTATAGAAATTTCTTAGAAGATAACTTGCCGGAATTACTGGAAAATGTTCCACAGGCAGATAAGTTATTGAATTTTCTTTTTTTAAGTTAGGATGGACACCTATAGTCCAGGCACTTGAGCTAGATACCGTCTCTAATAAATCTCTTACTTCCACTCGAGTAGCTTGGTGTTCTCTATAAAGCCCAGGATCCTGCCCTGTGGAAACTCGAGAACCCTCGAGAGAATACTTTCTGTAGTTCGCAGCTTCCGGATACGGTTCGCTTACTCGACTTGTGTTATATAGATAGATGCTTTTTCAGAGGACAGTGCCCAGTTACCAGCCCAGTAATGGTTTTAGCTTCTTTCTTGCGGCGTCTGACTGGGCTATCAGAGAATTTGGCATCCTCATCCCCTGTTAGCGCTGTAGTATGGAGTTGATCATCAGTCGACCTCCATTTCTTTGTGCTTCCTTTATCTAACCCGGTCCAAATTTCCCTTTTAGCAGAGTCCTTGGTAATCCCACATACGGGCTCTGGATCTATGAAGTGTCTTTTAGAGCCCTCCTTGACTACTTCGTCGGCTATTATATTGCCCTTCATATACTCATGTTCCAGCACCCAAATCAGAAACACCGTGTATCTCGTGCCAGTGTATCGAGGGATTGTTCTGTGCAGGCTGCAAGGGCGAATACCTCTGCCTGAAAGACCGCCGCATGCTTCCCCAGGCTTATAGATATCCTTTGAGTAGGGCTCGGTCCACAAATACCAACTCCTATGCCCTGGCTGAATTTGGAGCCGTCCGTGAACCAGTCTTCCAGAGCAGTGATATCTCCACGTGCCTGGTCTCTGTTCGGTATGGAGATCTTCACCTTTTCAATGAAGATAATTTCGGTGCCATACTGTATATGGGCATTTGCAGCAATGGCGCGTCCAGTATCGTACCCGTAGTATCAGTGTGCCCTCCAGCCCTGCCACAAGTTGTTGGGTTTTCAGTCTAAAGATCGCATTCATAGCCATCGCTTTTAGATAAAGTTCCAGAAAGTCCTTGTGAAAGGCACCATTCCTCCACCATTCGCAGTGCATTGCGCATGGTACCTGCCACTACGCCCAGGAACTTCCGTTTAGCTACTGAGATCATCCACGATCAAGCTCCGCAGCAGTGGTAACAGCACTTCCCCTTGAGGGCACCTCTAGCGGTCCTCATGGCGATGCTTTTATTTTGCTTAATATAATAATATAATTGCTTTTAGCATTTGGATATCGACCACTCTGCTTTTTAGCATGGCTACCTTATTTAAACTTAAATTAGATTATTCGTTAATTAAAGCAAAATATCAAAAATTTATCAACATGTTACACATAGTTGAAATCAAAGAAAAAAAATTGTTTCTAACACTGTTAAAATCCAATATGGCGCCCATAAGAAATAAGAAAGTTTATGATTGCCGAAAAGAACGAAGAAGTGGTATAAAAATTTTAAGTACACCATTAGATAGAAGATTAAAAGTGGCCTTGAGAATGTGTTTGTAGTATTTCCCTGCAATGTCAAATGAAAGTGCTAGAGGCAAAGTAAGAAAATAAAATGTTTCCGTCTTTTAAAAAAAAATCTCGAACGTCATTTAATTGAAGTATTTTTTTTTGGGATCATAATAACCACAAAATTTAACAATCTAGCTAAATTTAAACCTACTGTCTATCTTCAATAATAAGCGAAATCCCAATGGTGAGGATTAGAAATGAATCAGTTTGTATATACCAATATTAGGCTAACTATTTTGGATTGTGCATGTATGGCTAATATTTTGCGAATGCACAAATCCCGGAACAAAACTAAGCTTAAAATATTATAGCCTTTCTTCGTAGTTTGAATGGTTAGGTAAATTTTTTCATAAATTGCTTTTTTCCGCATTCATAGGGTGAACTTCATAATAGGAAGCGACTTATTACAGTAGCAGGTTTTGCCATCAACTAGAACTGAACTATCTATCTCAGAAATTATTGGTTGTTTTTGTAAAAACTCAATTTTGTAACATCATTCTCCAGAACATTACGCAATAACTAAATGCTGTAATAAAAAGAACAAAGTGTTTTGTAATATTGACAATACCTGGGAATTTATGTATTAAAGAACTAATATGGATTCCGCTCAACGAGTTCATACATTACTCTGTATGAAATTGTATACTATTCGAATGAATGTTATTTATCGTTTATTTTTTCTCCTTTCCTTATCGAATAGACTATAACCCAAGGTATGAATTAGTTATCAACAAATTCTCTGCCTGATCGTATCTCTCGCAGGATATTTCACGAAGACAAAAATTCAAACACTACCACTCACTTGTGGACTACAATCACGATCTTACGTTACGCACACATGTCAGATAATACACCCAAATTTGCAAACATAATACAAACACATGTATAACGTAGATTCGGGCGGATCTATAAATACCAATTTACAGACGAAGTGGAGCGAATAACGAACATAAATGATGCGATGGAAGTTGGAAGCGTGTGTGAATACCATTTTTCGGAAAGACAAATATCAATCTTTTGCCAAACGAATTTCGTAGCCTTCTAGGCCACTATTACAATTGCGGTTTAAGGCGAGGTTGAGCTTATTTTTTTTTTATTTATATCCATTATAAGTTTAAAGTGAAATTTAAAGATTATTGATCTACAGTTTAAACCGCGATTGTAATAATGGCCATTAGAGATTATAAGAGTTAAATAAACGTCGGAGTTAATACCTTTGTGAAATAAAGTTGGTAATTATCAATGCAAATAACAATATATATAGACAGTTATTCTAGCTAACAAATGAAAAAAGCACAATTTAACTTTACATGTATTCATTCTACCAACGACGATTATATAACAGGCCTAGTACTTGTAGTGGGGGTATCTCGAGAACTAGAAGTTAGTGGAGGCATACTCCCGGGCACAAAAGTGCATAGACCAGAGAGATAAGACATGACATCTACATTTGTACACGCTTTTGCAAGTGTTTGTTTGCGAACTGGGTTAAAAAAAACTAGTGCACTAATGATCTCGCAGAAGAAGAGCTTGTATCTGAAAAGAAGTAAATAAATAAACGAAAATAACATAAAATAATAATAAGATTTTTATAGGTTTCTCTCGCTTTTGCTAGAAGCTTCTTTAATGTCAATACTTTGACATAATTATTTAGAAATATATTACTCAAGTATGAAGATATGTACGTTTCAATTAAATTAAATCAGTACTGTGACAATCATTTTCTTCTAATTTCAATTTTTTTTTTGTTTGGGAACCCTTTTTGAAATATTATTCGAATTCAAAAGAAATAATAATTGTAAATAAACAATAATAAATGATGCTATATGTCACAAAATTGAAAAGTTCTTTTGATTTTTTCCTTTATATTATATTCGGGAACGGTAAGCGCACAACAATAATTTTCTAAGAACAGACAAACCAGTACTGAACGTCGTTTCACTATTTCGTGCGGTACCTGGACACTGTCTTGCCAACCTTCTCTAACACAGAATCCCTTTGGCTAAGTTAGGAAGTCCTTTGTCAGCTGTAAAAGTCTCTTACCGGAAAAAATACTATTATAATAATTGATGCAACCAATTATATATTTTTGTAAAATATATAATAGGATATAATAACATATAGAAAAAATTATATACAGGGTATTCAACGTAAGTGGTTCATTTAAAGTTTATGATGTTCTATTACTTACTTATATTTGAAATTTTGGCACCATACCGTTTCTTAGAATAATATCTATATTCATAACATAGCAAATTTGGAGTCTTTACTTGCAGTATTAACCGAGATATTAATTTCTCAATGGTGCAATGAATGACTAAAAAAAAAAGAAAAACTTAAATAACTCAAAAACGGCAACATGTAGCTATAGGAATAGCAAATGAAAACTGACGTATTCTATTTAAAATAAGAAAGTTGACATCCATTTCCGGTCAACCGGAAGTGATATTTTGGTTACGGTATTTTGCAGCTACAGTTCCAATCGAACAGATACTGGTGCCAAAATCTTAAATATAAGTAAATAATAACACATCATAAACTTTTAATGAATCAGTTACGTGGAATAGCCTGTATACATATGTAATTAACTTAGGCTAATATGCTAGGTATAATCATTTAGCAGTAATGGATACCAAAAAAAGTAACTATAAGCATTATTTTTTACAATGAGCAAACGGGAATATATTTTAACAACACTAAATTACTCACTTGCTGTGACTTTTCTCTACAATTTTGCCAGTTATTTTTTTCTTCTTTTCCTTTTTTGTTAAGAGTACACATGAATTGTGGTTTTGCTACCCATTTAACTACCCTCAAACCTGTTACAAACGCAACCTTAAAATCAATTCCGAAAACGTTGTCCAATTGTTTGTAACCGTCAACCGTCAAAGCTACATATAAATTGGTGGGGGAATAAATTTTTCATTTTCTGAGTTTCTTGAAAAATAAAAAAACAAATAATTTAAAAATCCCTTTATTTCAGAAAATTTTACCAAAAAATGCATTAAAAATCCCTCAAAACGTGATAAATCCTTGCAATTGGCAATACAGTCCGGCACACTACCTACCCCCACTCTACGTTGCAGGCCTGAATATCTAGTCGGCGTTGGTTCGCATTTTCATTTCTATTATCTCCTTGATCTCCAATAATTTCAAATGTGGGCCCCAATCTATTTGTTTCTATTCTTCCTACACGGTCCTTAATCTTGCCCTTTTTGTTTGCTCCATTTAACTACATTTAACAGAACATAATTATAAAAATAATTGTTTCGTATACAAAAAAGAATTCAACAAAACTATGTATTTTCTTTCAATAAGATCATCGTTTTCGAATAGAATTAAACCGTGTTATTTTAAGCTAAAATTGGTTGAATGAATGCAAGAAAGTGGTAACTTACTTTTTACTAAAATTTTTATTTTTCTCTGTGATACTAACGGCTAATTCTGTATATAAAGTTTGTTTTCATATCGGGAATTTTCAAACATGCATCTCCGAAGTTTTCATTAGGATATACTGTAAAACGATAGCAGATTCTAATGAACACTTTTATTCGATACTTCGACTTAAACATAAGATTTATATCTTTATATTTACAGATCCATAATTAAAAAATTTAAATATTAATGTAATTAAATTCTCTCAAAATCTGACAAAGACGTGAGGTAATATACATAATATAAATACAGTTTGATGCTATGCTAAAAATAAAACAAGATTCTTGTGAACGAAGTGCGAAAATTTCAATTTCAGATTTTACCGCAACACAGAAAAAAAGGTAGCGATTTCATGCACTTCCGGAATGTTTTCCGATCGAATACTCGCCACTAATTGAACAGCGAATATTTCCAGTGTGCGCGGAAATTCGGAGCGTTTTAAATTCCTACAGGGTCTTTTTAATTGCGATTTTTAAATTTGCAGCCAGTCGTTGGATAATTTCCGCGAGCCTACGCCCCGTTTTTCGGACACAATGTGGTCCCCGTGCAATATTTTTAAGGGAGTGTAATATTCAAATACATTGTGGAAAGATTTACGACGACACTCGAACATTTTACGACTTTGCCAACACCCGGATTACACTGCAAAAGGCTGGTGTGCTCAGATAAAAGTCGTTGTCGAGACGGCTTTAAGTTGCGGTAAGGTAACTTTGATATTAAGATGAATTTGATTAAGGATGAGTACACTTTGAAACTATTAGCCGTGTTATCAAAGTTTAATTCTTTTTCTAGGTAAGCAACTAAAACTAATTACAATTTACGTACTAAGTAAACTGTGAACTGGAAATTATAAGGTAGTTATTCAAGTAATCAGATGATTAATATTTATTATATTAAGCAACCCTTCCAAGCAAATTATATCGATTAGATTGAGTTTACTATTTTTTTTATTTATCAGAAATTTGTACAGCAGCAATTACTAACACAAAAAAAAAAACCTACATAAATAAAACCGGTACAGTGCTTTAAAGGGAAAAACGAAAAACAATTTATGGGGTAAAATGTTGAATGCATTTGCAGAGGTTAGTTAGGTGTGATGTCTTAAGGAAATTGTGTTTTCTAAACTAGCGGTTGCCTCACATATTCCCAAAAAATCTTTCTCGTGTAAGGTGAGACACAAAATTCATGCGAATATGGAAAGAAAGGATATCATGTAACATAGCTATAGCGTCAGTAAATCCCTAGAGGATTGCCGCAGCTATAGACTGCCAAACAAATCGTAGAAAATTCGAAAATAAAATAATTAAAATAAAATATAGCGATGATAACAATAAAATACAAATACAGTACATATAACAAAGCTAATATATCTTTGTATAATACACAACTTTACACTTAGTAGATCTATATTTTACCAGTCACCAACAACTACCTTCCCATTAATAGGCGTAATGAAAAGCTTCTTGTCTTACTAAAATTTCTATCACAACGCTATACTTAGCAATTTCGTATTACACTTTTAACAGCGTATGTAAAGAAGAAAGTAATTTTTATGTTTCTGCTTTATATTACCTACACTGAGAAAAATGGGTTAAGCAAAGTGTTTACTTGATAAAAAATCATTTACAATAGACAAAGTTTTGCTTGCAACTATTCTCCTCAATTAATACCTGCAGCTAAACGCAGTTTCCTGAATGTAAATTCTTACTGTAAATAGGGCTCTTATTATCGGCTATTATACAGCGTACCTGACAAATTCTTCTATAATAATCGTAATCAAACTGTGATTATTGGTACTGTATCTAACTACAGCATATACTTAGTACAAGAACAATAATACTAATTGCTATTAAACTCATGTATTTTCAAAAATAAGTATCAACTTGCCACAACTATGATTATTTGAGTTTTGCTGCACCTCGTGTGTTTTCGGGGAAGTTCTACGGTGTTTTGCGCATAAGCGTCATAACTAGTGTTGAATCACGTACACGTAATGGACGGATAAATCTTCCGTGCTTAATAAAGGTGTTTGCTTATTAATTAATACTCGATAATACCCGTGTTAAAAGTTAGAAATAGGAGAATTGCTTTCATCTTGAGGCTTCAGCTCCACCACTTAAGTGAATTTTGCAGGGGTAACATACGTAGATTATCTTTTGATATGCACCCTTCATAATCACAAACTATATATTAGAATGTATTAAACATTTAAGAGTATCGACAAGTTGTATAAGGATTCCATTCAATCAGTTGGAGTAATTGTTATGCTTCTAAAGTTTGCTTTGAAACGTCTGTTCAGGTTATTCGGTTATTTTCTGGTTCATTGTTGTTATTATGTAGCTTAAACATTACAATTACATTCATATCAGGTAGTCACTGTGTTTGTACTATACAAAATAAAACTATTACTAATAATACTGCTTTTTTTTCTTAAGTAATAAGTATTATGTACCATCCTTAGCAAATTAAATGCGAATTTAAGCTCCACACATCTCGATTATTAATGCAATCGAAGCTACAGCACACTGAAATAGTAATTAAAAATTATTTGCAAACAATTTTGAATTACGCATTGTTCGGTACGCAGTACTTATAGTTGCGGTTGCATAAATAATCGAAGATTTGTGGAGCTTTTTTTTTGTACTTTATCAGTTATTCACACAGAGTACACAGTAAGCTGTTTAATAAATATTCACTGAACCTCCTCGTGTCGTGCACTAACCATGATTGTACGACAAATTTAAGGTAAGTGTATTGCATATTTGTAGCAAACCATTATCTTTTATATATCAGGTATTTAGTGAACGTGCATTAATGATACTGTTTCCTTATCACAAGTAATCCAAATAGCTTATATTAATCATGAAGGTGTGATAGCAACTATAGAATAGTTCACTCATAGCAATATATCTACTTGACATGGGCAAATCTTTTACTTACCGCAACTGCAAATATTCAAGTTCAATTATCATCAGTAACTTCACAAGTTACCGGTATGAAACAGACCGTAAGTAACTTAGATTGCTTCTTGTTAGATCTGTGATTAGGATCTCTTTTTTACTAGTGCTAAGTAATTTGTGCTTTTGTCCCCTATTGAGCTGAACCTTTTACTTATGATAATTATATTTTTAGTTATGATTATTAAATATTTTACAAGTGACAAATAAAATATGAATGGGATTTAACAGCAAAATATGTATTTATAAAACTCCAAAATTAATATTTACAGGTAATTTGCTACCCTCTGGCGGATATTACACTATATTTCTTTGACATAGATCTTTCCAAAGAAGTTTTGTAAAAATGGTATAAAAGATATCGATTTCTTATAAAAATTAACTCATTACACTATACAAGTTCTTTGTCATATAAGTTTTATCGAAGAGTTTTGTCAAAGAACTTTTATGGTGTAATATCAGATTCTTCAGATAAACCTGAAACTTTCAATCATCTCCTGAAAGCAAAACTATTTATACACAACAAACCATTGCAACCACTAAAATCAAGTACGTCAAACTTGGCAGTACGAAGGTAAATCGTCTGTACCTTATTTACGGCAAACGTCATGGCACAAGAGCCTCGATAAGTTAAACTATTGATGGTGGAAACCGTATTTTCACTCGTCGTTAATAAACCGTTTAAGCGAAAAGTACCTGTGTTCAGCACCGAGAATAATTAGACGAGCATTCATAAAGAAAATACTCCTGTAGATCAGATACACAGGGTTTTCTTTTTCAATGTTTTTCTGTGCTGCCGAGGAAAATATTTACATCACCAAAATGTGCTTATTTATTTACCAACGCCCTAAAGAATTTATTCTCCATTCCCGAGTGAATTAAAACATCCAAATTAGTATTTGTGAGGGTGGTTGTTTTTTTGGGTGAATAAGAAAACGGAAATAAAAGCTCCTAAAATACCAACAAAACCCGGAAAACAAAGAAAGAAAGAATTTCGTTTTTTTATTAATAAACAAAGTATGTTTACCTTTAATAATATATTCCACCACAAATAATAATTATTTATGAAATGAAACAGTTCGTGAAGTGAGTTTTTTGCGCTCAAACGCGTGAGGAACTATAAATTAAAAATAAAAAGGTCTCCCAATTTGGCTGCTAAAAATAAAAAACTGTCATTTTAAATGAATGCAATTTATTAAAAATGTAATGATAGATTTTCCTATGTATTGACATTACTTCTTGGTTACCCATTTGCTATTTCTGCAATGTTGGATGTGTGTAGATTTTAAACTTTTGATATTTCGTAGATTCATATTTTTGATATTTATGATAATCTGCTCTTTATTTATAATTAACAACGATTATTAACTCAGATACACTTTAAAATGTGTCAATGATGTCAATATTGTAAATTATATTCAACAACCCTCCTTGATTTAAACTTGTTAAATCGCATCAAACGGCTTAAAAGCTCTATTACGTAATGTTTAGTTCAATTCTAAATTTACTAAATAAGTCCTTTGATAAAGTTTCAGTAAAAATATCTGCTATATTACTACTTGAATCAACATACTCATTGTCATTTATATTATTGAAATTATATTTTTATAAATTAAGTGATATCTAATGTCGATATGTTTTCCCCTTTCGGAGTTTCTGAAACATTATGACATCAATATTGCACTTTTATTGTCGCAGTAAAGTACACCTTCACCATCTACATTGAAATCACTTAAAACACATTTTATGTTTATTACTTCCAATGCCGTACCAGCCACAGGCACATATTCAGACTCTGCAGTTGATAACGCGACACAGTTTTGTTTTTTTAAAGCCAACTTACGGGACTTTTCCATATAATACGACGCAACCACTAACACTTTTTCTGTACCTTTTGTCTGTTGCCCAGTCTGCATAAGATATGTATGCTTGTATTAAAGTACCTACTTTGCAAAATACTAAGCTGATGTTTATACATAGTTTGCTGTAAGTATGGTAATATTCTTTTAGCTGCTGACCAAACTTCCAATGTCGGTTTATTTAATATTATACTTATATAGTATGTAGAGTAAGCACCGTTTGGTTTTGAGGTTTAGTTTAGTTTTAGTTTAGTAAGCATCCACATAGTTCAATTACTCGTCCCGTCCACTGCGACCACTAGGGTCTATTATAGAGCAGATGTTGTCGTAGACTTCATCCAACAAGTTTATTCCATTAGGGTAGCTCAGTATGTTGTTGAATGAGATTGTTTTAAGGTCTTCTTGGGAAGAGTCGGCCTTTTCGAAGATTACATACCTGATTCTTGTAGCAGCAGGGCAATGGCAGAAAATGTATTCAACTGCTCCCTCATCTTCCAAACACAATTGGGCATTCAGTCTCATTAGAGAGCCTAATTCTGTATAAGTACTTTCTGAGATTACGGTGACCTGTAAACACATAAACAATCACATTACATTTTGTCAGTCAAGTTCTAGCAGTTCCTTGGTCCTGGCTTGACTTGGTAATACCAAGTAATTGGCAATAAAACAATACACTCTTTAGTCTCGAAGTAGTAGATAGATACATTAAACTACCGATTAACTTTTGATATGGAACCGCATAAAATTCATCGTCAAAATTAATTTGGAATCCACCTTCCATCTGCGTAGGTATGCTTTTACATTGCTCCATATGAAAATTTTGTAGGATCTTCCGGATTAAGCTTGTTTGATTTACACAGATTTGATTGATTGTTTTTTCACTTGGCAGTTCTTCTTCCTTCCAGGTTTCCTGTTTCTTATGTGATAATAATTCCTTTTCAATTGCTTCTCCCCATTCCTTATTTTTAATTGCTTCTTGATAAATCGTTGGATCTTCCAAGCGCGTTAATAAACAGTATGCCATATACAAGTCCTACTCATTTAGATATGCGGGAGACTTCGACTTCATTTTCAAGCCTAAAATGCTATTGTGATACATTTGTATTTAATATTTACAATTTAAATAGATAAATAAAGATTATTTATAATTTATTCAATACTATAGGTACTATATGGATTTAGAATTATAAATAATTTTAACCACGCCCAAATAAAGCGATAAATGATTAAAGAGAAAGGTGTTACAATTGAAAGTTTCAAGAACTTCACGCTAAGCCCTCGAGAAGAGCGACGACTTTCAAGAAGCGAATAAGTACTTTTGATTCCTATAGTTCTCGAGAACTCCCAGCAGCACTACTTGTTGTACTGTAAAAATATTACAAATATATAGGCAAACATTTTTTATCTAATTAATTTTAGTAAGAAAATGTAACGTTAACCAAATTGGATGTTTATTTTATCACGCAAACTTCTTGAACTTTACACCCAGAATTGTTTTACTCTACAATCGTTCATAAACTTCTAGTGTTCAACCTTTTTCTTGCAAGTATTTAATAACAGCGTGAAGCTTTCCGCAGTTTTATTTAATTTATTAAAAAATACAGTTAGAAAAACTAATGTTAGTTCTTTGACAGAAAAATAACAAATATTTATATTGTCATTTATTTCAACGCCAATAGTACATTTCACCTTTCATTTATCACTTCTGTGATGAATAAACGTCACATAGAAATATCTTCATTTATACGGGTATTAAGCTGTCAGTCATTGAGTTGTATGTACCCACTACATTCCAATTCGCGATTAGGTGTTCACAAACTATAGACAACGTATTAAGGTGCATCCACACGCTCGGATTTCGCCGAACTCCGAATGTTCGGCAACTACCGAATCGTGTGGACGCGACCGTCCACACGCTCGGGGTTCGCCGAACTCCGAGCAGATACGGGAAAACGCCGAACGTTCGGTATGAGAGTTTAGTGTGGTAGCATTGAGTGATTGCATGAATTAGGTTGGTGTTGGTACAGAAATTATGACTGGTTATGAACCATTGCTGTCACTGCATAACTGAAACTCTTTTTGTTTCGCGGGAAACCCGCAAATCATAAATATTTGAAGTTCTGTCATTTTTGTTGAGCGTGACAGAAACTAAATATGAATCAAGGATACCAGTAATTCATCTTTAGGTTATAAATATTGACAACTTACGCTATTATTTAATTTCTGCTATTTTCCAAGTTTACGATGATGAATACCCATACATTCATTTTGCGTATACAATGGCGAACAAACTCGAACAAAAAAAAGTAGTTTTATTGACCTTCTATAATTGTTATGACCAACGTGATTGTTATCATTGAAACATTCATCGTAAAAATTATAGGTCAATCAAAGAAATATTTTTTGCTCAAATTTCTTCGCCATTTTTTATCCAATTATCTACGAGCATCATACACCTGTATGAGTAATATTTACAATGAGGCGAATATGTTTGCACTGTGGATGTATGGATTCTTTATCGTTTCAAATTGAGGGCCGTGAGGAATGAGGGTGGTTTCTTTTAAATGATTATATATTAATAAATATCATCTAATTTTTTAATTTGTTTGCCAATTTATAGACAAAAATCATATACGCATTTAAACCAGATCGTCACATAACAATATACTTTTCGACCTCTTTAATAAAATTCAAGAAATTTGATGAATTATGAAAATAGTGGTAAGCTTTTTATTATTTAGGCTAACATTGCATTATTTAATTACTTTATCTACACATTAGTTTTAAAGATTATTTTTATAAAATTTAAGATCTTTAATTTACTTAAAATGCATCAATTTAATGTAATAATGAATACTAAAATTGCACTCCTATCAATGTCAAAAAAAAACACTTTGAATTGTTTATTATCTTTGGCAAATCTGTCATTTTCAACATACGACATAGTAATTTCAGTAAATAAATTTGTATCTGTTACCCGCTGTCATATATAACAGTTATAAAAAACTGTAGGTATAATAGTATGACTAGTAAGAGACGAGCTCACTAGACAGCTGTCAACAGCTTTCCCTCTCACTCTAAATACCTTCCCGAATGTGTGGACGGGTGCACGAACTCCGTCTAGCCGAACATTCGTGCGCCATTTTCCAGTGCAGATCGGGAATAGCAAAACAGTTTGCCGACTAGTTCGCCGAACCCGAACTGCCCGTCCACACGACTAGGAGATCGCCAAACTAGTGCTCGGAGTTCGGCGAACTCCGAGCGTGTGGATGCACCTTTACAATATTGTCGTTACACTAACTCTACATTCTCCATGAAGTAATTGTGTCTAACGAGCCCGAAGTTTCCATACGAAATTTGACACACCACTCCTGCATCACCTTATCACCTACCGAAGAAGAACAGTTCTCTGGATTCGACGACGACACGAATAGCTAGGCTTTAGTTTAGGCGCTATATATATTTCGGTAATCACTTTGTCATGTACTTGTGGCTTGGGTACGGTCTACGTCTAGATAAATGACGACTTTTCGGAGAGAAGTTCCGCAACGGGCTGGTACGCTAATGATGCTGTAATAAATTATTAATTAATGTAAGCGTGGATGTGGTGACGGTGCTGGGACTAGAAGGGCGGGTAACCGGAAACGGCGCTTAGGATGGAGATGTTTGCGGATTCCTGGAACCTAACGCCGTAGTTCATGAGTAAAAGTCAGACATTAATAAGTAAAAAAAAAAAACAACTTTTCCTTTTAACGTTTTAAATTACAACTAGGTAATTTAAAATGCATCAACGTAACAACTAATTATATGCAGTGCCACACGTAAAGTCCACATCATATGAGAACATTATTTATTATTCATTAGAGGAATTTTTTTCTTTGCCTTTTGCTTGTGCTTATAAAATGTTACCAAATTAGATGCATATGAGCAACCATGTTATTTTCTCTAACTGTCAAATTTGACACAATATTATTTATTTTTTATGATTGGAGAAAGAGATATGGAATGACTTTTTCTCATCAGTATGACTACGGGATAATCAATGGGAAATTTCTTTTTTGCGCCTCCGTCAAGAAACATTTTACAGTACTTAAAAGTGGCAGGAAAACTATTGTTTATTTATTTAAAAACTATTGTTTTCCTGCCTAGGCAGGCAAAAATGTCACTAAAGGTTGGCCACACTAGATTCATATGACAAATGTGTAATACATTGTCATCAAGCTACGGTTCAACCGTGCTAAGATGAACTGGTGTCTTCATTGCACTTATTATTGATAAATAGATATTAAACTAGAAGGAAAATTACAGAAAAAGATTTATTCTCGGAAAATTCAAAATACTAAGGTATGTAACATGTGTGCCAACTTGTACTGTCAACTCCCTAGTGTCAAAATTTCTTTTCTATTTTCAATTCAAAATTAAGATTTGTAGACCCAAAAAACATTGTGTATCGTATTCATACTCGCAAAACTGTAGCTTCTGGCCTAGTGATACAAATAACTATTTATTATTTAATATTACTTTAGAGATCCATTTTTATGTAAACTAAAATAAATACTAATGAAACTGAATTAAATTCGATGCAAAATTGATTGCGACAAATAAAAAACTCACTTTATTATTTCGGTTATGTTTTCTATTAAATACTTAACTACGTAAATTGCATATTGTAGAAATATTACAAAAAAAGTGCTTTGCAAGTGCGATGTAATATCATAGTTTTATTATTTCTTACAGATTCCTAACTTTTTTTAATCTTTTTTAGACTGTTAATTATTTAAATTCCTATTTGGGGTAACCGACGATGTCGACATAAATGTGATAACATGTGGAATATTAATCGTCTAATTTTACTTAAGATTCCATGTTAGCAAATTCTACTATAGTACATAGATATTGCTATACAGGCTGTCCCGCATTTACATCAGTCACTAAACTTAATACCTGACATAATTCTGAATAAAATATCTTAATGAATCTTGGTCTTCTTCTATTGCAATCTCGGGAAGTATACAAGATACAGAATCGGTTAAAATAAACAGAAAGCTGCATTTATTAGAGACTAATAAAATAAAAAATACGGTTTTCGAACGATTCCGAAGATACGCGAAAATAACTGAAAAAGTGATATTTTTAATTTTTTCCGTAGGACATGCACTACAAAGAAATTTCAAAGGTTCCCGAAGATACGCACAAAAAACTGAAAAGCTGCTATGTTGCCGTTTTGGACACAGTGTCTTGAGCTTTGAAAATATGGAAAAGAGATTATTAACATTTTTTTATTATAAAATAACTTGGCTACAAGCTTCCCGTAGTCAGATTTCCAATACAACGTTTCGGCTTTGAAAACCATGATTAACCTGATTTTTTTTTTAAATACGGTCCTGTATAGAAATAATGCTTCACGGTTCTTTTAAACATGTTATTTATAAATTTTTAGTGTATTTTCACTATAGAGTACAAAATTTTTAGAGAATATTGCAACGTAATTTACAAGCATTCACATGTTTGACGCTAAAACAACGCGTCTTCAACTATGTTTGCTTCAAAATGGTGGACACTTTAATTTTTTTAGACATCTCAATTTTGTTTAAATTTAATCCTTATCCAGTGATAAAACAGTTATTCCTAGTTCATTAAAAAACACCCTAGGTATTCTGTTGTTTTATTTATAATTTAAAGTTAGTTTTGTTATTTTTTTATAATTAAAAAAATACTTAGACATTACTTAACTTTGGGACTTGTAAAGAATTGCAAAACCGGCTAAATGGGAAAATAATGCATAGGGATAGCAAAACATTATCAAAACTTACCCAGTTACTATGTAAGCAGCGTGAAAAGCAAGTAACATCTAGTATCTTCTTGCTGAACCATCCCCTTATGATTTTGACAGTATAATTACGCATTATTATTTGTTTTTTATATGTTTACTTCCTTCTTGTAGTTCAGTCTGTTATACTGTTGAAATAAGGACCATTATTATTATTAAATTATTATTTCTCCCGTATTTAATATAGAAAAATAAAGCAGAAATGTGAAATGGCATACAGAGTGGTATTTAAAAAAACTAAGGTTTATCTTATAGCCTAGTTATTTTAAAACTAGAAATCTTAATTTTCTTAATTCTTAATTTTTTTTTTCATATGTTCAAAGCTAAAGGCACTGTGTCAAAAAGGCTTTTCGGTTTCTTTTGCGTATCTTCGGAAACGTTTATAGTTTGTTTTTTCTTTTTAATGCATTTTAAAATAAGCATTTTTTTCTCATATAAGCGATTCTATATCTCCAATATTTTCCGAGATAGCAATGGTGGTTATTTGAGGACCAAAGTTTATTAAGATATTTTAAGTTTGACCACTATAAGAATATAAAGCATATACAATATAATAATAAATTAATTCAGTAAATGCTGTTGATTGTTAATTGTCGTGGTGCTACAAACCATAGGATCAGTTAAACTATTCAGAATAATAACAAAATATAAAATTGAATGAGGGTGCGTAATTAATAAATAATATGAAGAAATATATCTGTCAACCCTCAATAGGCATTTAATTTTATACGGGGACAATAAAGGCAAAGATATCGGTCGTTTGCGTCCTCTATTCACTTGCGCTGTAAATTCGGGCATCATCAACTGCCGATTTCTCTTGCACAACACTATAAGGCGTCGATCTTTCGCGAGGGTTGTTATCCGTGGCGGACCTAGCCGATTTCAGTCTTCGAATGTTCCGGTGTCTTGGTAGCGACGAATAATCTAGACAAAATGACCTTCCTCGTGTAATGTAACAATAACCGATCTCTTTTCCACACTTATCGACTTTCCTTTCGGGATTTTTAAATACTATTTTCACAAACACCGCAATTGAACAACCGTATCGTAACTGGTTTACCAATAATAATAGAATAATTCACAACAAGTACGATATCGATTATTCTCTGCTATAGTGGGTGACCTTTAGGAGACACCCACGTAAAATTTTACAACCCTGTTGACCCAACCTTCTATTGTAAACATGCTTGTCGGTGTTCTTTTAAATATCGTTTGTAATGGTTTTATTACCTGCTATTATGTTAAATTAAATTTTCTCTGGAATAGGCTTATTCTAATGATGTATAGCGTCTAAAATACTTTGTTGTAGAAATTTTTACAATAATGTTAAAAGTATTAAATATTGAAAAAAAAATGAAATTTTAAAATTATACTAGTTGTTCTTCAATGGCCGGTACAGCACTTCTCCACTCCAATATTCCCTAAGTTCTTAAGTCTGCTGTCGCTGCATGCAGCCATTTTTCTTCTACCCCTTTTTTGTTTTTCCCCGTCTCTTTCTTTCATTACTGTTCTAGAATGTCTGTGTTCTGTCATCCTGCTTATATGTCCTAACCATCTCAACCTCTGTGCTTTAACTTGCTGAACTATATTGCCGTACCCCTACAGTTTCTTTATTTCACAATTTGTTTTCACCCAAAAATACTCTTTCCAACACATCTATTTTAATTTCGTTCTTTTTTCGTCAACGCCCATGCTTTACATCCATACAATACCGTCGGCCTTATTACTGTTCTATATATTATACTTATATAGATTTACGCCTCTCCAGAAACTTCTTTTGACTTTAACATGTTCCTCCTTGACTTCATTGCATGGTTTCCCTTGGTTAGTCTTTCTTCTACTTATTTGTCCTCTTCATTGTTATTTGTAATCGTTACCGCTAAGTAATTAAAGTGACTTAATGTGTTTGTTATTTTCTTGAAAAAGAATGGTAGAGTCCTGGCCAAGTCGGAAGGATCCAGCGCAGAACGTCCAGAACCAAATAACGTGTCGATAAAGATAGTGCAATGAAAGGAAAGTAATAGCGCTAAAATTAGGCCGTTCAAGAAACATAGTGTTGCGCGGTGCTGTTATTTACTTCTGCCATTCGTGTTTTTCGTAATTTTCCTTTATTTACATTGATGCTATTTGTTTTATATCATCACAGCTTTTTTGAAAGATATTTTGTGGTTTCACAGTGATAAAAGGCGTGTGATAATTAACACATGATAGAAAATGTGCGTAAATTACACATTCCCGGATGTTCAAATACCAAACAATCGCCATCGAGCATTTAAAAAGAGATGAAAATCTTTTTATTAAAAATCATGTAGTGCCTATAATTTCTAACTTTTGAATTAGGCCTTTCTGTGCTATATTTTTTGATTGGATAGTAATTTATGACGAAATACTTTCACGCAGCTTAACATCCATCCGATTTGGCAAGTACTCTATCGCCGTTAATTACACCAAGTATATGCATTCGTCGGTTGTTAATTGTTGTGGCTGTCTGCACGATTTGTGCGTTTGTCACTTGACGTTTAAAAGTTAAAAAAACTAAGGTAATTGCTTGCGTACATGTCATTTGACGTCGTTTTGTAAGCAACAAACAAACTGCAA
The DNA here is from genome assembly GCA_004143645.1 of Protaetia brevitarsis. NCBI lineage: Eukaryota > Metazoa > Arthropoda > Insecta > Coleoptera > Scarabaeidae > Protaetia > Protaetia brevitarsis. The sequence goes on from RXPK01000088.1 coordinate 4,189,241, forward strand.
AGAAACAATGTCTTGTAGATGATGCGAACATTTAGAGAGAGAGACTATAGAAGTTTTATTGTTTTATTCTTCAGCATATTGTAAATAGTAATGTCATGGAATATAAAGAATAAATTTAGTAACAGAAGCAAATAAATTCGTGATGCATTGAGTTTAGAAATACTAATCAAATGTATATTAAATTAACCTGTAGTTTATTGGCATCGCAATGTCACAATTAAAACTTTTCATTGTGAATTATGACAAAATCAAAAGCAATAACTTTTAATAAATCAAAACCATTTAAACTGTGCTGCATAGTGCTCCACCTCCTACCGATTTTATAGGTAAATGGCCAAAGACAACGCCAACGGTACACAAAGTTGGGCATGCATTAGACTTTCTAATTTGAATTTACCTGGCTGCTGTATTTAGTTTACGTGGTTCGTTAAGAAGATTATAACCAGAGCAAGTTCCCTAATGGCGTACCTATAGCGTAAACGTTAAACATGTACGATGTGAACTTATGAGGTTTGAAAGTAAATAATTGCTGGGTACTGCGCTGAATACGTATATTGCAACGTGCAATCTCTAGACGGTTATATCTGCATGGGACAGAAAAAATATCGGAAAAGTATTTAACAATCTTTAAACAAAATCGTAAATTGCATATGTCATACGCAGTAATAGTTGCTTTGTTGCTTTTTGCGTTATATCGGTTAGAAGGGCATCTCTGTAATTTACTTTAAACATTTTGATTTTATACACAACTAAACAACAAAATTTAAGATTCTAATAATGAAGCAAACATTAAAGACGCAAATTGACAAAAATAATCATTTCTGTTATACCAATTCGGTCATGTAAAGAATCACATTTAATCAATCATGATTATTTTATTGGTTAAACGCACGCAATGACTAGCAAGGATCTGAAGGAAAGACTGAATCTTGAAGGATGTAGGAAGTAATATAATAAATAATAAAGGTTTGACATCTTGATACAAGGTTAAAATTGTTAGTTACTTTGCGATAAGCCAGACAAATTTGAAAACGGATGTGATGTCTAAATTATTAACGAGAAACAAGATAAACAGCAATGATTAAACATACGACAAGAGATAGATGTTATCACCCAATCATGAGAAAAGACAATTAGGAAATAAAAGGAATATTTTCATATTTATAGAATCACACAAGTGTTGATGAAATGAATCACATTTGGTTCAGTTTAATAATATAACAGGTTAAATATAGTCAAAACAGGTTTTGTTACTTGAGCAAAAACTTGTGTTAAATAGCAAATGCAGAATTATTTTTCAATTATATTGAATTGTTATAGCAATCAATAGGCGTTGATCTTCGTTTGTACATTGGTTTTAACGAGGTGTCATTCGATTATTCGTGGTGCGATGGGAGTCTTAGTATTAATGACCGTATGCATGTATTTAGACAAATAATTAGATAGATGTTTGCTATTCTTCAATTGCTTTGTAATTCGCTTTAGTGTGTTTATCCACATATACCATTATAAATATTCATTATACCCCATTGTATGAATTCTTGTTTCGTTGGTGTGACCCCACATGTGAGATTACATAGATTGGCAATTAAGGTAGTGAATATAGCTTTATGTATATTAAGCTGTGTCACGATACTGTTAAACTCTACAAAGCTTACCAATTTTAAAAAGTAATTTACCGAGAATAATTTCATTAACTCAATCTAGATTTAATTTTTTGGGCTCCATTAGCCAAAAGCTGTCAAATTATCAAATCTCTGTAGAATTGGTACAACATGTGGAGTCACACCAGCGAAATAAAAATTCATGCAATGGTGTACAATGGATATTTATAATTGCATATGTGGATAAAGACATACTAACAACAAAAGCGTATTAGAAAGCAATTGAAGAATAGTAAACATCTCTCTAATTGTCTGACTTTTGTTGGTATTGCGTCTTTATCTATATATTTGATTGCACCCTTCAATGAATTTTCGTTTCGTTGATATAGTCCCGAATGTTCTACAGAGATTTGATAATTGATTGCTTTTGGTGGATAGCACCAAATATTTAAAGAGTATAGTATCAGAATACAACGCTGTAAAAAGTATCCACACACACAACACAAGGGCAAACTAACATAAACTGTAATTGATAGAATACAATGCATAAGGTTACATGCTTGCTTGATAAGAATAGATATTAATTTTGGACTCAAAATGGGCTCAAGATGTTTCTGCCATCATAGCGTAAAATATTAGCATTCAACTTTACTAATCTTTATTTCAACTCAATTTATGTATGTTTTTAATAGATCAAGTTTACCGACAATCTTACGCTTATGAATAAAAAAAAATGAAGCAAATAAATTCGTTTTCTTTTCGTTCTTTGGAATATTTTGTCAGAGTTTATTTAAAATCAGGAACAATTTCTTTCCACAACTCAGCATCACGTGCCTTTGTTCAATAATACAACATTAAATTTGAAAATATTTTCCCATTATTACGCCATCGCAACAATTTGCTTTCACGAACAATAGAACTAGAGGTTACTAAGGTATTGACAGCACTTTAATTTATTTTTATTGTTGAAATTTACTTTATAAAGTCTCCTATTCATTATTCCTTAATTTTACGTCATTGAAAATATGATGGAAACGATGCACGATTTTTTTACGATCGATTGTGAAATTGAATTCAAATGAAAACGACAGAAATAAAAACCTTTCCGTGCTTTTTATAATATAGAGTCGTGTAATGGTTCTGTTGTAATATTTTACCATTGAGTTTTGTCCTTTAGAAATACGGTAACGTGCATTACTTTCCTGCGTGTTCCAATTTTTCCGCGTTAGAGTACACAATGACATATACAATTTTTACGTAACTATGGCGTAATGAAAACGACTAGTGCACCATCTATTATTTTCAACCGGTAACCAGCGGTAGACAGAAGGTTTGCGTCGTGCGTCTCCCGATTCGCTTTTTACTATTTCAAAATTGCGCTCCGTTTCGTGAAATTAATTGCTCGTGTGAAAATGCAACGTCGCTAATTGGAGTATTTAGAGGGGATCGCGACTTGAATCGGGCGCGTTGTTTGTCGCGGGAACCGACTCTGGAAACGGCGGCGCTGGCCTCTTTACAATTCTAATGAAACAATAAAAAGATTTTCCCAGGGATTACGGTCGGCTTCGACTCGTCGCCGATTCTCAATTGACTTCTCATGGCGGCCGAGTTGAAACAATAAGTTTCAGGTCGTTAAAGCGGAGTGGAACGTTGCGCAATTAGGACGAGAGAGTAGCTTCCCCCGGATCAAGAGATTTTACCGGTCGTTATTCTCTAGTTATTATTTTTGTCTTCGTGACCTGTGCGTCACACAAATGAGACAGGAAGCCCAGAGATTATCTTATTATTATATCGTTGGGAGTTTATTAATACGATGACATAGAAATTAGCTCTGTAATTTTAGTAATTGTCTCCGCCAATGATTTTCTGAGAACATAAACAAAAAATTGTCTTAACCCACGGTACTCCAAGATTTGGAAATGTATGTTCTTGGGATTAGCGGATGAAAATGATTTAATTAACGTTTCGTTGTGTTGCACCACAACTATTTAAAAAATTGTTTAGAAAATGTATTTATATTATTCAAATAAAGATTTTTTTACCTTCACATTATTCAAATTAAATTGATAAAATTAATTCTAATTATTCAAAAAATAAACATAATGGAAAATTATTGTTAAAGTTTTGTATATAAAGTTTCTCTTTAAATTTTTGTGTCATTTTCTAAGTTATTGTAAAATGCAAGTGGAATCTTACTGTGTTGTACATATGTGCAATTGTTTTTACGAAGGTTAACTAAAAAGTAGTTTTTAAATATGTTTGTGGATGTTTGAAATTAAAATTTTAAAGTATACAGGGTTAGCTAATATTAAAATTTGTAACATGATTATGAAATTGAAAGTCGATAAGTCGATCGGTCAAATGCTGTTTGGCTGTGTTTCAGACCACTCGTCCACTATCTTTTTCTCGCGATCTATTGCAGCTAGACTAATGCGACAAAAAATTAAAAACAAAACCTCGCTTAAAGAATCAGGCGAAAATATTTTTAACATCCGGAAACATTTCATTACACAGGAAGTGGATAGCAATTTTCTTATTTTAAATGGAATCATATGTTTTCTCTTACGTCAATAAATTCCACAGATTATTTGAATACAATTTTCACCACGGTACAAAGTATGCCCGTTTTGAATCTCAAATTCGTCAAGGCTGGTCAAATGACGTCATTAAGGAGCGTATCGAATACAATAAAATACATGTAAGGTAAATAGCAAAATATTAAGATCCAAATTATTCACAACTACCAATTAATGTAATTCAAATGCAGCTTTGCTTTAAAAAAGCCCATTTTAAGTTGAAATTTACTTTATCTATCTGTCGCCATCTAGTGGCGCTTGTGTTTATGTCTACAATTGTAGCGAATTCCGTGTGTGTTTACAAAGTATTTTCGTGGTTTTTCTAGAAAATTAAATCGTGAAAACATCTTAACGCTTTTAAAATATGTTCCGTAACCATGTCCGGATTTTTTAAACTTACCTTTCGCATTAACAAAACCCTCACGGTCGAAATCGATTTTAATATAATAATAATTATATATGTGGCGCCATTTATGCTCCTATGTAGCGTAACTTCCATATTCGCGTAAGCATACCGTATTATTTGTACCGTGATTTTCACTAAAGTTCTTTTTCCCTAAATTTAACCGTTTTTGGGATAATTACAATTTTGTCAAAATTTTGACGTTTTCATCTCTTTCGAAAATGTACCATATTTGCGGACCATTAAAGATAATAATATCATTTTACTAGTACCTAAGAAAAATAGTTGTCCCTACCAAATTCTGTCAAAAGAACCACTAAATGGTACATAGAGTGTTCATAAATCGATTGTCAATTCGAATACAAATGTAACATTATATTCCTAATTATACCATTCCATGCAGAAATAAATTCTCCGTCGATAGCTATAAAGGATGCAATAACGTATTCCTAGTCGTTTTCAAGATATCAACCACTATTTACTCGGCTATGAAAATTTTAGTACATTTCTGGCAGTGGGCTATAAAAATGACAAGTAGGTTTGACAATCATCAAAGCGATGTTACTTTACTTGATCATTAAAGTCTAATTTTCCCATTGCTGATGCATGGTTACAATGTTGTTGTTGATACGAGTTTAAAAAGATATTTTACGTTTATTGCTTATATGGAAGGGAATAGATGATACTCAATAATTTAGAGATGCCAGATAAAAGGTGGGGTCTAGCTGCAATAGATCGCGAGAAAAAGATAGTGGACGAGTGGTTTGAAACACTCTGTATATGCCATCGCAGTTTTTACAAGGGATTTTATAAACAACATGGGTCTGTTTGAATTTGGGAGTGATGCTTTTAAGTTATACGAAAGTGTGTATACGAAAATTTAAGATTATTATAATTGTTATGAGCAATATTGATGTTATATTGCAATAAAATTTTATTTATTTTTTTCTAACAATATGAACATACGGTAAGGCTAAATAGTTTGTTATAGGAGGATTTTCTTTGGATTGGAAATTTTCATATGAAATATTATAAAACTTATTTAATCATCGTTTGTAAAAAAGATTCAGGATAATTATTTAATTTGAGGATTTGTTTTGTTTGTAGAAGTACTGCAGGTCTATATCTTGGAATTGTTAACTGAATAGCTCTGTCAAAAAGTGATCAGGAAGTGATAACACTGTTTTTAATGGAAATATGTTGCCAAGAGTCATAATTTAAATACCTATTAGATGCTGTGAGTTCTTGATATATTTTGGTTAGAATTTTGTGTTTATTATTTATTAAGGTTAGGTCCAAAATGTTTATTTGAAAATTATTTTCTTTTTCAACAGTAAAGTTTTGGTGATAGTTGTTAACAGTTTTTACAGTATATTAAATTTTGCATACATAAACATGCCTCTTGTAAAAAACGGGTTTAAAACTTAATTTAGATGTAATTTCTGTTTCCAAATCTTCCAAAACAAGGTCTGCAACTACGTTGAAAATTGCTGCACCAATAGCGCAATCATATATTTGTTTAAATAAATTGTTGTATTGAAAGCATGTTGTTTTTAATGTAATTTTTAAAGCTTTAATGAATTCTTCTTGGAAAGAATGTAAGAAGAAACGTACATATTGAGATATCAAAATTAATCTTCATTAGTCAATTTACTTTAACTTCAGAAGTAACATTACAAATCGAAAGATAAATAAATGTCAGAAAAACTATTTACAAGTATTACAATAATTATTTAAAATTCATAAAAAAAAACAGATCTTTTATTCAAAAACACAATATTAGTTCATAAATTCATGAAAATGATACACATTTCCGTTTTTCAACATTAGGTCTTTTGTTATATCAATAGTACCTACTATGTTGATACGGCATATCTCCATTTTAAGATTTGGTGTTCATAGTTTTCATCAAACCTATGGAATCTATTACGTAACGTATATATAATGGAATAAAAAAACTTTAACGGAAATAATGTTCATATGAATGATTTATCATGTGCTTATTGAATTATTTGATTACTATAACCAGCCGATTATCGCACTTTCGATTATCCAAATCAGCCCATTATGCCCTACACTACTTGGAATTTTATCTTTCTAGGAGCAATATCTTTGGAGAACAGATCCGAGATGATGATGGCTGAACCTTTAAGTTGCTTAGTCCCTCTTAGGTTGATATTTAATTTAGCTTCGATAAATTGTTTGCTCATCTCTACAACGTCTTTTTTCTTAAACATAATTACTATTAAATATAAAGCATGTCAAGCTTCTATTTTTTTATAAGAAATAATAATTTACAATTAAAATTTTCATATATAGTTTCTTATATAGAAGCGCCTGAAGACAAATTAAGACTCTCTTCTATAGTTTTGGAATAAATAGCTCGCATCTTCCCCAGAGTAATGAAAAATCCAATTTCGAAAAAATTCTTGACATACCGCTACACGACATGCATGGTTTTGCATAAAATAGGTGTTTGAGATTTTTAATAAAGGAAAAGCAATTTACGTTTAATTACAAACTAAATTAAAATACCTTTCGATTACGATCTTGTATAAAATCAGAATTTTCAGTTAATTTCTACATATTCCCGAAAAAGAAGGGAAAACCCACAGTTTGTGTAATTTAAACTATAAATAAACATATGTACGTTGTGCGAAATTCAGAATTCCATCAGAATTTAAATTATATGTAAAAGTAATTTAGTTTTATGAATAAAATTAGCATAGTAATAGTTATACAATACCGCTCACGTGATATTTTATACATATAAGTAATAAAACCTACGCACGGATTCTTACGAAGCTGTTTATTGTTAGATAGAACTAACTCGGGTTCAGTGTGTTTATATTTAACACATGATTTGAGTAGAATACAGCAAATACATTTGAAATAACGGTGTATTATCGCTTTACCGTTAAATGTAATTAACTGTAACAGCAATACGGCAAAGTGTATTGGTAATTATGGTTTGCAACTCCCCATTACAAATAAACGGGTTGTGTATTTCTATACACAAATATTTTCATCGTTTGCAAAATCTACACAGTTTTGCAAGATTAAATTAAGATGTATCAGGTAACATAGGAAAACATAACAAAAACCAATGATCAAATACAAATAAAAAAAAATGTAGATAAAAATTATTATAGAAATCACTTCAAGCGGTTAAGATTTACTTTTACTATGAATTTTCTAATTGGCCTTATGGAAAATCAATATTCGCAATGAAAAAACCGACGCCTTTACTGGATTTAATACAAGTGCAGTTATTTCGATATTCAGATACATTTACTACTATAAAACTTAACAATTTGAAAATATAATAATTTTGACTATTCAGGTTATGGTCCTCTTCCTCTATTTTATGGGGAATTTATTTCTCTCCAAAAAATAGATATGATTTCTGTTATAATTACAAAAATAAAAATATTTTTGACTTCTGGAAACGTTTCGTCGTAGTGGAAATCGACAGCAAGCTTCTTATTTCAAATGAAATGATGTTTTTTCTTCCCTCAATTAATTCTAGGAATTATTTTAATACAATTTTTATTTAAAGTTATTTATCTCTAAATTCAACCGTTCTCCAGATATTTGCAATTTTGTCAAAAAGTGTTCGTCCTTTTGGAAACCTTTAACCCCAGAAAATATTCTTTTTTTTAAATGTAACGTTTTATTTGTACTTACGGCACTTCACCAACAAGTATTAAGGATTATTGTGTTTATTCCTAGTCGTTTTTAAGATCATCAAAACAAAGTTACCTAACTTTATCATTAAAATATGTTTTTTCCAATGCTGATTGGTTGTTACAATGGTCAGAATATTGTATAACAAACAATCATTTGTTTATGTGCAACGAAAAAGATGATGCGCAATAATTCAGAAGCAGGAGGTAGGGTGGTATTACATTCCGGCCTTTGTTATATATAACAATTAAAAAATGGGTCACATTAGTTATAAAAGGTATTGAATTTTATGTGTTTGATAACTAAGTAAAAATAAATTGTTTAAAATGTCTGCTGTTACTTTGTATGCATTGCCCTATTCTAAATTTAAAGTTTCTTTCTACTCTATATATTATATTTTCCCCTACTCTTATTTTTTTTGCACTGTGCAGACGGTTTAGCTGGTCAGGAAACTACCGCACAAAATCCGGGCTCAATCAATTTTTTGATAACATGTCATTCAATTCTTCATTCACTTGCACGGACGATTGAAGTGTAGGATACTCATTTTGGAACCGCATCTGGATTTTTATTTCCAACGGCACGTCTACAATATTGGCAATTCGTTCGTTAAATACCTAATCACTGATACACTCCCATATACCGCTTCTATATTTAACAATGTCATATTAAAGTAATAAATCATAGAACTTGAACAACGAAAAGTAAAATAAATGCGTCAACGCGGCAGTAAAACAGACGAATAACAGAAAAATACGAATAATGATGAAAAATTCAGTGAGGCCAGCACATGTAAGCTGACTCTTCATTTATTTTGATAATTGTCCAAATCTCATAGTCTATCTACAAGAAATACACTCAAATGTTTATAGCTGAATAAATAATGATGAACTATATTGAGAACGACTAAGAATAGACTTACCAATACTTAGTGCTTATTGATGATGGATTTATTACTGCTGCGTCAAATTCTGTAGTTGCAAATATAACGTTTTGAAAGAAATTAATTTTCTAAAGTTAAAGGTTTCTAGATGGATGATAAGTTTACACTCTATATAAAATTTAGTATTTTGACAAACATTGACAACTTTGTTTCTTTTGCCATAGTAATTTGTCATCATTATATCCAATGAATTGTGAAAGACGAAATATTATCGGAGGCGATATAAATGCCAAATTTTGACAAAATTCCAAATATCTCAAAAAACAGTAAGATTTGGATATAGAGAACATTAATAAAAACTGTATCAAAACAATCGATAGAATTCACTGATAGAAGAAAAAAACACACCATTTTATTTAAAATAGGAAACTGCTGTCGACTTACATAATGACTGACAGCCAGGCTGTCATTAAGGCAGTCTCAAACCCTGTAACTAGGTCAAAACTAGTTAGGGACTGCAAACAATCCCTGAATGCACTGGCACGAGACAACAGGGTGTCTCTAATTTGGGTGCCGGGACATGAGGATATAAAGGGCAACGTAATCGCTGATGAACTAACCAAGGAGGGCTCTAAGAGACACTTCATGGGTCCAGAGCCCGTATGTGGGATTACTAAGGATTCCGCAAGAAGGGAGATCTGGACCTGGTTAGATAAAGAAAGTAAAAAGAAATGGAGGTCGACTGAAGGTTCAACTCCATACCAAAACGCTGATAGGGGATGGGATGGTAGTTTCTCTGATAACCTACTCAAGCGCAGTAAGAAAGAAGTTAAAACCATTACTGGTTGGTAATGGACACTGCCCTCATGAAAAAAGCATCTATACAACACAGGCCGTGTAAGCGAACCGTGGTGTAGAAGATGCGAGCTACAGGAAGAAACGAGTTCACATGTAATCTGCACATATGAGGAACTGAAGGTACTCGGCAGAAATATTTCGGGAGAGATCTATTGGAGCCTCGAAATTCCTCAAGTTTCCACTGGCAAATACTGGGCTTTATAGAGAACACCAAGCTGCTCGAGTGGAAATAAGAGAATCAATAGGGATGGTACAATGAGCACCAAGCTCAAGTGCTCGGACATCAAGTGCCCACCCTAACCTGAATGAATGAATGAAAATGCTGTCGACTGCCGATATAACGAAACGCTTGCGAAAGTTAAAATGATTTCTAGATGATTTTTAAAGTTTTCAAACTTTATCGAGGTATCGTATGTCGAAACCATTCGGCAAGAGAGAAGTAGGGATGCATTGGTGATACCACGTGATACATCACTTCAGTCGACAGCGTAGTTGCATTTTGTTGGCGCCAGCGAGCTGCCATTCTTAGGTCCAGAACAGACGTATGGTAGCACATATGGCAGCATCAAACCGTTTGTCATATCTCAACTTGCTACTAGGCACTGTTCCATTTGGAATGAACTCCCCAGCGCAAGACACTATAAATCTCTAGGGCTTCATCCGAATGAGGAAATACCCCGTAAAGCAGTCTTTATGGGCAGGAACATATTGAGATTACTCACAGGAACCTTAACTGGGCACTGCGCACTAAATAATCACATGCATCGCGTGGGGCTAGTGCACTCTCCCCTGTGCAGAAAGTGTGAGAGTGCGGAGGAAACTCCTGCTGACTTTCTTATCAACTGTCCGACAATGGACGTGGAGAGGCAATCGAACTTTGGGGTGGGTGCAACCTGACTGAGAGAGCTAAAATTGACATGGGGGCATAATAGGTCTTTCTAGCCGAGGTGTCTTCTTCGGGTTATACCCGCCCTTGAGGAAAAAATGTATGAGTCTTGTATATGCATAATCATTTATTTTCTATTTATATCAGCGAGTATTTGCACCTGTTAAAAATACTCAAATCTAACAGCTCTGCACGTAAAATTCTCACGAGCTGCCACTGAGAGCAAGGTTAAATAACATCGTCCCCAAACCAATACCACCTAGAAATTCAGGACTGCGAAAACCCTCTACTCATACAATCACAAGAAAAAAATACCGTAGTGATGCGAGCGTAAGCGACCAAATGAGAAGATTCCTGAGAGTGGAAAAAAAATCTGCATTCTCTCTTGCTCGCTCAGGCTCCCATCGTTTATATATCAAAAGTACTCGTATGTTAAAACTTTTAACATACTGAAACTTCTCGGTTACGCCAAATATTCTCAATGTATTAATTTGAACCAATGTATATTACAGAATTAGCGAAGTGCAGATAATAATTAGGTAAAGGACCTCTACACATCTGTCAAGTTTGCAATAGTTGGAGAATTCTGAAATATAGCGTTGAAAACATTAGCTATATTACATTCTATCTTTAATTTCACTGCAAATATGCATAGTATCGCAATCGCATTGTCACAATTTAGAAAATTGAAAGCGTATAAAACAGGAAGTAAGGAATGGAGATTATTTTACAACACGGTCGCTTGATACTATAACGAGAACTGAAATCCGCCTTAGGTAATTTCGCCGCAATTGCGTTTACGTTACTTGCTGAAATTCAAGTTAACGCAATTTAATTCGCCTACGTAATTACATTATTCCCTTAATATAGAGCACCACACTATCTTCCTATAACGACCATAATCAAGGTCGATGATTATAATTACCGAACCACCTCGTAGTTTCGATTTAACTCAAGACGTGTTCTTAACACGGTATTCGCCTAGCTACATTTAAAACGCGAACTTCGAACGCCCTACAAAATTGCATCGTGGTAATAAAACGAAATAAATAAATCGCGCTGTCCGCTACCTACGATGGAACCCAGCTGAAGTGTACGACAGCTTTAAGTATTCCCGGCGCGTCCGCCAATCTGGAACACTGCCGGAGATCGGAAAGAAGTTAAAGTCTCCGGATTCCGGTTGACTCGGTCGAAAAGTTTTCTTAGTTTTAGGTGGCTGTGCAATGAGTAGACGCGGCAACTATTTCTTAAAAGGCGGCGTGTATCTGGAAGGGAGCGAAATTGTCTTAGAGGTCTTAAGTCTTACGTTAAACAAAGAGAGCAGAAATGATAGAAACGGGTCGAATCTTCACGGTGTTATTGTTCCTTTCACATTAGCGGCGATATAGAACTGTGCAAGCTTTCGAGATGTAGCCTTAAAGTTAAAATAAATTGACGTATTGTGGAGAGTCGTTCGTAAAACTCGAATTGAAAGGTATAGATTATAAGTTTTCCAAACTAACGTCAGCTACTAATAATTAATTACTTTAAAAGATTCCTACCGTCAAGATTTCAAATTAACTTATTCAAAGTAAAAGGTTTCTTGTGTACCTTGCATTATAGCTTACCTTTTCTTGACAATGAAGATCGGATAATTTGATGTCTAAAATATTTTAAATAATTCCAATTATATAAATCTGTATATTGAAATATATTGTCATGGAATGTGTACTTGATATTATTTAAATGTAAAGTTACTAGTTTTACTTATTTATATTTTAAAAATAATTTGACATAACAAGAAACGGATATAAAATGTAACAGCAGACAGCCAGACGATGTCCAGGTGATATAGGAAATCTCTGCATTTGGCAAGTCCTTCAAGGCATTTATCTTCAGAATATTCCCTTCAGAAAGTAAAGAGGATCAGTAGTGATATACTTACACATCGAAATTGAATATTAGAATTTGAATAGTATATTTTCACAACAGATATTGGCAGATCAAAATTGGATCCAAGTTCAATTCAAATGAACAATTTTTTTTTACAGTGTACTTATTTTATTTAAACTTAGTCCAATAATGTTTTATATGCATTGGCATTCCAATTGCATTGATATGTCAACAGAAAGACATGGAAAATTCCTGCAAATTCGGTTTCGTCACAATTTTATGTGTATAAATAGTTGCCTACTTATGGTATTGTAATTATTTTTTTTAAATTGCAAATTTTACATAGTAATAAGTGTTGAAATTTATTAAATGTATTTTTCGCTTGATCCAGAGACACTTACCTTTATTATATTTTAATTGTAAGGTGATTCCAGAATTATACAATAATTATTTATTTTAATTTCGTTTAAACATTCCACAGTTCATTCGGTCACATGGGCATTCTCATTTATTAAACAAATTATATTGCCCTCACTTCGGTGAAATTAACGGACTCTCTAAGACAGTTGTCCCCCTTGTCGAAGACAATCGCTGTTAAGTCTGTTAGAATTTTTCAATTTGAAAGGATTCACTAACCAACCTTCGTCAGAGGCAGACGTGTCTCAATTCATTTCGTAAAATTTAACGGCTATTTTGTTAAAATCCAATTTTATTCCAAATTACAACCTAAAAATGATTGTTAATTGTTAAACAAGTTTATCACATTAATATTATCCAAATTACCTATTACCTTTGGGTAATTTTTCTCCAACGACGACTTTCCTGAGATGTTCTGGTCCCGAGCCACCCTCCGTGTTTAGAAGTACGATGTACCATGGCCCCTATCAGATACCCGACCATTCCTGACCACTTTTATGTCCGCTGAATTCATCCCTTTAGAAGGTATTCCTCGTCAAATCTTCCTAAAAATAAACGTATTATTTTAATCCTAATCTAAATTTTAATATACTTATAAGAAATTTCATTTTTATACGTTCAGCAAATTTTGGTGTTAGGAATTTTGTTTCAGCGCTCAAACAGTTTGCAATCACTGGGGAAAGTTTGTAAAAGTTGGTACTTTTCTAGGTTAATACTTGAGATGTATTTACGGTACGAACCCATATCCAGTAATTTTATCATCAAGGTTGGCCATGCTGAGTCACACGTCTTTTAAGCATAGCATAACTCAATTTGAATGTTCAGAAAACGCGGGGGTTTTGAAAATTAATTTAAATGTATTTATGTTTTCTATAATAAATTTGCAAAAAGTGGGATTACTAGCAAAAGGGAATTTTTATTAATTAAGCGAACTCACGTAACCTACCTGAGATAAGAATATCCTTAGATTTATGCTGCTCATGCACGGTTTCACATTTCGCACTTTGTTATGAAATAAAACCACTTTATTCACACTTAAATGTTTTCTTTATAATACAAATTTGATCATAATTGAGGTACAAGAGTCTCGTGCATATAATATCTTGGAAACTGGCATTATACATACAAATTAAAGTATCAATTCTATCAATTTCTTTGGGCGAGAATTCTCTTTCAAGTTCCCCTTAATTTGGGGGGCAAACGGTCACTTACTAGCACTAAGGCATTCAGTATTTGGCTGACTGTACATCGATGAACAATCGAAGGGAATTAACTGTTACGAATGCCGCATTTGTTTCTTGATTTAAGTAAAATATTGCTATGTAATATTAAACAATTATTGTTTTGCATCAAATGCAATATTTTATATTGTCAATTAACACTCCTAAAGTGTTAGCTAAAATTAATTTAACTGTTGAAGGAACATATTTCATGCATTAAGTGGACAGTTAGTTTTATTTGTATTAACAACGGTGTTTACTTCAACCAAATTTTACTTTTCATCTAGTAAAAAAAACTTAACATTAATCTTTATGTTCTTTTAAACAAAAAAGCCTCATCGTTTTATTTAAATAGAAATTGTTGTTGAATTTATCATTTTTTAGTTGAATCAATGATATATTATTCTGAGTGTAGTTAAATTAATTCTTAAAGTGTTCCAATTTTTCAGTGGAAAAATTGTTGCGATAATTCCCAAAACAATTGTCCCGAATTAATAAACTGGTATAGCACGGAGTGGTCGAGTATTTTAATCTAAGGACATTGAACCTAATTCCAATTTTGTTATACTACTTAAGTCAAACTCACCATCTATATTCAAAATCATTTAGCCTCATCTCATAATACTAGCTTAATGTACCACTTATTCGTCACTTAAATTCGTTATTAGCGAAACTATGGATACTGTGACTATAAACCACGATAACCGACGCTCAATTCAGATGCGAAAGTTATATCTGCGTACGATGAAAACTTTCCCGCATATTAATAACGTCAACGGCAGAGGATACATACATAGCAAACGCCTGTTTGCCGCGCTTCTTTACGTGCGACCTGAACAAATTTTGTATTTATATATGGATGTATGTTACGTGTATATTTACCAGTAATGAGGCGTTTAATTCGCCAAACGGTTTAAAGTTTGGAGGGTTTACGTTTCTCTGTAACTAGTTACCAACTGAAAATTCCTTAATTAGCTGTCTGATCTTTGTTAGTTTTCGGTCCCTAGCTCCGCTAACGCGGTTGTTGATTAAATAACCAATGCAAATACTACCTATTTATATATTAATGCTGTATTCCAGCCACACAAGATTTTCACAAAAATTGAAGCTGAAGTTTTTTATGTATGTTCAGAACTTGTCCGAGTGATACCCCATAAGAGCTAAGAAGGGTACATACTTTTTCCTAACGATATAAATTAGAGCAAGTCTAATCTTAAAGATATTTGGATGTAACCAGACATTTTTACGGGCTTCCAGCTTTGGCGAAGGCGCTGGTGGTGACGAAGGCTGTTGAATCGAAATAATGTTACATTTGAACACAAATGCTTGATTAACACTATGTATTTTGTGTAAAGATTAATTAATTTAACACAAATTAAAAAAAAACTAGGATATACATATTGCTGTGGTATTTTTTTTTTTTCAAATGAATGTATAATTTGCGAATTTGCAGATTTATTTTAAAACAAAAAACAAAACGGTCTTTGTTAATATAAAAATTATATGATTAGGTAAAAATAAATTGTAGTAAATTGTTATTATTATTATTAGCGAAAAATTATGTTGTACTAATGAATTAAGTTTTCCTTTTATATTTTCTAATTTAAATTTAATATATTTAGCTGATGCATTGGTGTTGGTTGTTTGTGCGTACTCTTTTTGCATTGAACACCTGGTCCTGTTCTTTCTCGATATGTGTCGGCCGGCGAAGTTCAGTGTTCCTAGGGCTTTCGGTTTAACTTGTTTACTGTGTTTAAGATATTTGATTTGCGCTAATAATTTCATATTAATTTAAGCTACATTAGAAAGTCCCTAGTACACTCAGCCGTAATGATATCAATAATATAAAATAAGAACAGTATTTTTTTTGTATTTCTTATTAAATTAGTAATAATTTCTGAAAATTTTAAAAGTTTAAAATAATCTGTATTGTGAAAATAATTTGTTCATTATTTTCACAATATTTTAATAAATTCTTGTTAATAGGAGACCTTTTAAATTTATTTTGAGTTCTGATAACTTAAAAAGACCTGCTTCGACCAACGCCAAGGTCATAGCAATATGTATATTACAAGAGGTAAAAATTGTCTTCCGAAGCAGAATATTTTAATTGCTTTTTAACAGTAAAATTATTTAATGGATATATTACAGTTATTATAAACGTAAATTAAAATTATACTTATAAATAACTTAATATAAAGCTATGGCAAGAAACACACAAACAGGAATATGTTACATCAGCTATCTATTCTCTAGATCAAGGACTGGGGATATTGCGCTAAGTTTTGTTTATGTATACTCTATACTTTGGCGAAATATGTTTTTACAAAAAATGCTTGAAAGAACATGTCAACAACGGTCTCCTGCCGCAGGTGTTGGTGCAAGAACTCACAAGATTTGACGGTTTTCTAAACTACTAACTAAATAGAAAATGAACAGGCCCCAAACGACACAACCAAATTACTAAAATGAAAAAACTTTAAGTAAGTAAATAGCTTATTAGTTACTCAAAATGAAGACTACGACATAATACCAGCAAATACGACTGAAATAATCATTTCGCAGGAATATTCTTGCGAAAAATCTTCTCTCTTGGTAGACCAGGTAAAACAACAGGTGCACACGTTTTAATTATATTCTTCTATGCGATTTGGTTGAAAGCGACCGCAACAATTACCCGTATTTCTCACATTATTTGTGTCTATCGTTCGAACTTGATGATGCGCTCGCTTATTACCACACAGTATATTGTAATGTAATATTTCATTAGGTGATGTATTGAAACTATGTTTTTATTGTCGTATTGTATTGAAAATTAATTAATATTTTATTTTTGTTTTACAACAATAACTGTGTTTGTTAACGTTTTCGAAATATTGGACTATATTAAATGGATTACATATGGAAATAATAATAATGAAGGATTCAGTTAATAATAAAAATTAAAGACGCATAATTTATATTATTTCATGAGCAAAATTAATGTTCAAATTTATTATTAGAAACATAATATACAATATATTAGGAATGTCCAATATTCAAAATGGAACTTGTTCAGTCATTAGAATATTTTTCAAAATTAAAAGAGTGACATGAAATTGTTAAGATGATGTATGATAAATGGGAATCTGCATACACTATCAATATTCATCCTAAATGTTCTGGTAGAAGGCAATATAACAAAAGTGATTATTTATTATTCATTAGTAACGGAAATTTTGATTGGAAGGTAATAAGAAGTTATTAAATCAAGATCGTAAAATGAGAAGAAATATTAAATATAAAACATGATTATAAAATTATTATATATAAAACGATTACAGTGAATTATAAAATTGGGGAATTTTGATATTGCATTAACTGAATTTAGGTCAAGTGGAAAGAATTATTATATAATATAGGATATATTACATGACGGTTGGTTAAAAAGGAAGAAGTTGAAGAGATTTTAAGGAAGAAAATCTAAGTTAAGATATTTGATAAATAATTGAAGAGGAGATTTTAAATTAAGATGGGATTTTTATTTCTTATTATTATTAAATTCAAACACACATTATTAAACAAAAAGATTTTAGCTAGATACCGGTTGAACTAGCTTTTTTGTACAAAATTTGTAAGAAATAATATTAATTATCAACATTATAAATTTGTATTTGTTATTTTCTTTTATTTCAAAATTTGATATCAAAGATAGAACAAGAAAATTAATTAAACCAAGAAAACAGTATGTAAATTCAAATTACAGGCCAAGTTCACCAAACAGCTGCAACAAATAGAGCATTAGATATTATTAAACCTAATATCTAATTAACCACAATATTTCACTTAATAAATAGAAAATTATGGCTTTATTCTAAATGTTTAAATTTAATGAATAAGTAAGATGACCAAAGATAACAATACAGAATATCCTTGTATAACTGCAAGCATAGTTTATCACAACAATGTTTTGTATTATTTGAATTTTCCTTTGCCTAAAATCTCCTAGAAACTTGGAGGACAAATTTAGTTTTGTAGATTTTGCTTTTAACTTCTTCAACTTACTAATTGATCCGCAGTTTTAATAACTTTAAATTCATTGTTTTGCATTGCTATTGACCTCTTATTAAGATATATTTTTAATCATTAAACATAACGGAATACTAGGCAGATTTTAATCGCTTAGTGAACGTTATATATTTGCCTTGATTTCAAGTAAATACCAATTGCTCTATATAATTAATTTGTCTGCACCTAATTTAAGCACACTTCTTCGAAACTACAGGTTCCCATAGAGTAACAAACTCGACATTAAAATAGAAACCTAGTTAATTTCCAAGCTATCTGTTTAATTACATGCAAATTGGGAGCGCGAAAGTCAAACAAAACACCCATTAAAAAGTAGTAACGTTACCTGCTAATTCGAAGGTTCTTTAACGATGTCGTTGTTACCGAGAGTCTATCAATTGTGTAATTACAATGTTTTGTGAGGTATGATTTGTTGTCACCCTAATACCGAGCATGTAAAAATAGTGATAATAAAAATAGTAATTGCAACTAAAGTTAGATGTTAAGATTGCAATTTTATTTCATTCAATTTCTTCTCGGTCGCTGTAGGTATTTGATTTTTTAAAGCTTATAGAACAAAAACCAACAGATTACGCCCACAGTTAACTCATTACGAAACAGACTCATAAAAAACTTTGAATAATAACCGAAACAACGAAGAAACAACATATTATAAAACGGAAACCAAATCTGTCGACGAAAGAATAGAAAATAGTCCCTAAGGAGCTGACAAAATTAAAAATCAACCTACCGCGAGATCGAAATTTGCATTTTAATCTAAGTACCTACCTTTCCTGGGGAATTTTGCATCGCTATCACTTTATTAAGTAGGAAGAGCGAACGCAGAAGCAATTGACCCCGTCTCCTTTATTCTTTCTCACTCGGCGAAAAGAGAAAGTAAATTACGTAACTTACTTAACTCAAATTTAATTAGCTAGGGTAATCAACGTTTGAGTTCAACTTTTTGTAAGATTTGATTAACATCTGTGTCATTCCGGGATTCTTCACTGCAGCTTCTTAACCCTTGTCACTTTGCTTTTTTCTCGTTTTTCTTTCCATGCCAAGTTTTTATAGCGAAAAAAATCAATTCCAGCACGTTTCCAATATCGTGTCGCCTTAGCTAAGTTGTTTTAATAAAATTTTCTATGCATCCAGAAACGCTAAAGCCTGCAAAAATAAAAGAGTGAGAGAGCGTTTCAAAGGATGAAACCTTTTGTCGATATTTTGCGACGATAGAGGGCGTTAGTCTTGTTTAGATCACGGTTATTGACGGCCGCTGGAGACAATAAGAATGAAGAGAGAACAGTCGTTTGTGATTTGAAAATCAAACCCTAAAAATAACAACAAAAAATATATTAAGTTTCGCATGTTTTCCACAATGACAGAACACCTATATTGTTGTGATTACAGACATGAATGGGACGAAATGAGGAATATAGACTGTTAAAAGAAGTCTTTCTACCGCATCAGTCGTTAGATCGAAGTGTAATTTACATGAGAATAAGATCCCGCTTTGATCATCTCATCTCTCATGTGACACGGACGTTTTCTACAAACCGATCCTTTCAAAAAACTAAATGAGGAAACTCCGTTTTACATGCGCCACAACGTATGTAACACCCCTTTAATTTT
Organism: Protaetia brevitarsis; assembly: GCA_004143645.1. Classification (NCBI taxonomy): domain Eukaryota; kingdom Metazoa; phylum Arthropoda; class Insecta; order Coleoptera; family Scarabaeidae; genus Protaetia; species Protaetia brevitarsis. The sequence goes on from RXPK01000088.1 coordinate 4,209,326, forward strand.
TTGCTTAGGCAGGGTTCTCTTGCTTATCTATAATGGAAACCGCACTTCACTAACATCAAAAAGCCTTATACCAAAAAATATAACAGATGAGGTTTTAACATTCCTATTTTTATGGAATATAATATTAGAATCTTGAAATGCTTTGAAAATGGAACGTACTTGCCCTATTTCCATTTTATAAAAAAATCCACGATGAAAGCATAATGCAAAAAACAATTTAAAGATTTTTAAGTCCTTAAATATCAGCAATTAAAAAATTGATTAGAAGTTATGGTTTTAAATTTTCAAGTACCCTAATGAGAAAAATGGATACTCCTTTAGCAATTTATACAATTAAACAGTTCGAAAACGTATACTGATGCATAAGGAACACGACATTGTAAGCTGCAATAAACTGATCTGCTGCAATGATACGTATTTACATTTGCTAAAATAATTATTTTCGTAGGTATTTTGGAAGAAGTCACAAAGGCGTTTGGCAACCGTTTGTGATCTAATTGTAAGTAGTACACGCATTGGGGCAAACAATCAGGAGTTCATAATCCATTTCAATTGTTAATTTTTATTACTTCTTGTCCTTTAATTGTTAAAGAACTAAGAACCGATTTATTTGCTCTATAAAAGATGTGAGAGTTGAAATTGTGTAATATACAATTATTTGAAATTAAATCTTCTTTTTGTATTATATTCTCAATTTATATTGTCACTGTATTCTATGATAAATGTTTGTGGATCTTATGGCTTTAAATGAAAGACAATTTTTAATTCATCAACAACGTTTCAACAATTTAATGCCTTTTTCAATTTACGATAAGTACCACAAGACACAAAGAAGCATATAAATGTTTGTTTGTAATATTAAATGCGATATCGTCTCTTATAACCTTTAACGTGTTATATGAAATTGACTGGCGACATTATGTTGTAACATAACAATAGATGGAAGTCATTCATATTATTTTCACGTAAGTTTTTACTTAATTTTACTTTTTTATACTGTAATCACATGCTTCTTTGTGCCTTGTAGTATCTATCGATACTTGAAAAAGAAACGTTGAAACGTTGTTGATGAATCAAAAATTATCTTTCATTTAAAGTCACAAAATCCACAAACATTTATCACAGAATTAGAATGTAATTGGCTAACTACAAAATTTCAAACAATTGTCCCTCAATCGAACGATTTTTGTTTTACAACGTTTGTCTGTGCATATTCTACTAGCATTTTATAACTAAAAAAATAACTTTAACACTATCGCACTGAAAAAATAATAAAATGGTGATTATAAAAAAGCATTATCATGCTTTAAGTTGTAATCGATTGGTCCTGAATAATATGCTTATAATATGATGTGCTTTTACTTGCCTATTGGGTAGTCATAGTCAACCACTTATGTGGGAACTCTCACTTAAAAGTTCAAGCGAGGACCATATTGAGCTATACTGCTAAACGCAATAATAGGAAATAAGAAAGAATTGAGTGTGGGTCCAACTGAGTATTCAAAAGCACAGACCTTCAGTGTTGAAGTGTTAGAAAGAATGATTCGATTAGACGTTGTAGAGATTTAAATAAATTACTTTGTGGTAACCTTGACTTTTATTTTCAAGGTCAATAGGAGATCAACTTTGAGCTCGAGTTCTGAACGAATTCAAAGTTTTACGATTCTCACTTTGCATTAGTTCATAGAATAGCTCAGATCTTGCCTTTAATGATGTTAATCATTACATCGCAATAGATCAAAATGAAGATCGGTTAGCTCAATCAAATCTCTACAACTTTTACTACCATTTTCAATATCAGTAATCTGTGATTGCATAAAAAATATCGTAAAGAGATACATCCACCTCATTCACTCTCATCCTACAGAATGGTAGCAACTTTCTCATTCATTGATAAAAAGGTTTTTTCATTCAGAGTAATTGCCGCAAACACTGTCATTTTTCAATACTTTACAATAGACATCTTTTAAAACAAAGAAATTATCATCATCAGATACAATTTGCTAAAATATCTTTCAAAAGTAGCAAATGCGTGTGTGAGGTCTATTCATCATGTCTTCCTGTTAGCATCGGAGTTCCGCAGGGTTCAATGTTAGGACCAATTTTATTTTTAATGTTTATCATTGTTTTATTTATTCGGCAATCCCTTTTTATATACGCCGATGATACATCATCCATTGTCGTCGGCAGGAATCCTGTGGAGGTACAGACTGAAGCAAATAAATTTCTTAGTGAGCTCGCCCGACAAGTTCCAACAAGTTAAGGCTTGATTTGACTAAAACCAATTCCATGTATTTTCATGCTTTGCACTATGCGATAAATACTACTAATAATGTAATGTGCAAAACTTCACATATGGAGGGTAAAACAACAATTAAATTTTATGGGCTTGACGCTAAATGAAAATTTGATTGAAGGTGTGAATGGCGTTTTCGTAAACTGCAATCTAATCGATCGGATCGTAATCGAAGGTCCTTCAGATTACTCCACAGCTGACGTGTATTCATTGAATCAAACGCGGCCACTTTTGATGTAGCACCGTTTGCGGACGTTAAGATCACGATTGTATCAATCTAATTGTACTTTTTGAAAACCCTAATATTATACTAATACCGTAATTTCCAAAATTATAACGTGTATTACCTCATTAACATAAAATAAAACCATCACAAGTAAGTTAGGTTACTTTTCTATCAAAACATAAGCATCCACTACGAAATATATTATATTACCTATTAGGTATACTTATCAAATAAGTTTATTAATTGTGGTAAACTCCAATCGATTAACATTTTGATTTTACACCACATTGGCATCCATTATTTTTATAATTGAAATCACACAAGATACACAACAATCAGACACAAACAGGACTTAGCAAGAACGTGCTAATAAACATGTGCCGGTAATTCTAGGTGGCAAAATAATATCCTCTTATTGGTCAATTTCATCGGTAAAGTTCGACGATGAATAAAGCAAGGGGTTGGCAACGCGTTATAAAAATTTATTGTAGAAAGTAGATATGCGACTAATACCCGATAATATTTCAGACAATAATACTATTAGTTATATAATCAACGCTATTATACAGGACTTCAGCAATAGAGTATAATCATTTATTTTCATTGAATGTAGTTGGTAAAATCCAGATTGTATCTCTTATTATAGATATTTTGAAATCTGATTACTTTACTATTAATAAACAACACATTATTCTTTTGACAATAATTATTTTAGTAATTAATACAAAGGAATTTATAATCTAATTTCTACAATCTATTTTTCTCAGTGTACGAATATTACGTTCTCCAAAACTCAATTTATTAAAATAGTTAAATAAAACCCGGTCGAAATTATTTCCCTAAAATCCACCTTGTATACAAGCAGGCCGGTTTACCGATTTAATTCGCTGCCGTAATTCCGTTGGCCGCGTTTTCATTCTGCTGCGACCTACTCGATTGTGAATTGCCAGTTGTGAAACCTCCTATACAAAGGCACGAATATGTACTTTGCTCGCTCATCCTACCGCCCGTCCGCCGGCCCTCGTATGCGTAGATCCTCTCGGTTGCTCCGTCCAGCGAGCTGAAACAATGAGGGAATTTCCAAGCGATCGCTCGCGGCAACCCTGTTCACCGATATGACACTACATTCGGATTCGCGGTTCGAAGTCCGAACAGTAAAATCGCGCAAATTAATATCGGCGACCCATTCTCGTAAACATATCCGCTTTCTGAAAACAAATGATCATCCGTTACCGTCGATAATCATTTGTTTGCGGGCACATGTAGCCGTTACGCGCCTACTATTATTTTGTTTATGTTTACGGGGTTCGATATCGACGTAAACCTCCTGTTGCCTACGGTTGCCGTTTGTTCGGGAAAATTTTGGGTCATACCCGTTGTTGTTGTCAAAGCGGCGGCTGGAAAGATATTTATTTTCCCGTACCCTCACTAATTTCGGAGAAAATTAAAACAGCCTTGCTGCTGTTAGGTTGTGTAACAAAGGGGATATCGGCGTTAATATTCCCTGTCATGCCCTTTCTTTGCTCCCATTTAGTCATAAAACATCTTGTGCTATATGAATTGGTATTCGTGCACGGCATGAAAAAAATCCAAATACTCGAATGTAGCGATATAATGTAACAACTTCTCCAAACTACTGATCAGCGATTGACGCGTAGTAGCAAAACGGTCTCGTAGAGCTAGTTTTCTGAAGCTCTATGGTGCGCTTCGGTTGACCAATTGGTCTTCTTCATGTTACTCTACCCTCTTCTATTCATACACGACACACACGCATTACCGTCATTGCAATACATGTACACGACGCGGCCAATTTCGCAATAGGACAAACCAATATCTCGATAGACAACAATTCTACCCTTGTCAAAATCACTAACACGGTAATAATTTTGACGTCTTCGAACTCTAGGCTTAACATTTAAGATAAAAAATCCACATTCCTACCATAGCTTGCTTTAAATATAGTCATTCTGATGCCAAAAATCAAGTTGAACAAATCATTTCTTCTGGGTATAACACTTCTAATGTCACTGAGTATACTTCTACTACCCCTATTGGCAATTGAAATAAACATAGGTACAATCGACTGCAATAAGTCTTACAACACCCCTCCATGTGAACCTGCCTGAACCTCCTGTGGTCGTCTCGTGATAGCGGTATATAGCAATAGTTTTGTGGAAGATTCAGGGCGAGGCGAGCTTATTGTGGTCGATTGTACTATAATACTCCAGAAAATTTTAGTAGTTTAGGGCATGTTAAGACATAAACATATCAATTTCAAACGCCTATAATGGTTTTATTGCACCCACGGTGCCAATAATCACCTGTCCTTTCATTTAAAATGTACGATTTATCTGCTTACAGCGCATGAATCCTGGGATCGTATTAACCACCACAGCAGGTGCAATAAAACCATTACAGACGTCCAAAGTGATATTCTTATATCTTGAAATGCAGAACGAGGGCTCAATGCGTCATCATAGATCACAGAGAATTCGGAAAATAAGGCTAAATGAAAACTTCTCCCAAAATACACAAAAAAGCCCGATATCCCTCCCGTTAAATTTAACATGCCGTAATGGTACTTCTCACAGTTTTCTCGTGGTAAGAACCATATTAAAGAGGTTGTCAAAGCGTTGTATTCGCTTAAAGCTATTCTTAGCTCGGACACATAGTAGTTTTGCTGCCCGTGTATAAATTATCTACTGAACGACGTATGCATGTTAATCAAATATAGGTTTGGTGTTTAACCAGTGGTTAGGATTGCAGTCAAAAACAGTTATCAGTTACACAGTAAACAAATCTTGGCGCATAATTTTGGCTAGTGTATTAGGTAAAATTTTAGTGTAGAAATATGCACTTGGTAGTGTTAAAATTGCACTATCTTGAACACAAGTAATTGTAAATATTTTACCAGAACACATGTTGAAGAAGTACTCTAAAACGAGTAAAAATACATTTTTTTGATATAACCTCAGTACCGCGTCTTCAGATACTTAAGGAAAAATTACCTCGTACATTGTAATCTATCACAGCAGAGGTTGATGTGATGGTATGTAAGTATGTATGTACGTATGAAATGAGACAAGGTATTTAGTCATTTTTAAAACTCTGTGAAGTAAAGCCGAAAATGGAAGAAAATCGTCAGGATTTTCGGTGATTTTTATAGTTAATAATGGATCATTTAAAAGAGGGCACATTTGTAAAAAAAAATAGTAAAATTGTGTAACTTCGCTGTCGACGACATATTATAAAAATATAAATATGAAGGCATTTTAAAAAAATGAAATAAGATGTAATGAGCTGTCAATCCTGACCGAACAAGCTAAAGAGCAATCATAAAAACCCTAAACATAGTACTACAGAGATCGCAACTGAATTGGAAATACGCACAAGAGCAAAAGTAAATTCTAAATCAGTAAGAAATGTATTACGTAAGGTTAATTATCACAGAAGTACTCCTGGGAAAAGTTAGAATAGGTTACATAATACAGTAGAAGTGTATATACTGGTGATGTATAAAACTGCTTCTTTACGTTAGCAGCTACAACCTGCTTCTGTTAGCAGTTTCAAAAAGCTGCTACTTTTTGTAGCAGTTTTCCTTAAATAGCCGTTTACGTTAAACAAATAAACTGCTTTTACAACTTTGCACACAGCTTATGGTGTCTTATTGTTACTGCTATTACATGAGCATTGAAGTTACAACTACAAAATGCTCCAAATTAAGAAATTATCAAAAAATTAATAATCAATTTAGTCATTTAAATTAATATTACCTCCATTCCTCATCGGTGTTGTGAAAAAATAAATGATTTAATCATTGAAAAAACGAATCCCTTCTGCGCCACACGACTCCCAAAGTGATCAAGACGATCTAAATACACCTATACGATAAAATTTGCACGCTACGGCTCCGATCCAAACCGACGCACAACAGTCCTTTACAAACTTTTCATACAAGGTATTTAGAACAATTTTATACACTGCTTTACTTCTATATTGTTACGAATATACATGTATGTTTCACAACATTCGCACTTATCACTACATCAGGAAACTGCTACAAAAAGGAACAGCTTCTTTTGATATTAAATAGCTGTTACAAAATAGCCGTTTGCTTCGTAGCAAACCATCACTAATATATATACTTTACCAAGGGTATTCTACATTACACTAGATACTGTTTACCCTAGGTTCGAGTACATTTTTAGCACCATTTAGTGATAATCTCCATGTACAAATGCTAGTATATTTAACGTCAAACAGTGTAAAAAATTCTTATGTGTAGTACGTAAAATTCACGTCTTGTGGATCTCAAACTTGCACCAGCAGATTTAAGGGAGGGATAGGAATTCCTGTAAACCAAAAGTACATATCCTTATAAGCTAACCTGATTTTCTTAAAGTAAATACCGATATTTAATTTTTGCATCGCTCTTAGAGCGAATGAGGAATTTTCCTTTCATGGTGCACAAATAGTAAAAAGTTCATTTTTAAAATATTCTTTAATCGTTTAGAACACCTGTTGAACATTTTTATATCTAGAAGTATAAACGAGGCTTCTTAAGTTTACCTTACATGCATTTGATTGTACTTATATGCATAACATGTGCGTTGTGTGTTGGGCACAACAATTTCTGTTACAGTTTTTGCCAACGAATTTGTATGGCAGCTACAGTAAATATTGGAAACATGAATAAATGAATATATTTTTAAAAAAAATTAAAAAGATCCTTAAAATAAACAATATAAGAACCAAATGAATATTGCAATTATTGCACAGATAGCTGTACATTCGGTCTTGTACTTGTTTACGGAATAAATTCGTAGACCAGTTACTGGTTTCGATTCAAAGTAACATTCTCGAATATATAAAAGTACTCGTTTCATCACAAAACCTATTAATATTTATAGCGCCCTTCAAAAAATAATGCAATCTATAGCTTATAAACTAAACCAATAAGGGTTTTTTGGTAATTTATTTTTTATTCATTGATATATTGGCAGTTGTTTCATCTCCAAAGTTTTGGCTGCTATAGTGACTAACTTTTATTTGGTGAATATTCTGATGGGTTATGTCTTCTGTGCAACCATGAATGTTTCCAATATCATTTATCCATTTTACGACTGCTAACCAAACTTAACAGTTGCAAGTTCTAGTTTGTAAAACAAGCAGTTTTTACCCATGGCTTGTGTAGAATTGTGTAAAGTGTTATATTTCACGGCGGTAAGTTTTAAATCATTTCTTCGACTTATTTCTAACACTTACTACTTGAACATATGAACTACTTTTATTAGTTTTCATACAACAGTACAAAGCAGTTACACCTAACTATTAATTTTCATGACCAGTGCAACATTTCAAATTTCATTATAAGGCATCCCTATGCCTTTTTCATCGAGTTAATTAAATTTGCTTTTATTGAAAACTAAAAAGAAGAACATATTTATATTGTTGTTTCATGGCCATTTACTTTTTCACTCACAATCAGTCTACGCTTTTAACTTTTTGTTTCTCTTGTCAAAAATAGCAATTTTAGATCAAATAAAAATTAATTGTAGATCCAATTATTCCTCTCAGTGTTTCAGTTCTTATGAAAATCTACGTCAATAGAAGTCACATTTCACCAAGCAATTGCTAACGACGCTAGAGAAAGCGCCTTCTGTTGGTAGTAGTAATTTTCAATAGCTAGCGAAGGCTTTGTGCACGGAACACACTTACAGATAATAGATTTAGACACATCCTCAATTACAGACACCTTAATACAATTAAATCAAAGCAGTAATGCAAGCGCACTAAACTACTTCGTCTTTCTCAATAGCCTTGGAAGCCTGTTAATCTTGAGCTCCAAGCTACAATAGCACCACATAAATCAGCGACCGAAAAGGCACCTTTCGCTACCAATGAAGCGCTATACAAGTATGCAGAAGTTAGACGTCTGCCTGAATAATATACAAATCTATGTGTATTTACGGCTTATGTTCGTGTAAACGTGCTAATAACATAATCGGAATACAAGCATATTGTTCTTTATAATTACCTCTCCTTAGCGTATAATCTGAAGCGATTATGCGATTTAGAATGTTGATTGCGTAACCGTTCTTGCACATGAAATCGAGCATGATTGTTATGCATTACGTGGTGTGTGAGATTACACCATGAAATACAATAATTATGTTCTTTTATTAATGTATACCCATTTAAGAGAAAAAATACCGTAATCAACGTTACTCACCGCTTTTACACATCAAAAATTCTGTATAAATGCATAATGTTTTGATGTACATTTTAGGTACGCACAAATTAATGACTTACAAATTTATAAGTTTATCTCTACATCTGCAACGAATTTCGATGAAGCTGTACAGATTGAAAGGCTTGGTGTAACAACAATACAATGCATTTTATAACTGCTGAATTGCTTGATTTCTGGGTTAAACGAAGAGGTTTTGCTTATATCTGTTTCGCGCCGCAGCCAATTTAACCCCTTGAAAATGCCCTAACTTCCGAACGCAACCGTCACTCATCAGTGAGTGGACATCCAAATAGTACCTGCTCCGCTGTACTTACCCCACCATATTCACACTGCGAATCTCCTGGGAGGGTTAATGATTCGCATAAAATATTTCCTTAAATAAATGTTATTTCCACTGTCTTTCGGAACTCCGATACGAAGGTTTAGCAGAATTCGCTCAAACACGAGATTGTGGAAACCATTCATCCAACCTCGCAGGGGGTGGACACTGATGCCTTTGATATGCACTAAGGAGTTATTTAGCACTACGCTCCGCCCAGCTATACAACAAGGAAAGCATTACACTGTACCAGATGTCGCTTACAACCATTTTCACATATTACTATTTTAAATATTCGCATTTTATAAAATTAAGTAAAATGTATAAAATCTAAATTTTAAATTTGACACCTACATAAATAAAATGTATGTAACTGCATAGTTTTTGTAATACGAACAGATGAATTCTATCAACATACGTTAATGTCTTGTTCATCCCGTTCGCAAAACAATTCCAGCAAAACATAAATAAAACGTCAAATGAACATAGGCAAACACGAATGACAAATATAAATATTTGCAATAACGCGTCAAGAACCAGACAATACCATGCTAGATCATTATTTAAATACGCCAAAGTACATATATGTATAATATACACATACAGAAAGGTCAAATATAAATACACGTATACACAAACATACACTGCGGTGGTTTCCAGCTCGGCATTCTAATAAACAAAGAGATAAATGGCGGTAAATGTAATTTACTTATTCCAGGGTAAAATATATATTTTCCTCCTCTTGTATACCTTTTTTTATTCTTTCTTTTCTTTATTCTGCGAGAACAACGACTACAATTCCGCACGGAAACCTTATATTTTTCTTACGGGACATATTTGCTCTAGCCTGGTCGCTCTAACCCATTCATTCGTCATGTTTGCATTGAGGACCGCGTTTTATATTTCACGTAAATTAAAGCGAGAAAATTGCGGCACGAATGGCCAGACGGGAGAAAGGCAAGGAAAATTTGAACTGAATAGTTACTTATTAATAATAAATGAAAAAGGTTTTTCTTTTTAAGAAAAAGGGTGCTTATTATTTAAATATGCCTGCTGCCTATAAAATATAGCTGCTTTTTTCTTCCTCATTATTTTTACTCGCCATAAAAGCAACAGATGAAAGGGATGTGCTTCGCCACTACCATTAGGTACACAATATATCGAGGAACGTGAAGAAATTACGAAGAATAATGTTCATATTACTCAAAAAAAAATGTTTGGATACCGGCGTTGTTAATTACATGGGAATTTTTCAAATAAGTTTCTTGTTAGTAGTCTCCATGATTGGATTTGTGTATGATAAAGAAGAGAGGAATACAATATATCCTTCCCAATCAGAATATTTTGTATTTAAGGATCGTCTTTCCTTAGTTTTACATGTTTCGGCCAAATACCATCTGCATAAAGTAAAAGACACATCATTTACAAAGTATAGATGAAAATAAATCCGATACCATGTAAAAACATTTGACATTGAAATTGTTTGAACATGAAAATAATTATAATTTAAAATTAAAAGCAGGCATACAAAAACATAAAAATCAAATTACAGAAGAGCGCGTAGAAGAAGAAGTGTAATTTAATGTTTATATTTTGGCTGTCTACCTTTTATTTTAAATTGTATTTATTTTCATGTTCAGGCAATTTCAATGTCAGGTCAGTGACCACTATTTTAGAGCCCTTATGAAGCTAGTTTGTAAGTTCGTTGCCTGCTATGTCCTTATAACCTGGCATCCACACCAAAGTAACTTTGTTATATTCGGCTAGGATTCTTAGGCTTTCCAAGAATCATATTATATCATATATCATTTGAAATATATATTTCAAAAAATAAGTTTTAAATAAAACAATAGTTAGCTTGTTTCTCTGACATATGCTGGAAGCAGTCTCCTAATTGCGCAATATTTAAACCGGGAGAACATTTATTATAACTTTTTGTGACCAGGTTTCGCATGCAATCGATTTTTAGTCATGTTTTTTTTTGCATCAATATTCTCTGTAGGTATAATATGTAGCTATTTTCTGGTATACGTTGGACATTTATATTATTATATGTTTCTTTTTTCGATAAAAAAGCCATAAATATAAAAATAGGACCTAATTACAAAAGCGAACGTTAAATTATGTACAGAAACATTATGAATAGAGTAGTATGTATCTCTCGGAATTGCAAAAAATCAACATGTGCGGCTCTCTAAAATTTTCTGTGCCTGTTATATACGTTTACATGCAACATACATATTTCCTTTATAGGCAAAGTATCGGTCCATTTTCTATACTATAGACTATGGTTATATAAGCAAGGGTATCGAATATCAGCTACCCACAGCCTCTTCGAATATTCTCAATATCGCTCCCTACAATAAGACACCTATCCTTTAAGAGCTGAAGTTACAGCTAATAGTCAATTTTACCACACTATTTTACATGAATATTTTAACACCTAGAATTTTGGTAGCCAGCCAAGCGGTCGAGTGGCATTACCCCTCCCCCCCCCCTCCCTTAAAGCAGACTCTTAAACGCGGACATTGAAGTACATAAAGGCGATGTTTCTTTCCGAAATTTATTTAGCACTAGATGCCTTAGATGTCTTCTTTTATTTACAACAATCATAAAGAACATTTGTCACAGAGCCCAATAAGAACATAAACGTTAAGAAAACGTTGTTCTTAACGGTAACCGAACGTTTCGTAACGGTTATAAACAACGTCGAAGCGACATATCTATGTCCCGACAAAATACGTTGACAAAAAGTTACTTATTAAGCGTTATTTCACGTCATATGCTAATGTTATTTTAACGTTTAATTTTTAATAGAAAATATCGTTAAATAGAAACGTTTAGCACAAGGTGTATTTTAACGTTTAATAAACCACCTCTGTAAAACGTAAAAAGTACGTTTATAGTGCTACGTGATATTATCGTTCAAAACAAACGTTTATTGGTAAGTGGAGTTTAACATTCATAAAACGTCTATGTAAACGTAAAAAATCGGTTTACAGGTAACGTAACCTCAACGTTAACCCTTCGTTAGTGTGGTGGAGTATGCCATACTCCAGTATGTAGGCAAACATACTGGGGTATGGCATACTCCACCACACTGACGAAGGGTTAATAAAATTTCTATATCAAACCTTTATAACCACGTAGTAGTAACATCACATCTGCGTAATTTAGTGAGGTGCCGAATGTATGAAAATCAACAGCTTTATAAATTATAGGTGAATTATCAGCTTCGTTGCATTCATGCGCTCTAAGACGCTGCGTTATAGAAACTGTACAACATTTACCAAGTTCCAGATGTGACATATATGTTACTTTATATTTACGGTGCCGTTTTATGTGGTGATAACGAAAAATTGGTTACAGATTAAAAGTCATAATGTCCAATACTAAATTAAATTTTATTTTAATTAAATCATTCAATGATCACATCATAGTATTGAACTCAGGATAAGCTCTTCAATGAAACATAATGCTTCTTCAGAAAAACTAAAATGTAATTACCTATAAATATAATACAATGCACTAATAACAATAATAATAATAAAAAGATAATAGAATTCTTTACCAAAACTAAGAAAGTAACGAGGTCATTTCATTTATAGATATATACATTTTCCCTTTTTCTGCACATCCAGGTCTTCTACCCAAACAGTCCATTGGGCTTTGGTATATTTCAACCAGTCCTTCACTGCACTTTTGCTGTATCTATGTATTGTTTAATTGTAACTTTAAATGAAAGACTCAAACAATAGGTATCATAAGTAACACCAAGGACTACAGGCTGTAAATTTTAGGGATATATATATAAGTTAATGTTTACTTTGATTGGTTTCCTAGATTTTTGTATTACAAACGAATGAAAGTATTTAATACTCACTATATATTGTTACTATAGTTTCCGTATTATCTCTGGTTCCCGTTTTGTGAAAACTAAGTGTTCTTTCCCTTCCAGTTATGCTTCACTGCAACGACGGCATGTAACAGTAATTAGAATAATTTCTTTTACACAAGAATCCAGATTTTAGAACCATCAGCATTCGCTAACCTATATATTTGAAAATAAAGTAAGAAGGTGGTGTATACTAAGAAACCAGGTTCCTCAAGAACAAATTTTAGAATATAGTTAAATTTTCTGACATTAGTGTTCTTATTTAAGATGGCTACTATGCTGTTTGCCAATTGGTATATGCATATACATAATTATACGTGCAATGTACATCGTATATGCAAATATAACCTGGATAGACTTAATTGATGGGGTACCTGGCTACTCACCGTTTAGTTAAATACACTGATTGTTGCGTATCACATATTAATATAAAACTTTGTTATAAAGATAAAGAAAAGTTCTAACACTCGACTAGCGTAGTAAATATGTGACTGCAAGTGCCCGTGCACGTTGCAGATGCGCAACAGGGGTGGAAGAGTTTATTTGAAATGGGGGAGGGATGATACATTCATCAGTACTGCAGTTTTAATACAATAATTGTGTTACCTATTGTTAAATACATTTTGCATTCATTCATGTAAAAGCACATCTTATCTTAAAACAAACAAATTTAACACCATTTTATTTTAACTATACTTATACTTATGCGTTGGATTGCATTTAACGTAGAGTAGATGGTGAAACTACGTTTTATTTTAGTTGTGCTTGAACTAAGGTAAAGTCAGGTAAGTGTGTAACCGGGGCAAATTGAAATACGGACATCCTCTTGTTATAATACTAATGTACTAACTTCATACTAGTTTTACAAACAAAAGTTCGCATCTCCTAACGTGTAATAACTTGAATATCTTGTGAATATATCATACCTTATTAAACAGGCATCAGTTTAGTATTACACACTTGGCCGAACTAAAGGATAATGCTATTAATATATAAAATGCGGAACGATTACACACTTGCCCCATTTTGCTGGGTAAGTGTGTAGTATTGACAGTGTTTAAAATTTCTTTTTTTTTCTAGTAAACCGTTGATAATTATAAAAGGTGTATCTATTGCAGACTTTCAACTGAGCATATATCACGTACTTCTGTGTGTAAAATTTATCAAAATGGCTTATTATGTGAACAGTGTTACATTTTCTTTGCACTATGCAATTTTTACTGCACACTTACCTGACTTTACCTTATGCGTTACGTTTCAGTTAATATTTTTTCATTTTTCAACGTTGTCTTTCAAACGTCTTTCAACGAGTAAACGGTGAAACTATAACGTCTTATTTTAGTTATATCTAAACTATGCGTTACATTTCAGCTACTAATTTTTCATTTTTCAACGTTGTCTTTCACGTGGAGTAAACGGTGTAACTAAAACGTTTTATTTTAGTTATATTTAAACTATGCATTACATTTCAGTTAATAATTTCTCATATTGTAACGTTGTTTTATAACTTAAAATAAACGATGCAACTACAACGTGTTATTTTAGTGAAATTTAAACTATCCGTTACATTTCTTAGTTAATATAACGTTTCTTCAATGTATAGTTAAAAATTGGTTATATAATAAACGTGGTAATTATAACCATTAACGTTGTTTCAACCAATGCAACGTTAAATTCACGTAAATGTAACCAACTTGTTCTCACTGGGAGGGAAGTACAATCTCGAGTCAAAATGGCCGCTATTCATTATCTGCTGTCATTTACTACGTTAAACGTACTGCTGTGTACTGATTGTACAAAATGAACTTGCAAAAAATGAAATTAAAAAAAAAACCCTGGTTAAATCAAAAACTGCTCATGATTCTAAATTACAATAGGACAATGCTATTTCCTATATCAAAGCAAAAGATTAACTTGTTCAGGAAGATAATCCTTATATATCAACTCAATCCACGTGGTTTCAAATTAAAACAAACTAAAATTAAACGTGGACAATTTCTAGTAAATAACAAGAATGAAAACTAATAGCAAGCACAAAGCTTCTATTCACCCAACCCGAGGTGATTAATAATTAAAAACAAATCAGCAAAATTTAAAAACGAAAAACTAACTCTTTAAACTAAAATATCTTCTCGAACAAAAATAATAAATGATCTTATCTCTGTAATGTGCACACATCAATATACTAACAATTATTATCAAGCGAATTCCTTGATGGACAAGAATTTTCAATTTATGCGAATCAAATTTCTATATCAAAAGTATTAACAAAATGGCATCAATGAATTTAAAAAAACATGTACTCACACGCTAACGTCTACCAAGGAACTGAGTGACAAGGTTAAACAGTCGTATACATACAAAAATCCTACTCTCGACTACGTGCAACGCAGCCGCATAATTCACCGAAGAAAACTACCAGAATTGAACAACATGAGCAAATAAAAGATATATTAAAGAGTGAAATATTTTTAAAAAACTTAACACTAAATTAAATAAATTATACAATTACCTCATTAACTAAAATTATATAAAAATAAACATTAATTGAGGAAATTTCTCGAAACAATGATTCAGCAACAATCATGGCAAATTAGCCAACTTAAAAAAAAACTCTCGCGAAAACAGGGTGTCCGTCCACAGCAGCACGTAAGTACATATTGTGTGCTATTTGAATGGTAATAATAATGTTGCTATTACTAAATAACAAAACAAAAGGAAACATATAGAAAATGTTTAATTATTCACGATTATTTGCAACGACAGTCAAGATTAACGTCAAACGTCTTCACTCACATCAATATAAAAGAACATAGGACAGAGAAAATAAGTTTCGTGGTTAAAGTATGTTACCTTTTGGGCGTATACTGCGTGGTTTTTATATCCAATCGCAACACTATTATGTAAAATTACTAATGAGTTACTAACAAGGGAACATCGGCGGGTGTCCCCCTCCGATTTCGATGAAACTTAACAGATCGAAAGAGTACCTTAAAATAAGAGACACGTATTTTTTTTTATCGGCGTATCCGCACGATTTTGGGGTACAGCCCCCTCCAAAGTTTGGACTATTTTTCAATTTTTGCAAATATTTCTTAAATTATAACAAATATTAAATTTTCCTCTTAACATAATTTGCAGCATATTGCATGGCCTTAAGGTGGGTCGTCCTATTCGCAAAAGTTAATAACGGGGCATGGGGTACCCCGTACCCCCCATTTTTTTTACATTTTTTCTTTTTCTTATTCATCAAAAGAAGGCCGATTTTATATAGAATACAATGATGTATAATAAGTTTAGAAAATTAATAATTGTAAAAATAGAAAAATAATAATAAAGCTTCAAAATTAATAAACTTGTCTATTGATATAAATCAAATAAACTACAACAGAAATAAGTTTTTATCCTTAACATAATTTCCAGCATAATACATGGTTTCAAGGTAGATATCTTCATAAAAAGCTAATAACGGGGGACGGGGCACCCCATACCCTCGCATTTTTTTAATAATAAGTTTATTCATTATTCATCAAAAAAAGATCGCTTTTACATAGAAAACAATGGTAATAAATTTGGAGGATTAATAATAAAAATAATTGTAATAATAATAATATAGTACATTAACAACACAACAATTATTTGTTATCGTTACTCCGCTGCTCTCCTTACTTAAATATTTCTTAATTTAGAATTGTATCTATTCGACAAGCTATGGTCAAACCTTTCTATGCCTACTAACTTATACTATATACTATACGAAACTTTTATCGGTGGTAGCAATATAAATCGTTTTATCAATTGCAGTTAGTGACTGCGTTTTATATATTTCCTTAATAAAATGTTATTCATTCTTAGAATACCATAATCCTTTAGTGCGTATATATGAACAAATTTGCTACACAGGACGAAGGATTAAATAATACATACATATATATTTTTTAATTTATTTCAAGTTTTTCGTGCAATGTAGGTGTACAATGTAAGTATTCAATGGAGCATAAATATAACTAATGTGTTTGTAACGATTATAACATTTCGGAAACAATAGAACAGAATTAGAAAAACATTATAATGCTTATAAATGTATAAATAGTATAAGTTAGTAGGCATAGAAAGGTTTGACCATAGCTTGTCGAGTAAATACAATTCTAAATTAAGAAATATTTAAGTAAGGAGAGCAGCGGAGTAACGATAACAAGTAATTGTTGTGTTGTTAATGTACTATATTATTATTATTACAATTATTTTTATTATTAATCCTCCAAATTTATTACCATTTTTTTCTATGTAAAAGCGATCTTTTTTTGATGAATAATGAATAAACTTATTATTAAAAAAATGCGGGGGTATGGGGTGCCCCGTCCCCCGTTATTAGCTTTTTATGAAGATATCTACCTTAAGACCATGTATTATGCTGGAAATTATGTTAAGGATAAAAACTTATTTCTGTTGTAGTTCATTTGATTTATATCAATAGACAAGTTTATTAATTTTGAAGCTTTATTATTATTTTTCTATTTTTACAATTATTAATTTTCTAAACTTGTTATACATCATCGTATTCTATGTAAAATCGGCCTTCTTTTGATGAATAAGAAAAAGAAAAAATGCAAAAAAAATGGGGGTACGGGTGCCCCGTCCCCCGTTATTAACTTTTTGCGAATACGGACGACGCACCCTTAGGCCATGCAATATGCTGCAAATTATGTTAAGAAGAAAATTTAATATTTGTTATAATTTAGGAAATATTTGCAAAAATTGAAAAATCGTCCAAACCTTGGGGGGGGCTGTACCCCAAAATCGTGCGGATACGCCGATAAAAAAAAATACGGGTCTCTTATTTTAAGGTACTCTTTCGATCTGTTAAGTTTCATCGAAATCGGAGGGGGACACCCGCCGGTGTTCCCTTGTAAGAAACATAAAATCACTTCTAGTTATGCCAAACTTGTTCCTCGACATGGGTACTATTAAATGGCATGATGTGAATTTCCTTTCTCTGAAAGTAAAAGCGCTCAACAATTACCAGTCTTACCCAGTGTTCATGGCGATCATACTTTCACACCTCTGGAAGAGCTGGTGGAACATCTAAATGTTACATGCAGATGGGTGCCAGGTCACTCTGGGATCAAAGGCAGCGAGCCGTTCTTAGGTCCAAAAACCGACGTGTGGTAGCTCATATGGTAGCATCCAAACGTTTGTCAAGTCCCAACTTGCTGCTAGGCACTGCTTCTTTTGGAATGGACTTGTCGGCGCAAGACACTGTAAATCTCTAGGGCTTCATCCGAATGAGGAAAGACTCCCTGAGGCAGTCTTTATGAGCAGGGACAGATTGAGATTACTCACAGGAATCTTGACTGGGCACTGCGCACTTAATAAATACATGTTTCGCATGGGCTGGCGAACTGTCCCCTGTACAGAAAGTGTGGAAGTGTGGAGGAAACTCCTGCTCGCTTTGTTGTCAATTCTCCGGCAGTGGACGGGAGAGGCAGACGCACTTTGGGTCGATCGGTTGGAGGAACCAAAGTCGCCAAGTTGCAGATAGGCTGCAAGTGACTGAGATGGCCAAAGTTGACATGGGGCACAAGACACAGTCATTCTGGCCAAGTTGCCTTCTTTGGGTTACACCCACCATGGGAGCAATTATAACATTCCTTCATTTCTCACTAATTGTAAGTACTAATACCAAGCAATAACCTATATTAACTGGGAAGAGATAATCATTGGCGAATAAGATTATCTGTGGCAAAGTTTTGAATTACAACCTTAGTTGCTTGTTTCTTTATCAATTTCCCAATTTAATCAACGAAAAAAAATACTTACCTTAAGCATTGATCTTCAATATTCTCCCGTCTTATTGTGTTAATAAAAAGCCAACAAAAGCTTCAATTTCACATCTGGTCACTGAGCCGTGTATCCCGAGATCGATTGGAATTTTCAGCCGGTAATTTAATAATGGCGATCGGTTCCCTTCTTTCGCGGAGGCGAATTATCGGAAAAATAATCCGCCGTATACTCGGCAAGGTTCCATTTCCCGACACTAATAAAAAGTAAACAATAATAGCCTTAGACGTTCGCTCAGTTCGCGGATAGATCCCCCAGGTTCCTCGCCAGCAAAAAGGTTGTTCTACCGACATCTTTAGCCGTCAATTGGCCACGATGCATTAAACATCCGAGTTGGCAGGCCTCTCTGTAATGCAACGCGATATCCCCAGGATCGGT
The DNA here is from genome assembly GCA_004143645.1 of Protaetia brevitarsis. Taxonomy (NCBI): domain Eukaryota; kingdom Metazoa; phylum Arthropoda; class Insecta; order Coleoptera; family Scarabaeidae; genus Protaetia; species Protaetia brevitarsis. The sequence continues at coordinate 4,228,534 of RXPK01000088.1, forward strand.
TAGCACACCAAGTTTATTGCCATGCGGAAAAATATTACAGATAGTAGACCGGTCGCGTAGCCTTGAAATTACCGTCGATGCGCTGGTATTCGTTTTGTGTATGGACCAGTAATATTAACTTTCCTCAGCGAGACCCCAGACAGACGTGAATTATTCGTGAAATACGTTTAAAATGTTTATCGAGTCTTAGTCCATTAAAAGAACGAGGCGAGTCGTATTTTGACAACATATCGGAACCTGAGACGCAAACAGAAATTCTTTTTCGTCCTGATGACTTATCTGATGGTAAAAGGAGAAATATAATTCCGGTCTGGCGCAATGCCAATGGAAGCAGTAGTTTTTCACGGACGTAACGATCGGTAAGAATATTATCGAAGCCTTTCATCACGCTAACGTTCACTTACAGTTTATTACTTATTGAAAGCAAACGTAGCGTAGAAAATGCCTGAAGTGAACGGAGAAACTAAAATAGTAGTAATAAATGGCTATGAATATATATCAGAGGAATTTAATTAATAATCTATCAGATACACACAGAATATTATAGATTCGCTGTTGTCTGAGGTATGTTGTGTACCTTATCAAAAGAAACTTAACTATCAGGTAGCATTAACATGTTACTATAGACCTAAAATTGTGATTGTAGCAATCGTATACAAATGAACGAATTTCAAGAGATCAAAGGCTAACCTAATCTTATTGAATGTGCTGTTAAGCCTTTGTTTTAACAAGATAGTACTTATGACGCAAAACATCGACCAACCAATTGCTTTCAAAAGGGCAAAACTCGATCCAGGATCTCTTTACAACATTTACCTTTAAGACTGTATTCGCATCCACCATATTTCATAACATGAATTAAACACAGAAATTACTTTCATAAAAGAGATTATTTTTGGGTTTGTTTCTTTTGTTAGTAATTTTTCATTTTGGTGATTTCTTCGTTACAGATGTCTCTTAATAGTTGCTAAGGTCGGGTCCTTCAACAAGTTATACAAAAAAACGACTGAAAGGGAAACTTTTTAGTATTCTGATTTCAATGACCTATCGAATACAGAATCAGCTATCGAAGTAGTGGAATTTAAATTTTATATATTTTTTGTAACTTCAACTTTACCGATGAGGTTATAACTCGTTTTAGTATTTTTTTTTTTGATAGTTGTCTGTTGAAGTTATTAAAACTACAACTACTACTTTAGAATCAATCTGTTGCTTTTCATCATTCGTAAATGAAATTAGATGATACTCATTTTTGCAGTCATGAATTTACTATTCCAAAGTGATGCCAACCAACATACCTCTAATGCTGCTACAGTATATTGAATAATGATACTGCATTGAAAAATAAAAAAATATATAGTGAGTATCAGGTATTTATTCGCATCGAAGGCTTCATATTTGATTTCTAAGCAAAATATGTCTTTTAATATTGAACTTCAAAAAGATATTATTTGTGTACCACACAAAATTTTTTTCGCTATCCTTAACATTAATTACTTCACGAGGTCAACTCAAACCATCCAGGACACATATGTATTACATATATCCTAGACTATCAACCATAAAGTGTACTAAAGCAGAGGACCTTGGAAGTTTACTAAAATAAATATTTACAATTTGGTAGTAAATTCTAGTAATAAAAATGTTTATTTTATTTACGTTAATAAACTGAATTCAATTTTCGTGGAAAGAAAACGAAGTATCTATTTTCATTTCCTGCTTGACATTTATTCGATATAGTTATTGCATCCACTTAGGTTTTTATCGTCATTTGCCGCTCTCTCCCCTTTGCTTATATATCGGGACTAATATCGGAGTTCGCCTGATTTCCCTAATTCCGTCGTCGGAGCACATAAAGCGGCCGACATCAATTCGAAAGGAACTGCGCGCGACCATAAATAACACGGAGTAAGGGAGGAAAACTTAAGGTTATTTAGCTTTTTCAACGTTCGTCCCCGTTCCAAGTTATCAGGCGAAGGGAAGTGTACGAATCTTCGCAGATTCGCCTACGAACTGCCTGCAGCACACGCACTATCAATCGAATCAGTGTTTGGGAAAAGCTATTAGTCCATTGGGGGGAAAATTCTTTGGGACCGAGCGACGAAATTAGGAGTTTTCCACTGTCGATTGTCGCAGAAGTGGCCTAGTTTTCTCTCTGGTTATTGAGTGCGTTTGGCGATTGAAAGAGAAACTGGGCGAGTGTGGTGTCTCAATGGAATGTTTATACACACACGTGTGAACAAATAGAACGGCCTACAGAAAAGATTTATTGCATTTAATATGTTCTGTGCTAAAGATGCAGTAACATAGTATATACGTCTAAATTAGTGTTATATATATTGAAGATTTTTGCGTTAGGGTTGTCAACTTTTTTTTTATTATTCAAAAGGGAAGTCTCAATTAACTACGGATACGTTTAAAGAAACAGAACTTGAATTATATAATTTTTAAAAACTTTAGTGTAACGTCGCAATACCCAATTATGTTAATTAATAAAAAGTTAACGGTTCTATTATTTAATAAAAATTAGGGGCTTCATCTTCCCTGACTTTAGAATCTGTATTTCCGTCCCCCAATAAATGTGTCAAGTTTTCAATTGTTAAATTATATTTGTTTGATTCGAATTACATTTGCACTTTATTTATGAAAAGCTAAATAATTGCAAATCATCTTAAGCCCATGTTCTACCTGAACATACTACACGAGGCTACCTATTCAAACAATAAGTACTATCTGGATTCCATAACAATTGAAATGTTTCTACTCTAACTAAATAATTTCTCTATGAATGTTAATAACAAGAAATATAATACAGTCAAAAACCTTACTCTGGAAGGATCTAGGAAGAAGTCCCAGACCTTGTTACTGATAGGCCTCAAATTATTATTATCCTTCTGAACACTGAAGAAGCAAGTTCCACTAATGTTGTAAATATTCGAATGATTTCAATAATCGGAATACCCGAATCGGAAAGCTATAGTATTCCGATTCTATATTCCACCCGACATACTTGTATAAATTGTATGGATGATTTCAATAATTGGAATAACCAAATCGGAATAATAAAAAAAAGGTTGTATATTGTGGGGAAGGATAAATGTTTGTCTTTAAATGTAATTTAAGTGATTTACAAGTAGGTTTCGCTGCGGAAACTCACAACACTAGCCTCCACGTTTCCTTAATTCAACCGCGCCGTCTTCACGTAACTGCTTTCTTTTTCACACATCATGAATTGGAAGTACCTATTCAATAATATAATTAAATTAAAGATTTATATTTTAAATATTTATTCATATACCCTAACCAAGCTAAAACTATAATTTAACACTAATTCCGACCCCTAAAGAGCGTAAAATATTCATTCATAAATACGTACTATCCTACTAACTATCCGAATATTATGCCGTCACCTATCTAGTTCTTTAGCAGCATTACTAAATAATTCCTACCATTCGACCGACTCATTATCTCTAATATCTCTTTCGCTTCGCGGCCAAATTAACCCCTTAGCTAATGCCCTAACTTCCGTACGCGACTGCCACTCATCGGTGAGTAAGACATGCCCCGCTGTATATACCCCACCACATTCACAATACGAATCATTAACCCCCCAATTCTACATAAATATGATTTAAAATTACCGTGACCTGATATTAATTCCACCGCCTCATACGACGTGCAACGTTGCCGAATTATATTTACCGCAGTTCTATGTATTTTAACCGGAAAACCGGTTAATCGGTTATAAATACAAGACGGTTATGAATTACAAGCAAAATGATGACTGGTTAACGGGTTACGAGTCAATTCAGTTGAGTGTACAAGTTGTTCGAGAATGCAGTGTAAATGCTTATAACTAACAACTCATGAAATGAATAAAATTAACTGTCGATAGTGCTCCTAATCAAAATCTTTGTACAGAATAACGTACTTGCGATCCTTTGAATGGACGTAAGTGTTGCTGTGACTCTAGCTTGTTGCTCCTCCTGACACCAAGCTATTGCTCCATAGGTTATGGTTGGATGTACTACCATATCATAGAGCCAATAAACTACAATCAACTGCCTTGATTTGTAAGTGATCTTTTCCAAATGCAGATTCTAGAATGGTGTCTTATCAAATAAGACGCCTACATATTTTACGTTATCTCCAATATGGAAGCTGTACACCTTGAACAGTGATACTACCCACTATAAGTGTTCTACTCTCCTCTTCCTGATGTGAAGCTACTACTGTAGCTTCACTTGTTGGAGGGCTGAGGAAATTCTTTCCTGTTGTGATTAGATTGACCTGCATAAAAAAAGCACTAATGAAATACTTAAACTCCTTAAAAAAGTACCTACTTGATCTTTTTTTATTTAAATCAAAAAAAAGCACCATAACCATACTATATTATGAATTAAAATAACAATAATAATTTTGCATGAAAGTTTTTTGTTGATTTTATAAAATTTTACTGTTTGAAATATGCATAAATATAGTGCACTTACATCTTTTGCAACTCATCATGATAACTTCATATACGAATAAAGAACTCTGGGTATGCTTACTCTCATTCGTCACGAGGGTTCAACGCCCATCAGCACGGATACCTTCCGTTCCATTAAGCACCGGGAAAACTGGTGAACCACCCCAGCGGGGGTCCCGCAAGAAAATGAATTATCACCCTCTCGCATTTCCAGTCTTTGAGCGAGTCCTTCGAACGTCCGACGTTACTGAAAGTAGAAAAGCTTCAAAGATGTGTTAATACATCCGAGAGCTGCATCCGTAATCATCTCCTCTTGAATAATGCCACAGGCGAGCTGCATTTCCCGAAGAGCGAAAGCGCGGCGTCCTTTCTGATGCGTTATTACAAAGTTGTAAGTGCGCTACGTGTTTATTACTTTTCGATTTGTATGTTTTTCCTATTGTGTAACTAGGAATTATGTGCAGAAGGTTGATATTTTCACGAAAAGTAAATATTTCACTAGTGTACAGCCATTTTGTCCAGGAGATGCGACTATTGTTTTCGTATGTACTTTGCTTCGTTAATCTCAAAAATTGAATTAAAAATGTTTTTATGGGTACGTTTTCTAGATTTATTACCTATTTTTTTCTTGTCATAGTATCGCCACCGATTCTGTTAATTTTATTTATATTAATTTTAGTAACCTCACTCAGGTACAGATGGCTGATATGCCGAACATAAGTTGTTGGCAACAAAATTGCAGCATCAAAATATTAAGCTAGCACTGGACGAATTGAGAATTATTCATCAGAATGTTCAGTCCATAAGTAATAATTTTTTTGCGATATAGATGCTGCGGTTGTATGTTTTACTGAACATTGATTGAAGCCCAGTAAACTTAAACATATAATACCAGGTTACCAAATACAAGCCTTATTTGTCGACGTTCTGTTAAAAACAGGTGGCGTCGCAATTTCTAGTAAAGTAGATCGTAGCTTTAATTTCCAAAGTGTAGGTCTTGTGTCTTATTATAAGTGTAGGGAATTTAAAATTTGTAATAAACGACAATTACTTTCCATAATAAATCAACAAATACTTACTCACTATAGGTCACCAGATTCAGATTTCAAATTCTTCAGAGATGAAATGAAGTGCTTTCCAAATTATGTAAAACCAATAATGCAGTACTTATTGCGTGTAGTAATCTTAATATTGATCTACAAAAAATTCTTACCAAAAAATTGAATTGCTTAATTTATTTACATACGTCGTCAATGGCAAACTTATCAACTGTATGTAAAATCATTGAAAGGATGATTTTTAATAGAGTATGCGTTTTGTTGTGTAAATACGAAATAGTTGGTGGCAGCATGGTATTCGAAAACGCTTATCCATTAACACTGCTGTGCTGTAGTTTATTGATCAAGTTTATCAAAATTTTGGATGAAAATATTGAAACAATTGGCATATTTATACTCCATTAGGACATTATAACATTAGGTTTAATTAAGCTAAGCAAGCAAGAATTTCTGCTTCAAAAATTCTTGCTTATAACTTGTGAGGTGTCATTACAAATGATTCTCGTCGTTTCTTGATGATTAACAGCAGATAATGAAAGCAGCCGACGCGATATCCTATCCATTACATATTCATGTGGGTCTACCCCAGTGGTCGATTCGTGGTCCCTTGCTTTTTGTAATGTTTACCAATGACCTTCCAAATATATGTGATAGTGGTTGTTTAGTGCTGTTTGCTGACGACGTTTATTATTTGTACGCAAGGAGCAACGTTGCGGATACGTTGAATTTAAACAGCCAGCGTAATGTTGGCTAGGTTCAGCACTTGGTTATCGCCAAACAAGTTGTATTTGTTTTCTCTGTATGAGAAAACTCATGATATTAACTTCACACCTAAAACTAAATGAACCGATACTGCTTGTCTGTTAAGAGTTGAATCACAGTCCATTAAACAGAAATCATTGCTAAGGTTTCTAGGGCTCCATATTGACTGTGATGATATGGGCTGAGATTGCGACATACTTGATGCTTTTGGTAGTTAGGTATGAGTTGATATCCTACTATTATGCTTGCTTCCAATCTAGAATGGTGTATGGAATTTATTATTGAGGAGCTGATTCGAAACAGCAGTTAGTTTTTCGTGTTGTTGGTGTTTTCTCTAAGACCTCTTGTCGTTCCTTGTTCAGGAAATTCAAGATGCTTACATTGCCGTGTTTTAAACTTTACACACATTATGTATTATTGACAAAAATATTAATAAACTTGCTCGCAACAACTTCAACCATTACTATCCCACCAAACATGGCATTGACCTGCGAATATATTAGAATAACTCCACTTGCGTAGTTATTCACTTATATAATAGGCTGCCTCTACTGCGCTTTGAAAAGACATATATTTGTATTAATTTACAGAGTTATAGTTACTTATTGCTTTAATTGTATTGATGAAAATACATATCTCTATATGTAAGTATGCAGCCATAACAATGTCATGTTTAGCCCCTCCTCTGCCCCAGAACAATGTGTTTTCAGTATATTGAAAGGTGATAACCCTATTTCCCTCACATTATTTCTGCTATGTTAGGATTATTTTTTACTTTAAAATAAAAATCCTGATTGTATACATTTTTTTTACAATATACCTGAATTTGGTGCTTTTAATAATTGTTGCATAATTGTTTCAGGTAAGACTCCTTTGGATTAAAAAAACAATAGCCCATGAAATAAATTCGGAAGTGGTAAGTTTGACAACATTTTCTTTTATTTGCAAATAAAATATTCCCAATAACAAAGGCCAAAAAATTTACTAAAGCAAAACATCGGTTCTCTTAAATATAACATTAAGCAAGTAATCTGCGACATACTTGATTACGCTGTATAGAAAATAATACGGAACCAAATATAATGCGAGGTATTTTATACATATGCGATTTTTTTATCTCGATTTTAAATTCAAATTACGAATTAAAAGCACATGTAAATCCCGGTTTCCATTGCACGGCTCCAAAACAACCGCCTGTATCCTACAACCTCCGGCCATTTCATTTCCACATCAACTTTTTTTTTCTGTTTATGAAAACATCAACGCCTCCTCCATCCTTTTAATAAAGTCTTCTCCGCATCGGAATGTTTCGAATTGCGGAACGAGGACAGAAGCAAACACGAATCCACGGTATGGGAGGAGGAAGGAAAGTGTTCCGAATGATCCATTAAAAAATCATCTCCCGAGAGATTTTTTTAGATACAAAGGATAATAACGCAGCCAGCATTGATGGAAAGGAGATGATGTGAATATATATGGTGTATATATATATATATATATTAGAGCACGAACTCAGTTATATACCTAGCTTTTTCTCTTCTTTGAAATAGGGGACAAAGTCAACTTCACGACGAAGCCGTATTCACGCGGCAATACCTCTCTATTTCGGTAAACGCACACTGAAACGGCAGTACATAGCGAAATTTAAATGTAATTCTGAAATCCCCGTGCAGCAACGAACCCCTCGGGCTAAATAATCGTGCGTTTCCTTATTCCAGGCGGGGTGAGGCGACCCCTTCCCGCCCGTTGGGATTTGTGTACGAATTGACGAACGAACGCAGGACGGCGCCACATCGGCGTAGTGTTTTGGATAAAGGAAACAAAAAAAAAATACAACAAACCAAGAAGACCCTATTTACATTGGTAAACGACTGAAATGAGTCTGTGATCAGTGGAAATTCGTATTCATTTCAGCATGAAAATGTTTGTAGTTCTTGATTGAACAGGTGCCTCAAAACACTTGAAGAATTGACGATAAAATCTAACCAGAATTGAAATACTTCAAGGTATTTGCTTAAGAGAATTATCATGGAATATCCTTATGTATTTTTCCGTCGTACAGGTAACAGACCGAAGCATAGGAAAACGTACATACATACATATCAAGTAAAAACAAGAAAGAATGCAACTAAAAAAATAAAATTAACTAAATATAAATGAAATAAAGCAAATAAACAGCATCAGCAAAGAAAATTAGCTAAATTTTCTTCGATTATCCCTTGTCATTCCTTGTGTTTCTTTTAAGCACACCATTCTGAACGATTTTTTTCACTGTTCAGTGAAGCACTCCCGTTAATTTCGATGTTCTAACAATTACCTCTCTTTCAGTGCCATATTTTTCACTCTTCAAATTATTGCATACATTCAGGATTATCTGCTGTGTTTCAGTGCTCCAATGATTTTTGACACTATCAACATCTTCTTCTATCGCATCACTGCTTTCACTTACCGACATATAAAACAGATATTCATTATAGATTAGCTATTTTTTTATATTGAAAAACATGTAAGGGTGTATATAATGATGAAATTCATATTTGACTCTGTGTGAGTTGTTAATATAGGGAAAAAGAAACCAAACAAGGTTTAGATCCTCACAAAATCCCTTATATCACCCGACCGATTTCGCTCTATCCGAGTATCCTCAGGCCAGCTAAAGAAAGTAGTAAAAGAAGTATCATGCATATATATATTTTTTTTAAAAGCGGAAGCAAAATAAAATGGTAATTTTGTTCAAAGATACCAATTCAAAGTTAAGAATAGTTAAAGCTTAAAATTAAAACAAAATTGGAGAGTGCGAAGTAGATAGTCGAACTTATGTAAAACTTGAGAAAAAGCAGACATTAATTAAAGAATAAAACACATAAGTTTAAACGAACAACACTTTAAAATTATTTAAAATAAATATAATCACTTAGAACTTAGGATATAACATGATTCTGGAAAAGTCGAGACTAAAATTTAAATAAAAGTAGAAAATTGCAGTAAAATTGCGCCATCTATTATGGAAAAACTAAAATAAAGAAATGTTGTTCCAAAGACCTAATAGAATACTTGGAAACCATATATGCGAAAGGTCATTTATCGAGTGAAATTATGAAAAAGGGAGTGGACTCGAAAATGAATTTTGAGTTTAATGAAAGATGTCTACTAGTGAGCTGTTGCCTCAATATTTCCAATGCCTCTAAGTTGTTGAGGTAAGTACCATTTTTGGCCGTATGTAATATTTATATATATTATATAATCAGTAGACAGAAAATAATAATTTAAATACGAAAAAATTGCCTGTCTTGAATTTACAGTGGACCAAGGGTATTTCACGAGCCAGAATTTGAATGTAGCAATAGTTCAAGCGATTAATCATTATTTTTACCTAGTTATGTGATTTTCTCATTAGCTACAAAGGCAATGAGATACGACGAAATTTACACTATAATAAATTAACTAATCAAAATCTAACTAACTAAGCGCATTGCTTACGGTCCAACTTAAATTAAACAAAGGAAAATGAAACTAAACAAAAATCAGCGCATTTAAAAAGTTCTAGTTTAGAAACTCGATGAAGTTTAAATTACTACGTTAATCTTAAAGTTACATACTTCGGTTTACAGTTTCAATTTACTACGGATATGAGGATGGCTAATAATCCATCCTCAATATGGATACCTGGGTATTCACTCATTTTCGGAAAAGAGGATAACAGACACCTTTGAGAAAAGAGTACTGCGGAGCAATTTCATGAACCAGAACCTGCATTCGCATAGCACTTACGGTAGCTAAACAGAAACTTAAATTCTGGGAAAATCAGATAGTGCTTCAGTACTGGAACAACTTTCTGATAAGATGAATGTACAAGATCGCATTTCAGCTAATCATGCCAGAACCAACGAATTGCTTGAATTTGACCGTAAAAGTTTCAAGGTAATTGTATCTGTTTTTGCAGGACACTGTAAACTCAGAAACCGAGCTCTTCGGTGAGACTGAATGTCGACTGTATTTAGAAGACGAGGAGGCAGTTGTGCACATTTTCCAATACTACCCAGGCTAGTAAACTACCTTAAGCACTTGAACTTATTGGATGAACTTTAAAATAATATCCACTCTACAATAGAAGCGAGTGGTCGCAGTGGACTGGAACCATTTATCGAACCACGAGAACGCTATCTCTCACCAAACTAACTACCACGAATTGTTAATCAATGTTGTTATCCTGAAATTTAAAAAGCTTAGTAGAAACTGTAGTATCAATATCCCTCAATTACCTTTCTTTTAACATTTGCAATATGTTGTGTAACAATATGTATAGTAAATAATTCAGTTAAATTCCTAGGATTAGATATTGATGAAAACTTGAATTGGTCTGAAGCCAGTAAAACATTCTTCCAAATTAATAAAAACTGCTACTTACTAAAAAGTCTTAGAGATATTTTAGATTAATGATACCTTGAGAAAGTCTATTTCACGCGAGTCGAATCAAGACTGAGGTATGGGATACTGTTTTGGTACTTCTGGAATGTTGAAGAGTACTACTAGCGCCAAACGAATAATAAGAACAATGCAAAAGCCCAATATAATGCACCCTGCAACCCTTATATGAACGATTAAAATTTTAACTGTCGTTGGCTTATACATTCTTGAAGTACCTCTTATATTCACTGAGTTAAAACACGAACTTTCCACAAACCACTAACGTTTATGACAGCAAGAAATAGAAGCAATATTATTGCCAAAACATAGTCTTTCCTTAACAAGTATGGGCCCAAGAATATAATAATAGTAACTCAGCACTACAGGCTTGAAGGCCCTTGGCGAGAGTGCCGAACACACCGAGCCACTTGAGAAGTGTTGTCCGAATGCTGACCCAACCAACAACCGATACCGCATATTGCTGCTTGACTTTCAAGATTGGCAATGATGCACCCTTCCTTCTCAGCCGTACTGCCGGCATTGGGCCCAAACATAATGGGAGTAAAATGGTATAATCGCCCCCGATAGGTTTAAAACAATATCTGCACCGAGCCTTTAGAGGAACGCTTAAGCCTATATTTGGAGATCATCCTCTATATAATATAATGAATACTTTCAGTTGATGTTTAGTGATACTTACACCAGATTTATAGTATATGTTTGTTTATAACGTATCTTTGTGTATCTCTTGTACCTAGTTTGGATTAAATGCTAAATAATTGGGTGAAGAATCAAAAAGATTGAAATCTCAACATGAAGAGTAACCTGATAACCAAATATATGTCTTACTTTCTAATTATAAAAAGACAAGACATAAAGCTGTATTATACTCAATTTTACATTCCGAATCTATCTCTTAATGATGCAATAATAATTTAAATTATTTTTGCAAAGTTTATTTTTTATTCGTTAAGGTTGGAAAAACGATACATTACACACACATTACAATTCTCCTTAATTCCGTATATTAACCCTTGTGACAATCGTGGATCCAACACGTACTTACAATGCTGTAAATTCAAAGAGAGAAAAAGTCATCAAACTCCGCCCAACTCTCCCGCGTCTTGTCCAATTTACCGTAATCGTTAGTACAATTCTCGTCGAATCAACAATACGTTGCATAGCGTATGCTTAAAAGCGGCTCGCCCGGATGTTAACCTCTCCTCTGTTATCTACCGCTGTTCTTTTTTTATCATGGGAAGAAAACAATTTAACTTTGCGAGTATGAAAATGGGAATGTCAAAAGCAGATACGCGCTTGAAAAATGGCGAAACTTTTTTCAACAGCTATGCTACCGCGTCTTAAAACTGTTTTAAATTTTATGGCGGATTCTTGTCGGTGGGAAGTTTTCAACTCATCGAGCTGCGACCGAGGTGTGGAATAATGAATATAACAATTGAATGTCAACATTACGCTTTTAACTTGACTTCGTTATTTCAGGATTTTATCGCATACCATATAAAAGGAAGAACATTTTAAGAATTATTTATAATACTTGGAAATAGAGAAGTAATTGCTATATAATAAATGCTTTTCACTTGATATCGCATCAGTTTAAAACTGTAATTTGTAATACGAACATTACTTTTTTAAGTTTCCTAGTTGAATTTTATTGAAGTTTCGAAATTGTAAGATAAATATCAAAACTATAAGATCTTTCGAAACCAGTTTAGACTAGATTGGGCCAAGGGCAGAGGGCTCGAATCGTCCCGTCAGTATACGTAATGCGTAGCACGACGTAAGCTGTTTTCTTTTTAATCTTAAGATTCTTTTCCGTATTGTTTCAACTTCAAAAGTGATTAAATATGTGTGTATTATCCTCAATAGATGTGATGGTTAGTTAACTAAAATTGCGGCTAATTGAGCAAATGTTTATTTTCTTTGTTGCTTAACTTTCACCAACAACCTTTTAACCAATAGGTTGGTTTTTCTAAAACTAAATTCATATTTTAAAACTAATTAGTCATAATTTCATTTACAATCGTTATTTACAGGGTGTAACAGCGGTAACGCCGTGGTCTCTGGTAGTCAAATGGCAACAATTTTTGAAATGTTTTATATTGGGATGTATGTAGGCTGACTAGATCTACAATTTAAGAATAATGTGCAAGATACAAAATTTCCAAAATTTAGCAGTGCATCAAAGTTAATGGAACACCCTGTATTTTATTGCATTTTTGAAGTGTACACTAAACACTAGGACAATTTCATTTAAGGTTACCAATACCAAATTTTTACAGTTTATAAGATATTTCAATTTGTTTAAAAATGCAATTTTGCAAAAAAAAGTCAAGTATCTCGAAAATGAATAAATTTAAAGAAGTGAAATGAAAACCGTTAATAGCAGATCCTTTGGCTGATTGAATGCGACATTCAACGTTAAAATATACTGGGTATTCCATTTAAAAATAACAAATATCGCGGTAAAATTCACAAAGTTGACTTAGGTACTTTGAACATCCTGCTAGGACTACTGACAACAGTTGAATGTCGCATTCAATCAGCCGAAGGATCTGCCATTTACGGTTTTCATTTCACTTCTCTAAATTAAGTCGTTTCCGAGACACTAGACTTTTTTTTGCAACATTGCATTTTTAAACAAATTAAAATATCTCAAACTATAAAAATTAGGTATAAGGAATCTTAAATAAAATTGTTCTAGTTTTTAGTGTACACTTTAAAAATGCCATAAAATACAAGGAGTTCCATTAAGAAAAACATAACTTGGTTACGTGCCTAAGTTTTGGAACACCCGTGTATATGCATATTATTTTTTAATCTAATTCACCTACATATATCCTAATATACAATATTTCAAAAATTGTTACTATTTGACTACCAGAGACCACAGCGCGGCGTACACCCTGTATAATTATCACTCTTTATTGATGTGCTGCTGTTTCAGGTATCATACAACTTTACGTCAACCAAGAAACTTTGTGAGCATTTGTGTTAAAAGTTTTGACAGGTAATTTACATTTTACTTATAATTTTATATGAAATTTTTAAATATTCATTGGGAAAACCAACATACTGGCCGAAACGTTGTTGGTAAAAATTAAGTAACGAAAAAATAAACAATTAGCCTCAGTTTTGATTAAACGTTTATTATATACACTATTTTTGTTGATATTTTATTTGGTGATCATATCGGTAGGGACCTTGATGGTCGCCACTTAGTTTTATTGCATATGATAGCCCTTGATATTTGCAAATCAACCGCCAATGTAGGGAGGACAATGAGCAACTGGCGGGTAATGTTTTTGACGGTTTTGTTGGTCAATCTGTTAACAGCTGTAATTTCATATTTACAGAAAATCTATTAGGGCGAAATCATACCGTGGACAACAGATGGAGTCTTTATATGCTTAATAAAATAGCTTATTTTGGTCAAAATAAGAAATTAATAAGCTAAAGATATGCCTTATCAATTTCAAATGATTTCGTTTCTTATAAGCAAATAAGTATTTATGTGAATATAAATTATAGAGTCACTTCATCAAATATACTTTACTATTCCAAACAGAGAAATATTACTTTGGAACTGATATCGATTATTTTCAAGTCAAAGTTATATTTTTAAAATACCCTACTCTAAAATACTACTAAAAGTTAAATACTCTTTATCTTATGACCTAATAAAAATTCCTTTGCTACTATTTAAAAGAATAATTTATTTGGATTAATGCATATTTATTAACGACAAAGAAATTTTTTCTAAGTGTATTATCTAGATTCTAGTCTTTGGTTTAACCATTCTTAATTCCCAAATTCAGCTGTTTTATTGAGTATACTTTAGATGTAACAGCAATGAGCCATTTATTTTTAGAAACAGTTGTCATATTTGCAACTTTCACTCTGAGTGCTAATAAAATAATTTAGCTTTTTTTTTTAGTAATAGATTACGTAATTCAATTAACTTGTAATGTATTGTTCTTAGCACGACCTTTACTTTTTCCCTTTGTACGATTTTTCCATGAATTGGACCTCTCTGCTTTCTTTGTATTATATCCAAAACATCGCAAATCAGGCGCATAAAAAACTCAGAGGGTTTCAAAAGAATATCAAAATAGGTTTCGAAACTTGAAAGATTAAGCAGCACCTTACTGTATAGCTTCTACCCCGTTAGTAAAGCGTAATTAACGTCGAATTTTCAAACGCAAGGTGTAATTCGTCGACAGCTAAATTAATATTCATACAAAAGAACAGAAGCCCTGTCCCGGCTTCAAAGGGTTAATTATGCAAAAAAGAGGGAGCAACGGATCACAAAAATCAAGCGAGCCAATCCCGAAGTTTTCGGCAAATTTTCTCCCTGGTCTTATATACATTTAATTAGATCGATCGGGAGGACCAATTAACCGTAGCAATACGATTAGAATAATTCCAACTGCTATTGTCATGTTGAGGAAGTTAATAGTGTTCGCCTCTGCGAACTTATGGGATATATAATATGGAGTAAGTTATTATTAGATCGTCTTACGCGCTTTGTGCTTGAATATTTATCGCGGATATCGTTAAATCGTGTAGAAGGCTCGAACGTACCGCAGTCAGCCTATCCATTCGTGGAACGTAATCTTCTTATTCGGGCAGAAAAGCTTATTTCGTCCAACTACGGCCCCTATACATAATTTAATAATGTCTACACGGGATGGGTATAAAGAAAGAAAGGCTCGGAACTGCGTGCAGAAGGAAAACAGGTCGGAGTTTATGGAAAAAGGTCGGATGCCGGAGCCGGTGAGTGGCTTTGTTTTGGCGCTGTGATACGCTTCAGGCAATCCACACACGTTCGACTCCGGCCTAACCGCGTAGATAAACATTAAGTAAAAGGGTATATCGTACGAGAGAACACAGGCACGCCTGTTGTTGTAAACACAAACAATACACATTTTGACGAACACTGGGGGGTGTTATGTAAGAGCAGTGTTTTTCCAGAAAGCGAATAAGTTAGTTTGAAAAAAAAAATATTCCTGCACACAGCAAATTAAAAGTTAAGCATGGGTGTGTGTCTAAGGAATATTAATTTTCAGGCCACGATGAACATGATAGCACAAAACCAAATAAAATTATTGCTGCAATACCATTCTGTCTTAATGTTACAATGTTATGTTATTTCACAAAAAGGATAAAATTATAAAAGGTCAGCACCTTTTATAATTTTATCCTTTCTAAAGTTTAATAGTATTCTTTTTTTGTATGTAGGTGGAACATATACATATCTGCACAGAAACAAAGAAAAATTAAAACCGTTTATAATTTTATACTTTTTAAGGTTTAATAGTATTCTTTTTTGTATGTAGGTGGAACATATACATATCTGCACAGAAACAGGAAGAAAAATTGTTAAATAAATAAAATATTCCCTAATCCAAACAAGTACCTTGCTTATATGTGACCAAACAAATATTTATTGGTTATATTAATTAACCGTACCACATATTTTGTAGACCCAAATGATTGTACTGACCTTAGTTTACTTACCATTCTTTAGTTAAAACAAGATATTTTCATACTTGCTGTATATTACTACTTCGTTGCTTTAAATAAATTTCTTGTATATACATGTAATAATAATTCGTTAAATGATGCGACTCGCTGTTTTGATGATCGATCATAGATCCTATAAGATCCTATAGGTAAATGGAGAAATATTTTATAGTCTTCCATGCATTGAAGTTATTTTAAATATACGTTGTTAGTGCAGTGAAATGAGAGAAATGCAATCTTTTTGCCAATTTCTGTACTCATAAAATATATTCAATGTCTTTGCTACTACATAGTTAGAGAACTTTGTAAAAGTAGAGAGGATTAGGCTTGAGAAAGTATAACATTATAACCGCATTAGATTAATTGCAATTTTGGTTAACCTAATCTGTATTTTTCAAAAACACTCTCACTTTGTTAAATGAGCTTATTGTTTAAATGAACTTACTGGCTTTGTTAGATCAACAGAATGGAAGTAGAAAATAATATGTTTGGCCCCACCACGCTTTTCTTGTTAGATTAATTATAATTATATTATAATAGTTTCGTCAACTCTACAATATTTTGTTAACAAAAGCGACTCTATTCATTTGGAACTTATTGTTCTCCCAATGTACCTTCAAATAACTATGAATTTCTTATTCGAGCTTTATAACTAACAAATTTTGGATATTAATCGACATATAAAATGAGTGCTAGGTTTTCTATTTATGAATACGTAATTTCTTCTACGAGTTCCAACGCTATTAATATATTCTTTACAACATTTGTCATTGTGAATAACCATGTAGGTACTCTGCTGTATTTGTGTATGTACCTTCCTAGATATAACAATATTGCATCACCACATTATTGCAAACAACCCTCAGCAGAAAAGATGACTGAATTCAGATATGATTTCTGATTAGTTGGAAGAGGTAAATACATAGTTTTCTGTCTAGCAAATTGGATTTGATATCATACACGATCATAGAATCACACTGATTCGTGTTACATCTACGCAGATACTACTTAAAAGTTATATATTCTTGTAATTATCATATATGATAAATTACCTACAAAATTATTTATATACTGCAGCTTGTATAATATATAGCTTATATAAATATAAAAATATAAATATGCTTCACAAAACATATTTGTATAGTACGTAGGCAAGGTACTATTTCGTTATGGTTCTATATTTCTGGAGTTTATTTTACCATTTGGACTTTCAATGTTGTTTCTTATTTATCTATATTGATTGCTTCTCTCCTTTTAGGGGAAATAACGGTCATTTAGTCCTTGTTTAAAGATTAGTTAGTTGACTGATCTTCGATAAAATAGTCGAAACCATATAACTATTAAATTTTTCAAATCAATCGATTCTTATTCGCAAGAGAAGACTGTCATGTCGTTGGTCGTTCTAAGGCACAGTCCACACCGGAATGATACGACCGCAATACGACAAGCGACACAACCAGCAAGACGACACGTACCGTGTAAATGTAGGCAGAATGCGCACCGCAGGCTTACCACACGTAATACGACAAGTCACACCACCAGTAACACGACAATTAAATTCAATTTAAACGGCACGTGCCGTGTTACTGGTTGTGCCGCTCGTCGTATCACTCCGGTGTGCACTGTGCCTTACAAGATAACGCCACACACTCACAAGCAAAATTATTCAACTAGTCACCTCTGATTTTGATCGACCCGTATTTTCTTTTAGCTGAGATCCACTTGTAGGAGATACAGACCCCTACTCTTACACTCCTAAACATATTTTCAACGATATCTTTGGAACTAGAAGAGATTTCTTGATACTTCTTGACAATGCGGACATTTTGGGGATAATGAAAAGTGAATGATGGGGGTTAAAAAGGGTTAAAAAGAAAACAAATTTTAATCCCCCAACACCACGTAAACTAGAAATTCCTATTTTTCTGTTCTAATCCATGAACTATATTAAAAATAACATTTTCGTGTATTTGAATTTTTTCCAAAAAATATCTACCGCGGTACAGCCACCTCAAAATGTCCCTTACATAACCCCTCTTTTTTATTTTCTGTCTCAAGAACGAAATATTCGAGAGCATTCATATTTCATATTTGCGTTAGATATCCTAAGTAGACGCAACAGCAAAGTTTTGGTTAAAAAAGGCCTAAGAGTTAAATGACTTTACCCCTCGGGTTTTGATATTTTTGATACACTTGGTACAAATTTCTATTTGCCCATCCCACTTTTTTTGTCAAAGTTATCTGAGGAAGATTTTACACTTGTGCTTAATATCAATATGCGCACATATCTTCGCAACCGTTCGATATAGCCAAATTTTTCTTAACAAAAATTGGGGTCGATTATTTTTCACTGCTCTACATGCATGCAAAATTTTATCAAGATCGGAGATGACCAGTTTGAATATTTTCCCGACCAATTTTCCGAGAAAGAAATCTGATGAGAGCCGCCCTATAGACCCCACTTACATCCGAAATTTGGATCCCATATTCTTTGGTTCCGAAAATAATTTTTTTGTAACCAGGTATCCATCAACGATTTTCCACGTTTTAATTCATTTTAAACAGTTAAATATTCTATATGCCGACTAAGAGGCCTTTAAAGTTAAATATTTTTAACGGTCGTCATCGTTTTGTAAATGTCAGGAATTTTTGTTTGTGATTCTAGTTCAACTTGGCATAATTGAGTTGGTGTGGTTTAATATCGGTAATTTCAAATTTATCGTTATCAAATTGTTGGCCTTTTCGAAGTTAGTGTAACTGTCGCTGAATAGGCGACTCTATTGATTTTGAATTAGCAGTGACTTTTCAAATGTATTGACATAGCCCGGCTGATGAGCGAGTGGCTTGCACGCTTGGCTATCAGTCGCGGGGTCCCCGGTTCGAGCCCGACGGACTGCTCTCAGAGTGAGGTTTTCGTGGTTTCCCTTACTCCTTGGCAAATGCTGAGAGATGAACATCTTAAGTCGCTGCACGGGCGCAGGCGTAATAATAACTCATGACCGCCGATGCCCCCTATAATTGGCGAAAGCTGTTGGGGGATGAATTACTATTAGTATTATTATTATATTTGAACGGCCAAGTTTTTAATATCCCAGGCAAGCTTCTGACATTTTGACTGAACAAAAATTTTTTATTACAGTATCTATGAATTCACTACTAATACACACTAACTTACCTGAAATTGTTTGCAAGCCATGTAATATTTTTCATATATAGTTATATAATTTTGTTAAGTGCACGACATACCCCTCTGGCATCTCTCTGGTTACTAAATAAGACAAGGGCTGGTTCGCTTGCACGCATCTGGTACCCCTACCAGTTTAACCGATGGTTTGGTTATTCGCTCACGTTCTGCCATCAGGTGTAAACAATGAAAATATATAATAAAGAGGTCGCTATTGTCTAATAAAACAATTAAAATGTCCTATTAATATTTTAATCTGAAAAGTAAAGTAATTGAGTTTCAAAATTAGAGAAAATATTTCATTTCATACTATATTAAAATTAAAAATTATTATTCCGGGCATTCTGCTGGTGAAAGCAGAGCAATTTATACCCATCACGAATGTAGTTTCTATTAAGATTAAGAAGCTTCCTTTTAACACTGTACCTAAATAGGCTACGCCTATGCTCTGGTCAGTTCAATCCAGTAATCCTATTAAAATAACGGTACATTCCAACAGCTTTTTCGCCGTTTCCTTGAGAGTACGGTTCGACGCATTTCGTGTTTCTATTTACCGAACGATCTCTCCGAAGTGTCATCGATTCCGGTCAGGAGCAGTTAGCGTAAACGATCGACCGAATCGGCAACCCGTAAAGTAAACCCAAAACTCGAAAAGGGGATGACCTCGTCTCGTCCTCTGCGCAATTCAACTCTAATGGCTCCTGGTCGTTCTGCGGATTCGTTTACCTAGCGCGTTCCCTTCGTAATGCGGTTTATTCATGGCGCTTAAGCGTTCTGTCGAGAACAATTTACGTAGCTTCCAGGGCGCTATTTACTATTGTCACCGCGCCAAAGGTGCTTAGCGAAAAGGGACCGAAAAAGAAAACAGCGTCATTTGCTTAATTTTAACATAAACGTGAATGTGCATGTTTGCACATATGGCCCTAAGTGTTTGCCTCAGAATGTGAGAAAAGAACGTGAGATACGCGAAATTGGTTTATTTAGGCCACACGCAGATGTGGTTTTACGAAGCTAGAATGGAACTAATTACATGAAAAATGTAAACAGAATATTCGCAAATATTCCAAGCGGAAATTGAAATGTGAAAAATGTATAGATGCTCACCACTAAGAAAACAGCCTCCATCCGGGTTCTATCATATGATCATTTCATTATCTACGTCAGGATTTTTACATTCTCCATATGTTTTGTGTTTACTTATACAAATTATTTAAGATTTAATAAACAAATCGTCGACAATTAATACTTCACTTCAAACGCGACCACACATTGCATTCACAATGAAAAGTCTCAAGTCTAATAATAAACAAGAATTATTGTTATGCTTATTAGAGAACACACTAAAAAAATTAGGTGATTTTCTTGATAAAATCATTTTTTTTTGAAAATTTACCGCATTGAATGGGAGTAAATGTACACAAATTTAAGGAAAATTTCGAAGTGTTAGAAACATTCCCATAATACGGGTATTTTACGTGAACATTAATCGGAAAATTTCTGTTTCTTAGAAAAAATCTCTAATGTTGTAATGTTACTAAGAAAAATATTAATATCTCTCAGGAAACATTTCAAAATTTTTTTACAATTTGGAAAATTACAACTAAAAAAAAATAAGTGTAGCGTAAGCTCAAAACGTTTTGATTCAAGTCAGACTTAGGCAGAACTGACATGTTGCTCGTCCACACATGGTTCTACTTTCCTGTTATTTTGAGTTTATTAATTACTAATTACCATAAGGCGGTATTAATTCATATCAGAAAATCTGTTTAAATCTGTTATGCACTCTGCTATAATTTGAATATGGAATATCCGAAACAACTTACATGCACGTTGGAATTAATTCAGCGTCTGTCAAAATCTTACCAGACGTTGGAACAAAAAGATCTTTGTTTTTTACATCAAGAGAAAGGTTCTCCTACACTTATTTCACTACACTACTCCATACTCGATATAAGTTCTCTACATGGCAGACTTAGCTTCCAAATATTTATCTATTACTTGGCAGAAGAATATTTCGTTTACAGTTCGTACAGTTTCCCCATTACATACGGTGATTGCTTTTGTTTGTGATGTGGTTTTGGCATAAGCATTGGAAATTGTCATATTTCATTTGTTTTTTATGCACTAAATTCCATTAAATAAACTCTACCCGGGGCACTTTCATTTCGACGATATTTTCTTTTTTGTTAAGAAGAAAAGTCAGACTTTTAAACGAGTAGATCTTTTATAGAAATTCCACTTGTGAGTATTCCAAGCCACATGAAAACACCTTGGAAAAATTATCTATAGTTGGGAGAATTAATTTAAAAAGTAAAATACTTGTATGTGCGTTCAGGAAGTTTACCAAAAAAATTTTAATGTATATAACATTTTTCCACTATACTACAACAAACAGTTCGATAAGTATATTGATTTCCCAGTTCTATATTCAAAGTAAATTGAGAAAAAAATTGTGTTAGTCAACGCAAAATGCGTTAATTTAACACACTTTTTCGGCTGTACATAAACAACATAACCATTGGATGTATTCAACCCATACAACAGTGTCAGCATAAAATGTTGGTTGGACATTACACTGTTGAAAATTTTAACACTTTTTTGACTAATTTAATAGTCAGGAGAGGTCCACACTGTTTTCGTGTTATTTTGTCGAGAACTATAGAAGTTTAAATTTGACGAACAAAGATAGTCAAGTATTGTCTATTGCTAAGGGGTTATTTTGTCCAACTAACACGTGGAATTATGATATACTTCTAGTCACATTTTATTTAATCTAGACTAGACAAATTTACTAGCTGTTTAACTAAATGAATGCGATCTATTGGATGATTTAACACCGTTTTCTAAACACAACGTCTTTTTAATATGCAACTCTATTTCTTAGTGCTATAATATTCTCTCTTTAAGACGTTTTCTCAATTATAAATATACAGAACACTCATTCAAAAGTTTGGTTTCAACTAAACGCACTTATTTTAAAATGATTTTTGAGAACCATTATAAAATTAAGTGAATGTTTATGCTATTTGATTCAATCTGAACTAATTACGTAAATAGTTGTTCCCAATACATCTTTAAGATGTTGAAATTTTTTGTGCCCACTGGAATTAACGTTTAATAACACAAGGTTACACTTTGCAGGTCAGTCACATTTGGTGGTTTGTTTGGATATGTTAATACGCAGAAACAAACTCGAAAACAGATACACGTGCAATGCAGGTGGTGCGTATAATGCAATACTGTATTAGATTAGGTGAGGTTTCTATATTTCTATCCGAGGGAAAAATTCTGATTGGTTGACGCTTCTGAATGTCTAGAAAAATAGTAAATCCTCATATCTGAACAAAGAATTCACACGAAATTCTAGTAATTTCTGTTCTACTAAACACATGCAGTCAATTCGTCTGGCAAAGTTTGTAAAAATCAACACTACAATATTTGGCTAGCGCAAAATTAACGCCAACCCGGTAATATTTTCAACAGTGTAAATTAAGTAACAAGAACACAAAGAATGAGTAATATCAATGTAAATATGCTTTCACTGCACCAAGTGTATATTTCAAACAATTGCTGGTACCAAATGAATGAAACACCAGTTCATTTTTCTTATGAAGTAGATCGTTTACTGTGTACAATGTTTAATGATAGGTGAATTGAACGCAATGAACCTTGAGTTTAGCCACCAAGATTTTCTGATTTAATGCCCTTGGATTTTTATTTATGGGGACACAAAAAATCGCTTGTGTAATCGGGCAAAGTATAGACCAAATTAAAATTAGAGCGCTAACTAACTAAAGGGTTTGATAGTATAGATCCTGAACAAATAAAACGGGCTACAACAATATGAGTTTACATCAAGATTCTAAGATTTTTGCAAGCGAATGAAGGTCACATTCAACACTTATACCAATATATTGCATACACCATTTCATTTTTATTATCTTGTATTCCATAAATTTTATTTCTTCTTACCATTTTTTGTAATATTTTTTATATACTTTTAAAATTAAAATTGTTTTTCACCGCTTACTATTAATTAAATACTAAACTGAATTTTCTGAAAATCACTAATTCTAAAATAAACGATAAAGATGGGTATGAGAACTCGATATCACATGGTGTAATATACAGGGCGTTCCATTACAAAAAAAATAATTGTAGTACTTAGAAGTTACCCCAATTCACCTGTAGATTATGAGATACCCTGTATAATTTTGTTTACTTTTTATTCCCTGGTTAAATAGTAGAAGACTCACACCCTCCGCAGTCAACATAAAAATTCTCTATCTTTTACAGGATAGCTGTTATACGCATTTACAGCACCACATTTTTTTTAATTTTTTTTTTCCACAAAAACCAAAATAACTGAAACGGTAACCTATAGGTAAGTAGATGTTTTATAAAATTGGCTTTAAAATGCCTAGTGGAACCTAAAAATGCACTAAAAAACATAGGTTCTATTTATAATATAAGAGTTGGCCATGACTCGATGTAACCGGAAGTGCGTAAATGCAGTTTTTTTTTTCTAAATAGATCATAGCTAACTATGCTTAATCCCGAAGCTTCAAAATCGCGATATCATTGCAAAGTCAAAAACTTTTAATGGACGGGTTCCGTGAATCACCCTATATATGTGCTGTGATAGAAGGTTTCCTCTCATAGAAGGGAAATGATTTAATTTTCAATATATTTTCATTCTTACATTTGAATATTAAATAAGAGAATATAAGCACTATATAAAATCGAATTAAAAAGATATACCTACAAAAGCAAGAAAATCACCCGTATAAATTCCAGCTTTATTGCGTTATTTATTGTTTAACTTTATTACTGCATTTTTTCTTTCCTACAAACGGTTCGCTAATATAAACCAATATAAGGCTAATATACATATATTATAGCAAATACCGCATACTTTTACACATTTAACATTCCCGGAAAGAATCGGCACCTATATCAAGCTTAATGCGCTAAAATACACAAAATAACTTAACATTAGTGTTATACGAAACGATATTGCTGTACGAATATGCTTCGTTTCTTGCTAAAATTTGTGTTTATTACGAAAAGCTGTTTACACATGAAGCAGAGATTTACAACACAGCCTGAAAGCTCTCTGGTTTTAACTTTTCATCGCCAGGTTCGTAGAACATAAGATACAATTAAAGAGGAATGTTTATAACGTGTGTAGATATCTAAAACAATCATTTTGCCCTGCGTATAATTACTTAGCTTAAAAAATAAATAATTTACATCCAAGTTTAAGTTTTCGTCGACAAATATACTGAGTTTATAACATTTATTTTTACATTAGTTCCTAGTCATAATTTACAGACCGAACTCTTCCTGCCTGATATTTCATCATATCTCTTGTAATTCACATAGACGTACGTAGCTTCTCACGTTTTTCTATGAGTTCATTGCTTGGAAGAATAAGAAGTAAATATTTTGAGGGCACGTTTCTAACAAACAACTTAAAAAAAGAAACCGAAGACGGATTTTCCTTTATTTTAGATTAATCCCATTCGAACACCCACAAATAATCGTTTCAGATATAGAACAGCCGACTTCTTATATTTCTATTTTTGCTCCCATTTCAAGTACGTAATTTTTTTATTATTAGCAAGAAAACTGTGCATAATCTGTACCAAATATAAATTATAAATTGGACAGCAAATTAGAGGACAGGTTAAGGTCTCGACGATAAAGAAATAGGCAAAGGAAAGACTCGAACGAAATACTTCGTTAAAGTTTTCTTAAAGAAACTTCAATTTTCATTAACTTTTCCTCGAGGAAAATCGGACAAAAGGACAGGATATATGTGTGTGGCTTTTTGCTGTATGTGTGCCGCTTCACGGAACGGCAAATAGTATCTATTTTTATGGTGGTAAATCGATGAAACCGATGTTCGTAGGATTATGGTCGTGTACCAGCCAGGGAGGTCATTCTATTTAATTTAATTTTCCTCGAGAGGGATATGATGCGGAAGTGCGTGGTATATATTTGTTTCCGATAGATAGCTTTTATGGGAAATGATGACAGGTACATATTTTATATTATACGGCATTTTGGCGGTTATTTATTGCTGCAGAAATGGAAGGAAGAAAGTGTTACATCTAGAAACAACTTTGATACTTTTGAATGTAATAAACACGATATGTTATGACAAATAAAAGACGCGATAAAAGTGAATTATTTTGTATATGACGATAAGCGTCATAAGATATCATAATATGCAACAAGGTATTTTGCATAGCTCACCAAGTGAACTTTTTCTGTAACTGTTAATGTCGTTGAGTTGTTTATTGTTAGATGTATGTAGTGGAGATATTAAACAAAAACATTTTTTTTTTACACTTATCTGATACAAGACAGATAAATGAGGAGAGAAAGAAAGGGCACAGCTCCAACCATAAACTTTAACGACTCTCGCAATTCATCTACCGCTTCATTCCTGTTCACGCCCGTGTTGCCTGGCCCCCATTCAGTGTTAATTTCCTTTTGGTACCCATCTCGTTTAGGCGGCTCACATTCATCCAAACCATCTTGGAATTATCACTTCCGGATTTAATTGCTTTAAGTATTGATTGCCTGTCAGAGAAAATGATGAGGCTTTCACTTAACTTCTCTAACACATCTTTCTACTACTTTGATCCAGTAATGTATTGCAATAACTCTATAATCTGGAAATATCACTGCAACTATCCAAGATACTCCTTTTTCATGCCTGTTTCTCTAGTGTTATAATCTCTTACTTTATATTTACATTATATTTTTGAGCCATGGAATATGAAAAGGATCTCTATTAATTGATCCAGTAACTTTTGACTATCGACATCGTGTGATTTACTTATCGCACAGGCTACAAACCTAGCGGTTGCTTGTATATAAACTTTTACCGTTGACAGGTGGAGATACTATTGCAAAAGTAGGAGTCGGCCTTATGGCGTTAAGGCAAACAGACTAGTCAGCCTTCCTGTCTCGCTTAGCATTTCGGCACTCTCTCACTGCGATACCTTTGGGCACTATACTATTCCTCCATATGTTATCATGTAGCCTAATTGA
The DNA here is from genome assembly GCA_004143645.1 of Protaetia brevitarsis. Classification (NCBI taxonomy): domain Eukaryota; kingdom Metazoa; phylum Arthropoda; class Insecta; order Coleoptera; family Scarabaeidae; genus Protaetia; species Protaetia brevitarsis. The sequence continues at coordinate 4,255,022 of RXPK01000088.1, forward strand.
TCTAATGTATAACCACAGAGCCGTGTTTGGGCTGAGCCTAATTTCTTCCACCACACGTCTCCTGCACCTGCCCAAGTCAATCAGGGAGTTGTTGGTTATTTTTTGAATATGTAGACTTCATATAAATCCTTCATCGAAGGCATTCCGCTCACATATGCCATGTACCTTCTTTTATAGCACCAAACGTTCTAGCGCTCTTTACTGTTATTAGCACCTTTGGAAACCTCCTTAGCAACGGCTCATTGTAAAGTTGTCAGCACAACCCAAGCAATGAAAACTCGCCCTGATTAATTTTCGAATTACGTCGTCCACTAGAGTGGCACACAGTAAAGAAGATCCTACTACCAACTCGATTTCAATGGTGGCCTCGCTAATTGCGAATATAAGCATTCTTCTTCCAGACTAGTCTTGATCCACCGCAGAAGCCTTTATGTATCGCCTTTTCTCCAGAGAGTCTCAATAAATAAATTTATTATAGCAAAATCTTCTCGCATTATCTGGAATTGTCTCCCTACATCCGATATCATCCTAACCACCCTCAGCTAAAACCATACGCATTTCTTGATTCTGATCTCAATATAGTTACATATTCTGTAATAAAGTGTAATACATCACAAATTACTTTACTAATTTAAGAACTGGTTAGAAACACATATGTATTCCTCAACTTATTCTACAAAACCACAACACTAACCACTACTTACTATTAGATAAAAAGATACTTAAAGCAATAAGTATTGCTATTTTTTCGAAGCAATGAGTTCCGACAAAATATTACCATTTTCAGATTCCTTTACTAGCTTGTAAGTGTAAAAAGTAGTGATTATATAAAATATGAAATGTAATCATGTGAGAACGTGATAATTAAAGTATTAATATTTAGTATAAATATGTTCTTATAAAAAATCAGCGTCAACTAAAGATAAAATTTAATTGAAAATTCACAATTTAAAAGTTTCAGCTTTTTCCCTTACTAGTTCGTTTTAAAGCCACTTCGAGTTTGCTCTTACTGGAGTGCCTGTCTCCGAGTCCTTCTTATATAGTATTATAACTTGACATTTTCTCCCCTGGTTGAATGGTATTTTTGAACTATGGCATCCCCAAAAGAGGTGCATCTAATAGTTTTTGATAGTCAGCGCCGTGCGATTTACTTATCGGTGCATGACTATGCATAAACCTGTGAGCTGTAGACCTGGCAATTCCTTGTATGTAAATATGTAGCGGTGGCAGGTTTAGAATTACTTCCATTGCGATGGTGGGGGTTGATCTCATAGCATCCGTTTCACGTAGGCACGCTACCTAGTGTGTAGGCTGCCCCGGCCTGTCGCACCTTTGGCCACCATGCTACTGCTCCATGGGTATGATTACTATTGTATATAACCATAGAGGCATCTTGGGGCTAAGGCCCAGATTTTTTTCCCACAGGCACCTGCCTAGGGCGATAGTGGATTTGTTGTTTGCATTCTGGCTGTGTGGGTTCCATGTAGTTTTTGATCATACCCTGTCCCAAGCTGCTTCGCGTTTTTGACAAATAGAATCCTTTCACCTCCTCTCATCAGCAGTTATAGGTCTTCTAGTGTTCTTTTTCTTGTGAATGTGACAACTTGTGTTTTCTGAGCATTGACTGATAGTCGCCTTTGTTTACACAATTTGTCTACCATATTTATAGGGGTTTGTATACGCTCCACCAGAACCTTTGGAAATCGCCCTCTAACGACTACTGTTTAGTGAGAAAAATCTTGAAACACTTAATGCTACAGAGTTTTCAGCAATCGTATACCATTCTCTCAATCTTAAATAAGTAAAAGCGATATACACCATTCGTTCAGAGAACATTTATAATCGGGGAATAAACCTATGCATAAAAACTCGCCTTAGTTGCCAAACGCATTGCAGTGAGGAAGGGAAACCATAACCATCCCTTCTTCAGTCCCGGCCGCAGTATTTTCGAACACTACAAACGTTCAGTACTAACACATTTGATGAATGTAGGTTTCCCTGCTGTCAGCTGTGTCTTCTCATCTCGGCCTTTTATTTATTTCTTTTTCATTTAAAATATTCATAATCTTTTTGGCTATTCTACTTTGTTTTATTTTCTCTTAATTCTTTATTTTAAATTCTCTTCAATACAATGGTAATTTGCACATGCGAATAAATAAAAATAATTAATTGTAGTAAATTGGCTGTTTTATGTCTGCTTTTCAAAATAGCCGCGTCTCAATTGTAGCAACAGTTTTGAATGTTATACGCATGTGTGATTCCACGTGTTGTGTCACCAATTGACAAAACGTAATGACAAACAATTCTGTTGCTTACACAGCAAGACCACACAATTGTTTTTGCAAAAAGCTTTCTGTAATGAGCGTATAAGCATGAGAACCGCAACAGCATGACCTCCCCATTTGACGCTGTTAATCTTTTATGACTTTATGAACCAGCACATAGCCTTAATGACCTACGCCAAAAAATATTTATACAGAGGTCAGTAAGTATAATTACTAAAACACTTGCACGTACATACAAGAGGGCCACATTGTGGGGTATTGCCAGGAAAAAAAAGAGGCGTTTGTTCGGAAATTCGCCAAATTAAAATAACAGTTTTAGTTAATTTTAAAAACTTCTTAATTTTTTTGTGGATTATTTTTATGTAATTTTCTTATAAAGCATCTCTATTCAATGTAACGTTTAGAAGTATATTTTTAATTGATATTATAAGATTTCCTTTTTATTTCTTTTTAAAATTTTATTTTAGAACGTTGCGAATCTTTGTATTGTATTGATTGTTATCCGAAGTTTATGTATTTGGATATCTTGTTCCTATATTCCCCCCTACCGGCTAACTTTTGTGTTATATAACATGGTTTGTTAACTCATAACATAACACTTACAATTGACATGTTCGATACTAATTTGTGGAAGTGATACCCCTAATAGCATGTTAACGAATTTATTTTGTCTGAACCTGACGCATATGAATATAGTTTCAGAAAGCTATAGAAAAAGATAAACTCTTTCAGAAGTCAAAAGGATAGACAGAAACAGAGACCGCATGCTCATATGACATATTTCATGACATTTGTTTACATTACGAATCGAATTACAAATTAGCGTAACAGGCGCGAACTTGTTAAGTTTTAGAACGGTAATAAATTTCATGCGATAAAACATGACATATGTCATATTTTGTTATATAACGGATGACATTCATGTTATGTTACTTAGCCGGTAGGGGGGATTGGCGTGTTTATTGTACAACCGCTAATATGGAAAACAATAAATAGCACTTAGATCTGTATATTATAAATATTAAGAAAATATGCATTGTAGCATGTAACATAAATAAGGTGCAATTATTATCGGCAAAAGCGTCCAAGTAGCAACTCTGAAATGTTTACTCCGTGAGAGCAAGCTTGTGAATACCCAGATCAAGTGTTGCTCAATTCCCTTATGAACAGTAAAATTTGACAACGTGTAGCTGATTTTGTATGGAAACGCGCATTCAAAATGATGCCACTCTATACCTATAGAACAATTATAGTTAAATAAATAAATAGGTTTGCTCTTTTCCGACACTGTACTGCATACTGGTATTAAACGTTAATGTGACATATATGAAACTTAGTACTGACCTGGCGCGCAGACGAAAGTTGACCACTCTATTTATCACACACAATGGATACCTCAAATTCATTTAAAAAAAATATATCTATGCATTCCCTTGGTTATTTTCCTTCATAAGAAAGTATGATACGTGCAGAGAAGAAGTAGATTGATGAATTGATGCTGACGATATATCTTGAAAGATATCACATCCGAAAATTGACAGCTGGTATAAACACTACAAAGACACGGAAGCTTTCGAAACCATTCACACTATCCAGTATTCAACCGCCGACCGGTTGACATCGCTCTACTTATGAACATCAACCAGCAAATACAAGGACAAACGCGGTTGCAATCTATCTTCGTACATGTACACACCGCACGCCGCAGAATATAACGCTTACACAAACGTCGATAATATCTCTCTCTGTAATGAGTCCCCATTATTACCAGGAGTACAGGTCAAAAGGAACAATTTGATGTCAATTATAGATACAGAGTGTCAGCAACCACCATTGCAATGACTGTGCCACCCTCGACGTTCGAAATGTCGAACTACATCCGGTAATAATGGCAGGCGCTCTTCAGGTAAACGCTGCCACCAATCTACCAGCTCGCACTCCATAGACTTCACAGTACGCCGACGACCTATCATCACTGCAGTCGCGAAAATATCAAATCGAGTATCGTAGCAGATGCGACGTGGCGCTGTCACCGCGACGACGACGAAGCGTAAATTACGTGCCGCCGCGTTACATGCACTGAATAAAAAAGGTGGGGTGTTGTAAATAAAACTCGTTAAAAAGTCGCGTCTCTTTGACTATCAAAACGAATAATTCACGTACAGATAAGCGCGAGAAGGGAGGGAAACGTAGGACGACCTCGTTAATATTTTTGTATTTTTTGAAGTTCGCGAGGGAAAGGGTTCGACAGCTTCGCCAGCCTAACCTCGGTCGGCGTTTGAATGCAGGAGGGTTAAATTGGGGCGCTGAAAGGTCATTGCGTTTACACTGACGTTGTAGTCGATAAATTTGTACTGTATAATTTTGCTTTAATAATTATAAACATGACAATATCACTTTGTTATGGAATATACTTCAGCAATGCACAAAGTTGAATTAAATTTAGAATAAAATAGGGCACGAGTAATTTGATTACTATTTCTAACTCGGCTGGCTTTGAGCAAGAAACTTGCAAAGGAACCTCACGAACTGTAAATCGCGGATGCTAATAAAACTTCGTCAGTTTGTAGACCCCATGAAATGTTATTCAAGGACACTTTCTGTTGCTGCGGAACTTCACTTTAGGGGACGTAAAACGCCCTTGAAGTTCGACCAAAATTTCGTTTATCCGAAATAATTTTTAAGCAGTGAGAAATAGAGAAAAAGTTTCAGTAGCGGACATGCACCATTTATGCAGCTCTTTCGATTGGTAGACCTATTTATATACAGGATGTTAGAATAAGCACGGAGCGATATACAGGGTGTATCAGATATATAGGTAAATATAATAATATGTAGCAGCTGTAATCATATGCAATCAAAAAGTCTTAATCCACAGGGGGTCTATCTGTAAGCATTAACGAGAAAAAAAATATTTTATAAATGCCGTGGGCTAGAACCGCACCTGTGCCCAACCTAAACGCTGTCCCGAGTATACCCCCACATACCACTATCATTCAGCCATTACCGCTGTTAGTTTTGTGTGGATCGCCGCTTGGAGTGCAACCCACTTCGAACATTTTATTTAAATTCTTCCCGTCTTGTCAGGACCATCATGATTTCATATAAAGAAAATCGAAGCTTGATGCATCGGCAAAAGTGCAGGAATGTATAGATTCCTTTTCGCGCGACATTATAGTAAAAAGGCGTGTTTGCAAATTTTCTGTATCTACATTTATTTCTGTGTAATTCGATTCAATTCATTTTGCGTTATATGATTAAATAAATCCAAAAGAAATAACTCAGATTCATGTGGTACCGTTTATTAACAACTAACTCTCGATTCGACAAAGCAAAAGAAAAATATTTACGTTTTTGTAACTACTGAAGTCGCATATCCGGTGAAACTCGAACGTCTTATCAGGATACCAACAATAATACTTTGTAGACTTACGTAGAATGCTCTTAACAGAAAGGAATGCTTATTTTATAAAAAGAAGAAATTTAAAATGCCTCAGTTTTGCTATTTTTACAAGGGCCTTTATTTATTCAGAATGACGTTAAATGAACTTACGGCATACCATTAAGAATAATACTAAATGAGTGCAATGTATTTATACATAATACCACGTTTAGCGGGTGCTTAACATGACGTTTCCTTGCATCAGGCCCGGACTAAAGAATTTTTTGGCTCTAAAGTTTTACTTTTTTTATTCTTTAATGATGAAATCCGGTTTCGGTAGGTTTGTGCTTTATATATCGTGTAGTTAACACCCAAGAAACATTTACTTTTGTATTTGATACACCCTGTATATTGTGCTTATTTGATCGAATTTCAGAAATCGGTTATAATCATTCTAAGACTTACGACGTGGGCTCGAACACGGTGCTCAAAGTAAGTGGAATACTTATTGCCGATACCTACGTAATCTTGTGAACGTTGGGTATTATTCGCTACCGATGTTGCTGTGATCTTGAGATGGTTATTGGAATGATGGGGCGTACTAATATTGAGCACAATCGGTTCCTGGTAGTAATGGGACATAGAGCCAACGTTTTCTACAATATGAAGTTAATATTACTAGCAACACTGACATAATACCATTGCTTCAAATTGAATGAGAATTCCAAGAAATTTAGATTCGGAGCTAACTATTATACAGCTATCAACATACGCATGCGCAATGACGGCAAATTTAGGGTAGTGCTTACCGTAAAGTTTGCTTAAACTCTGTAATGTTATTATCCTTGTGTACGATTTCATAACCGCTTCTTTTAAGAAAAATTACGTTCCTTTAGCTGTGTGAAGTGTGCGCAAATCGTATTTAGAATACATACAAGGATCGTATATTCTGTTCAATTTACCGAAATTTATTCCGCCTAAAATTGTGTAAAATCAAATAAATGTAATTGTGGTAATAGTTTCTATGTAAATAAATCTATGAATCACGCAATTTGTGAATCAACATACACAAATAAGGGTAACGCTAGTGTAAAACGTGATAGAACATTTGCCTTAAATTAACACCAATTGTCCTAAAACACGGACGCATGGAGGACGTGAGCATTATGTGACTACTTATATCTAATCCAAATCTGATCAATATCTGTGGCATGCATTACTAAAACCTAAAGAATGGAAAAAAAGCGGTCCTAAGAGTGAACTCGAGATTGACAGGATTACTTTGTCCGTACTATTTTATCAAAGTACAATATACTGTTGAACCCAATCTGTAGCTAGTACTTAAATAGATCACATTTAAATATTAGATAAAGTCTTCATTTTGTAATCTCTTACTGGCCTTAAAATTTTAGTGGTGTATATATAGAGTGGTCAACTTTCGTCTGCGCGCCAGGTCAGTACTAAATTTCATATATGTGACATTAACCTTTAACACAAATATACAATACAGCATCGGGAAGGAGAAATGTGTAGTCCGATTTGTGCCAGCACAATAATTGTTTATCCCACACTGTACAAACTATTTTAGCATCACTATAATATAAATCCTGGAATCCACCCATATACTTTTCTATATTATAAAGCAATGATCGTTTTCTCGAATTTTGTACGCCCGACATTGTATTAAAATAAAAACGTCAACGGAGAATTGTACTACCTCGCATCATGACTCGACTAACTGACACTAGATACTGGACACACGAATCAGGGAAAGTGATTTTACTGCTTTGAAGATATACTATGACTAAACGTTCTGCATAGCGCAAGGCGATTGCGACCCGTGTAAGCAGACATGTCTGACAACTCTATATATATATAGAGAGAGAGAATTATGGGTTGTAGTTAATTAAATATTTTAGTTACGTAACGTTTCGGCTGTGTTTTTCAGCCTTTTTCAGACATTATCTTGCAAAATCTCTCTTGTCTGCCTGGTCCATCATCCTGGAACTGTGTCCTGTGATGCTGTATTCCAAGGATCTGATGCTGTTTGTAATGTGTGTCGGTTCTTGCATCTCTTGAGAAATATTCCCCTGTTTCTAAACTATGCCAGGCTGTTGTTGTAGTGTATCCAGTTTTTTTAGGTGTTGTACTGTACAGCGTCCGTAATCTTTCTCTTCTAATTTCAGTGAAATTGGAAGAGATTACAGATCTACATATTATAGTGGAATACATCCAAATAACCAGAAATTGCTCAGATTTGACCATTTGATTTCTGATTCTCCATTTAAATCCTAGGTATATATAAATATTAATATTTTACAAAGGTTAGAAAGTTTCAGTCACAAAATCTGAGTATCAATAAATAATATTCACGAATTTACGTATATAGTAATAATCGAACAATTACAATAAAATCCGGTATTGCATTTGAGGTAAAGTACAGAAGTACATTTTAAACGTGCCAATAGTAACCATTCTATGAAGGTATTGTTATAATTCTTACCATTAAATATGTTTCTCGTTCCAAAAAGCGGAAACATTTACATAAAAGTAGAAACAGGATTACAAGTACATTGCAGCAATATCGCTTATAACGTGGGAAGTGTTCTAATTACCGCTATTCTTCTGTGGTCTGTGGAAACAAAGCTGCACGGGAAATTTTGTAATGAATAATCCCGCAGTTTCAACCTTTAATGTAAAGTAGAAAGTCCTAGTAAGTAATTTTGGTCTACTGAATACGAAACGAATAATTTAATTCATTTATTATCGTTATGACCTCAAAACCGGCGTGTTATGTATGTACGTCATTCCATTGATTTGTAAATCCCGTTTAATTGAGAGAAAGCGCACTCATTTTTCACTTATCTCTTTTCCTCTCTATTGTCTCTTTTTCTTTTCAAAACTTTCAAAACCGAATTCCAAAAGGTATTAAGAGATATTCTCCTTTTTCCGATTGGATGCGCGATCGGTTAATTGTGGAAACGTTCATAGCGAAATCTAAACAAACTTCGAAATACCCAACAGCGCGTAGGATCTCGGGCAATCCGGTGTAATTCCTTTAGGTGATTCTGACGAGGGTTACTGAGAGCCAAGAGTGCGGATTCGCCGAAATCCGGTTCGACGATTATTGACCGCGGAATGCGTCGGAAACGTTGGCTCGGTGCCCGAATGTGCGGAGATTGTTTGAATGCATGACGTGCGTTCTCGGAACTCTTTTGTTTTTTGAGAGAGGTTTCGTTGAAATTTTTACCTTAAAATCTAATCGATTCCCTGTGGAAGCGTGCACATTACTACGGCTAGAAATGTCAGGAATGCTTTCAAACCGAAACGACATAGTATCCTTTCGTATATATTGAATTGCAAATATCGGATTTTGTTTCCAGTTTGAGCTATATTTTTTACTGGGTTGCGTGCGCCATGTAAATCTACATATTAGCTTTGATGAATTCATGAATATCATTGCAAAGTAACAACTTTATACTCAAAATATCCACAATTTACTGAAATATAATAAATGAAGTTTCCAAGTTATAAATTTACTGTCAAGACATTGCTATTGAAAGTTTCACATTTTTGATAGTTATGGTTTCAGTAAATTAGAACGATGATACGTTCACTACAAGATGCAAACTATTACAAAAGAGCAGCTAGTCAAAGTATATGAATTTTATGCACATAGAACCAGTAATAGCTCAAGGATCTGTTCAATAACAAAACAAAAATAGAAAAAGCAAACACGAGATATTTACGTCATAACGATGTAAATTGCACATCTCTTGGCAGATATCAATAATTTAAAATTTTGGAAGAAAGAGAAAACATATTATATCAATCCATAAAAAGGGTGATAGATTCACTTCATTTAACTATAGGCCAATATCTGTAGTAAGTACCACCTTTTTCCAAGATTTTGAAGGTGACCAAAATAAAATTATAAATTCTAAAATTAAATAAAGAAATTTGCGGAGATCAACATAGATATAGAAGGTAGATGTTTACTACATCAGTATTGACGTATTTATCAGAGCAAAAAATGCAATTTGTTTCTGATGGTGATTTAAAATCCGGTGTAATTTCGTGAAACCGTTCACCTGCATTCGGCATTAAGCAATTTTTGCAAGAGTTGTATTTCTATGGAATAAAAGGAAATGGTCACATGAATTTAGAACCATACGCAACAGGTAAATAACAAATTAGTATTATTATAAAAGTAAACCCGATAGAGAAAATTTCTACCTTAGGGTACCTTACAAGAATGCACACTAAGGTAACTTTTCTTCGCAGCAATATGTAAGTAAAAAATATCCCACAAAACTTTGTGGATGACACACTTATTTGGAAAAAAAGGTACTACACACGAAAATGATATATACGGAAAACATAATTAGTACTTCACATGCGATGGGTTACACCTACATAAGTAATAAAAGGATATACTTCACCACAATCAAAGAAATATATTATACTTTTGAACCTCCATTCATCCAGCAACATAAGCTGTGAATATCACATAAGTAACATCACAAATAAATTAGCGTAAGCCGTCTACGCTCTTCGGAGAATAAGATAGCCACACAAGAAGCAGGAAGAACAGCATATTTCTCCTTGTTCAAGCCACGGGCAATGCGACACCGACGTATGGATTATCATTGGAGGGTGGCATCGTATTAGAGGAAGTAGGACAAAAGTGTTATTTTTTTGTGTCATGTGTAACATAATTAGTCAATGTTGGAGTACCAAACGAAATAACCATTCAAACTAGAGGGTAATGAGAATACAATCACTTAAGCTAAGAATAAATTTTGTAACTTTTGTTGTGTAATAAAGAAAAAGTATCTAAACATCTACTTACGCCAATAGAAAAACTACAGAGACGGTGTTCGAGTCGTGCTCTTTGAGAAATTGGTTTTAGCAACCACAAAACAACGTCCTTAAAAGTGCTTTATTGGCTATTGTTATAAGGAGCAAGGCAAACACAAAAGATCCTGATATTTCTGAAGTATGAGATTAGTAATCGATAATGCAATATTAGAAATGACTTTAGCCCCATAGTGAATAACAGGTTTTTTTTTTCTGTTCAAAATTAATGAATAGGAAATATCAATATTTGTGATTGGGAGGATCAAAATTTATACCTTTGTCTTCTAAATCAGATGCAAGTTAAAGACTCTTATCATCATCATTACCAAATTTTGCGTATTCATCCGGACTGATATCAAAGTAATACTCTTTGGAAAGATTCTAAAATGGCTGATTTCGTCAGCTCAGCAATGCTATATATGAACAAAATATTTTCCTTCATTTTTAACGTGCTTCTATTGGAAAAGATTTTTAGTTTATCTTTAAAAGAGTCAAAAAATTACTGATATCCAATGGATGCCACTTGTGTGATGTATATAGTAGTAGAAGCTGGTGCACAAAACAACTGTCATGGCAATATTTGACCCCTGCGGTTAAACACGCATCATATTTAATAACCTCGTGGTGTATAATGTATGCCGCTGAACATGTCTCAAAACAGGATTGTGCAATTCTGAAGCCATCCAACCGCTTCTGTTTGCCAAACTTAAAGTTCTTTCCGGAGCACAACCTAAAAAGTTCTTTGAAATATAGTTGTGGAAAGGAGGAAGAGCGGCGCTTGTTTCAATAACTATACTACAAAACGTTTTCCTCATTCACTTGATGCGATGATAGCCTTCTTATTTCTGTTTTTGTCCGCCAAAACTTTGTTGGTGGCTAAGACTGTGTATCTACAATTTAGTCCAGATTTATTTAAGGATTCTGAAAATTTTCACCTCAGATATTCTGCATATTCATAAACCAAAACTACGACTTGTTACGAAGACGGTCCGTAGTACACTTTACTAGAATTCTATAAATATTCAACAAGCGCTTTCTCTTGTTCGGTTGAGAACACAGAAAACCTGCGCAAGAGGACCATTTTCTTTAAAAGTTTTTCGGTACGTTGTCACTGTGATGCTGCGAAGTTGCAACTTTGGATCTGTACTAGTCGACTGGTATTTGTATAGATAATCTCTAACTAACAATCATCAGGTTTACAAAGTCGTTTTTGGAAAATCGAATAACCAGATTTGGAATTTCATGCAAATGTGAACATACATGGAATCACTATTAGCTCATCAATGGATCACTTCGAAGTACATCAATGTACACCATGTAGTAGGGTACCGCAAAAGACATTTCAAAAATCTAACAAATACTAAACAAACCCACTGAACTTATTTTAAAATTCACTTGCGGTCCTGATTACTGGCGTGGAATAATAATAATGACATTTTTACATCTTAGCTAGACGATCTAAACCGGCGTTAAATCAGCTTTTGCATCTCACATAATTTTTCATTGACAGCGCCAAAAACCCACTTGGTTGCGTCAAACACGAACAACTAAATAACCACCATTGCGACAAGAATTGTTGTATTCAATAAGCACCACGCATAATGTCCCTTTGGTCATTGTATGTCCAGGACTCGATCACAGTCCATCGTTCCCACTTTATCGGGTAGAAGCAACATTTATTCTACTTTTACTAGTGATAAATGTATATTTGACTGATCCTGGAGTCTGGTTTATTGGTTGGGAAGGATGGCTAGCCACGCGCACTTAGGCCACTTCTAACCGGGCCCATTCTGCTTACCTGTCCAGCGAAAGAATGAACTCGAGCAGTGTAGCATGTGAGGTGTCGCCAAAGCTGGCCATACTGGGCCAGAACTCCCCCAGGCTGGAACCTCTAAGTTGGGCAACCGCCGGGTAGTCACATAAAATGTGCTCCGGTGTCTCTCCTCTAGGTAGCATGCACGGCAGAGTGGGCTGCTAGTCAGTCCTATGCAGTGCATGTATTTATTAAGTTTGCAGTGACCAGTCAATAGCCCTACAACTTGACGTAGTTTGCTGCGAGAGAGCTGCGAAGAGTATCTTGCTGTCCTGAACGACAGCCTGGGGATGGATTTGCATGCCTGACAGCAGGTGGTTATGGGTGCCCATCTCTCCTCGCGTAGAGTAGTGGTGCATTGGTTTATTAGGGTATTGAGTGTAGCTGAAGAAATTGAAAGAACAGGCTCCGGTCCCATGTAAGGAGAACACGAACCCCGTGTCGCCAACCTATCGGCAGCCTCGTTTCCCAGATTACCTTTATGACCTGTAACCCATCTGAGTATCAAGTCATTATCAATAGCAATCGCTTCCAAGGTATTGTGACACTGAAGTACTAGGCCTGAAGCGATCTTATAACTGCTGAGGGCAGCTTGGCTATCACTGTAAAGGACGATACGACGTCCCTTAATGCCCCTTGGTAAAATTTCTTCGGCACCATATACGGATTGCCAAATCTTCAGATTTGGAAAACCGTAGCGAAACCCACCTAGTGACAACCTCTTAGATTGAGCTTAGGTCTGGAGAGAAAACTCCCGCACCTGTACCTGTTTTTGTCTTTGATCCGTCTGTATAGATGGAAATCGAAGGCAATGCTTCGACGCAGGGGGCGAAATGAACCCGGTAGTGTCTGCCGAAAGCAAACGGGTGGCACACAGTCCTCCGCAGCACCAAGAAGAGGCGCTTTAGCGGCGCCCTCGTGGATGATGCTCATGTGACCGCGGCTCCTCCGCTCCCCGATCAGAAGACCCCGGGACCGCAACCTTATAGCCGCTCTAAACCCCGTTTCCTCCACGAACAGATCCAGGGGAAGGACACATAAGAGGGCGTCCATTGCATTATTTATATTTGACTGCAAATTAACATTTTCGGTATTCATTTGATTGGCACCAGACCTTTGTTATGTATAAACATATTCTAACCACCAAATAGTGAAGTCTTATGCAGGTGGCCTCGTGTACTCGGAAATAACTAGAATGTTTTTTAAGGATGGAAAACCGTTTGACACTGTATTTGAATAAAAAAACCTTAACTTATTGAACAGGATATTTAATTGAAAAGTGTTGATTTATTATTTGCCTTATAAGAATTTACAGTTTATAAATAAAATAATATTAAGTACTTAACGAATTAAGTATTAATCAATTTTTATTTAAAACATGCTCATAACATGTTATCCTATGGGAAATGTACTGCATTTTTTAATATGCTAGCGGTTATTTTCTCTTTAATATTCCGTCTATGTGAACACAACACCAAATATTATTTTCACAACATGCTTTGCCGTATTATTAAGGGCAATTAATATTGAAGAAACAAGTACCATGGTATAAGGTAGTATAATATTGAACTTCTTATTCAAAATAAGTAAATAGCTTTTTATGAAATCAATAAATTTTCTTCATATACGGGTGGTGTTCAGTATTCTCAGGAGTTTAACCTAACTATGGTATTGAGAATTGTCCTTTCCAATAAATTGACTATAAATAAACATTAATTAATTTAAAGTAAACTAGACTAGACATTTGATGTTTCAATATTATATTGCTTCAACAAACTTTTAACATACTTTCCTCATTAGCGTGTAGCTAATACTAGCAAAATATGTGATTGCTTAGATATAAAGATAAAATTGTTACAAATATTTTTTTTTATTTACCTGAAATGGGTATTAAATTAGTGGGAAGACAAAATAAAAATTACCAATTTACTTTTGTGCCCAAAAACTAGGAAAAATAAAATGTAGAAATAATCTTTCCAGGAATTATATAACAGTTGATCTTTGAGGATTACTGAAAGATGCCATTTTTAACCACTTAGACATCAAAGCTTTTAAAATTGCTCCGCCTTTTTATTACAAGTTTACTTGAGGGTGACCTATAAAACAATTGAAACGGGATAATAATAAAATTATTTGCAACACACTTCAAGATCTTCAAAGATACCCGTTGAATAAATTCAGAAAATATTAGGTAAAAGTGGGATCAAGCTTATTGGATAGACTGTGAACTGGTCCCGTATACACGGCCAGAATCCGGACATTTTGCGTGACGCTGAAGGTACGTTCTTTATATATAACATTACACTTTCCTTACTTATTGTTAGCAATTAGCGGAATTTCACTTGTTCTGTTGCAAGTTTATAAAGTATCAATAGTATCGCAGCCATTCTCTCTTGGCTTTTACAAATGGGTTCGGTTATTATACATGCAGTAATTTAAAAAACCAAAAAGGCATTTGGAGTTTTGTATATTCAGGTGGAATTAAAACTTATCTTAAAGCAAAAACTAAATATTTAAAGACAAAATTTGTACGTACTGAATATTATGTCAATCCTAAGGTAATTGCGATTATTATTGGCATTATAATCAAATCGGTTGTATGTTTTGTGTAATTTTTTATTAATCAGTATAATGGGCTAGTTATCTATGGCGAGATATGCAGCCTGACTGGATATGTTGCTTTCAAAATTATTGTGATTTAGAGTTGAGCATCCTATAAGCGAGACGAATAGAACACAATAGAATTTCAGACATTTCCACAATAGCGGCAGATACTAGATACCACCTCAGAAGTTTTACGATACGAAAATCCTTTGCCTTTTATTACGAACCATATGACTACATGGACAAAAGCGCTCACTTACATTTCCATTCTTATTTTAATAAAAAGAAATAAGTCTCCGACTCTCCGCATGGCCGATTTACGACTAAAAGCGAAGGAGAAATATCTCGGATCACGATATTTTTTCTCCGTCCCCCGATACATTTCACCGGCATCAGATATCAAAACGAGCATAAAAATTGTAAATTTCCAGCGTATTGTTCTCTCAAAGGCACTTTCCCACTACGGTTGGAATAAGACAGCAGTCGCGTTTTCTGCATTACTTGCTAGCGAGTTCGTTCACTAAAGAGGAGACATCTCGCTTTCAGCAACAGGTTCTCGGTATGTTTGCTCGAATTTTTGATATCGCCTACCTACTTCGCCCCTTTATCTTTATTCTGTTTTTGACACCGACGCGCTCATAGTCTCGTTTATCATCCAACTATACCGTTATGCGTGTGCGTATATAAGTGTCTTTATTCACCTAAAGCAAATATATTTCCAACTTGAGAATTACTTACGAATAGAATTATAACATTAATGTGCCTACAAACTTTGTTCTCCAACAGGTGAAATTTGTGTCTTTCGTATTTAGAGAGAAAAGCAAGGATTGTTAAATTAACGTTCAGCAATTAAAGCTCTGCAAATAATAAGCTTCGAAAATAGAATTCATTAGAAATATATGACTTTATTCAAAACGTATATTTTTACCAGTTAAAACAAAAAATATCTGGTAGCTCTAATGTTTATTTCATATGTTTGATAATTTGTTGTTGTTTCTTTCTTGTAATAATTAAAAAAAAAAGATTGAATGCCCTTAATTCTGTATCATCTATAAGAGATGAAATACCTGGCTATCTTCCATTCAAAATTTACTACTTTATAACAGCTATTTTCTTTTTTTTTTGTGAGTGAAAACAGCTTGTTTTTGCACGGAGAAATTTTTTTTGTCAAATTAACTATAAACATATCGACGCATTTCAGGAAAAACAACGTAAACGCCATTTACTAAATTTTGCAGGGCACTAATTAAATGTATTTTTGCTAACATATAGAGCAGAATGTTTCTGTATTTGTTGTAATTAGTTAAGGTTTATTTTTTTATAAATTTTGACGTAATTATTATTCGTTACCAATTATGAATATTTAAGGGGGCTACTACATATCTTTATCGATATGGGAAAACCGCCATTACGTGTCTGATCTCCTTGAATTTTTTTACACACGTTATCTAGTATTGTCCCAACAGTTTAAGTGAAAGATTTCATAAAATTTCTAAAAACGTTTTTTTATGTGTTTTACAAAATCGATATTTAAATAAATTTATGTATTTACGTCTTACTCTCAATTTATCAATAATCTTTATTTATTTAGGATAAACCTTATATCAATTTAACAAATAGCTCATAGATCTGGCAGCTTCTTCTGATACCTGAGGTATTATTACAAAGAAGCTGACAGTGTGGATAGCATAACGTCGTACAGAAATTTGAACAACGAAATGCGAAAGCAGTTACCATTCGAGGCAATTATTGAAGATTTTTTTGTAAATTCAATAGAGCTGCCTTTTCCATCGTTTCTTTTTTACTTTATTTATATATTTACTTCCAATTTTTTACTTACAAGTAGGTACCTATCAGAAACTATTAAGAAGTAGCGCCAAATATCTCTAAGACATACACAAATATATGCTACTTGGATGGTCCGTGTTAAGGTGTGTATTCATTTGAGCAATTTTGCACACAAATCTGTCCGCAACCAATTTAAACGTACTACCTATCTATTTTATGTTTTAACCAACGTCATCGATTTTTGTCCGTATGAATCAAATCGATACTTCTGAGTCAAATTAAAAACCGTATAAGCAGAATATCTTATGCGCTGTTTTTCAATATTAGTTTAAATTCGATTTTGAATTTTAAGTTCAAATTTTGGCGTTCAAACCGTATTACGCTACTGAAAACTTTATAAAAGGCTCTAAAAAGAACAATTTTTTTTGCAAAATATAGAAGGAAAACGAAAAAACGGACGAGAAATAACTAATAATAAACCAAATACACAAACTAACGACTTTATAGGTTAGATTTGATAACTGACAGGTGCTATAATCGAAACCGGAAACGGCGCACCATTTTAAGTATTGTACTTCGCTACGTACACACTTGAGCATTTTTGCGCGTAAATCGTACGTGCGCGCAAATTTGCTCAAATGAATACGCACCTTTAACTTTTCTGTGGGAGTGTATATATGAAATAAAATGAGTTAAAAGTAAATTTATAACTTAAAAAGAGAGAAGAAAATTTTTGTTGTTATTATAGACGTGATAAAAAGTCTCGCAGAAAGTCAATTGTATTAAGCACATTTTCTGTACCACTAACCATTTTAAGGTGTTTTGAATTGAATGAATTTAAACTTACGAAATAAGGAGTACAGCCATTTTTTATACCTTGCGGAATACTGCAAAAGGCTGCAGCGTTTTCTACTTTTCTTTAACATGACCTTTCTTTTTCCGCTCAAAGATGTGATGAAGATCTCGAAGATTCTAAAAGCAAATTTTATCGTTAGTATTTACTAATATTTTAGTAATAATATTTTGGTGTGTGATGTCCAGTAGATATAAATACTTCTGTTTGAGATGGTTGTAATCGAATAGCTTTCGACCAAAACTAATTGAAATGCCGTAAAGAGGCTACGTAAAGAAGAAAAAATAACTGCTACTGAAACATTAAATATTAATAACATTTCACAAATTTCACAACGTTTACAAACTTTTAGCTTTTAAGTTGCTGTTCATCTCAGGACTCTTATCGAAATCACTTTATAGTAATGTCAGGTTTAGCAGGGCACAGGAACTTTTGGAAATGTGTGTCCTGAAAATTTCGGACAAGCACCAAAAGGTTTGTTTCAATAATGTCCCACATCATTCCACATTTATAAATCGATTGACTTACCATCTAACAATTTTCTTTTGCGTTATATGCTTGCCATATTTTTCCTTTTGCATAAATTCTGTTTGTTTTACATAACATATTTACTAAGAGTATTATTATTTTTTTTTTGAGAATATTATTGAACCAGTATATTACTGACATGAATCAAGAGCTTCTCAAAGCTTTCAATCTGGGAGTTTTTGCTTTTTTTGGGATAAGTTAACGGATACAATGTGAGTTTTAAACATCTGACAAGGTACATTTCAACTGATTATTTCTGTTGTAGAAGGAGCTTTTAAGATAAAAGTTTTGAAAAAGGCTTTGAGCGGTAGCATGTAATACTTACTTCCGTTTCCTTAATATTATCGAACCTCCGTGCTATATAACGGAAATATCGTCGGCGAATCATCTTCCCTATCAATAAAGTTGAAAAATCAATAAATCATATTATTTGTTACTGCCGAAGTGACATAGCAATATCCCATTTCTTACCGTATTTCGCGTGGAGATTACTTTTCATTCGCAATTTCCTTCTGAATGTACCAACGTCAAATCGCAAAGGAGATATTGTAATGAAACCCGCTACCCACTGAGATTTACTAACGAAAAGATGTTAAACCGAAACGGAAAAAATTAATATTCCGCCGTGTACGTTACAATACTTTACTATTTAAGGGTCGGGCCAATCGAAAAATACGGTATCTAATTTCACGCTCGCCTGCCACGTCAGCTGTTTTCTCTCCTACCAAAAGGAGAATCTTCGCTCCCGGTATTCCGAAACGGACGTTCGTGCTGTGCCAATCCTTTCCGTTCGGGTATTACGAAACCGCCGCGTCGTACTTCTAAGGATATTTTATTCCACGCCTGTGATCGTAAGCCGTCGAGAATTTAAAGTCTAAGTGCAAATGGAAAAGAGTAGGGAAATAGACTACTAGTAGTGAGCAAGAAGAATGGATGTAAAGTAAATGAAAGAGCGCACAGTCGGTCGTAGGAACCTTGACTTTTGCGCGCATACAGAAACTGGATCTTATTACTTTTTATTGTTATTACCCTTATTGCAATAAATATAGAAGTGAGTATCTTGTTCCCTTTTTTATTGTTACTGTATTCTTAATCTATTTGAGCAGAGAATTCATCTATGATTCTTTAGATTACGATCTTACTATGTTTTAGGAATACTATTTGGACAATGTGTGTGTATTCAACATGCTAACAACAATAAGTTATTAATGTAGTAATAAAAATAGTACCAAAAGACGCATTCAACACCATTTCCAATCTGTGCTCCGCACCAATGGAGTTCAGGAAAAAAAAAACAAACATGATTTCTCTAAGTTTAAATTGGTCAAATATCTGAGGGTTATACTTAACTAGATGAACTAGAACAAGCATGGAAAACTTTGGAGTCGTGGCTAAAACAGAAAGAAAATAGGACGTAGTAAAAGAAGTGCAGAATGTGCAAAGAATGCCATACTTAGGAATTACAAGTGTAGTGTCGAACTCCAGTTTTTGAGGTAACAATAGATATTACCCCACTCCATCTGCAAGTAAAGAAAACCGCTAATCGCAGTGCGTACAGATTAATGTTTTCAAGCCATATAAGACCAAGCACCTAACAGGACATTTGGCGATTTGAATGTTTTCAGAACAAGGATGAGATCATTAGAAATGGCGACGGATATAATGTCTGTTACACTAACTTTTAAGCAACCATGCTGAGTGCTGATTCCTAACTGTGAAGAATGAATTTTCTGGAGACCAAAATTGGTAATAAGATCACTAGTACAGAGATGGATCCGATGTGGAACAAAGGGTGTAGTCGTAGTAGTTAAACTGCAGACTATTAATAGTGTTGAAGCAATTCATCTATCTACTAGACTGTGCTAAACACTCTGAGCAAATAGCTTTGAATCCAAGTTGAATCCAAGTTGTCTGACTGATTTACTCACTCTCACTTGAAGTATAACGAAATGGCTGATCAATCAAACGAAGAACCAATATCTTTATCGACCAGAACTCATTCTAGTCCTTCAAATGCTTAATAAGAGGGAACTCCAACATTGGGAGCCATGATTGTAATAGATTCTGTGCTTGACAATATCATACCAAAATTTGCTCTTCCAACTTCCATTCATATTTAAATATGTTGATGATATTATTTGTTCGATCCCTGAAGACATGGTTAATGTTACCCTCGACATGTTTAACTCTTACGACTGCCTTGTGCAATTTATTGCTGAATTGGAGAATGATAATAGTGTTCCATTTTTGGATCATTAGGTCGGATGACAATACGATCATACTAGATTGGTACTAGAAATCAACATCATCTGGTAGATTCATTAACCAACTGACAGCTACTCCAATCATCCCGTAAATCAGAAATTTAGCACGGTTATCGCTATGAAAAACAGAGTCATACATATTAGTAATGAAAATTTTTTGCACAAAAGATACTTTTGAAATCTTTTACAATAACGGTTATTCTAGACATATTCTAAATAAATTGGTTTATTCTTCCAATATGTTCGATGGCCTTATAGATAAAGGAGCTCCTTTACACTTTAAGTATTATAAGCTTCCCTTCATAGAAGCTTTGACCAATAAAATCATACAATATTTTAAACCATTTGCTAATGTAGAAATTGCAAAATACAACAAGTTAACCATTGGCAGTATTTTCACTAAAATTAGAGATAAAACTCCAACTCTTAATCAAAAGAAAGTAGTATATAGTATTCCTTGTACCGATTAGGTCGGTCAGACGTCGCAAATTGTAAAACACAGAATAGTTCAACATCAGAGTGATTGTCGTATCGTTCGTGTGCCTTACCTCTGCATGTCCAAGATATTAAACATAGTTTTAATTATGATGGTATTTCCATCCTTGAATTAAAACCAAATTATAAAAAGCGATTATTTTTGGAAACGGTAAATACAAAAATTTGTAAACCAGTTAAATAGTATATATTGCTATATTTTACATCAATAATTTTTTTTCTATTTATTTTATATGCCTAACTGTAAACATTTTTTTTTAATACGTCTGACCCTGCCTTGCATTTAAATGTTTTAACTATTTATTATTTTGGCAGCTGTCATTACATTCTATAACTTTGTAAGCAATTACTTATTGTAATTTTATATCTATTTTCATTCTACCTTTGTATATTTTTAGTGCCTCCTGAAAATATTTTAAAATAATTACGAAATATCGAGGTATTTATTTAGTTTGATTTGACAGACCGAATACCCGAATATTACTTTCATTGTTTATGAAAATAATAATTTTATTTATCAGTCATACTACCAGTAAATTCCTGATTGTGGAATGGGATTACTATCCCGTGTAATAATAAATCCTTTATTTTCTTCCGATACTTGGGCGCTTTTTTTTATACCGCATGGAAAAAAACTTCGGGGCAACTCTAATTTCCACAACTACGAGAAGTTTATTAAGAATTTCTCGGCGAATTCTAGACACATAAAAAAAGATCGACTACACTTTCTTCTTCATTGAAAAAGAAATCGCCAACTTTTCCAAAATATTCCACAAAGTTGTTTGCGAACCTCCCAACAAGAGCATTAACGTTTATTCTCCTGAACAATTTGAAAAATATTCCAAATCGCAAAGCAATTTTTAATTACGGCTTTAATCACTAACGTTTTAAGCATATGATGAATTAAATAGAAATTTTTTAAAATGATTAACGTTTTAAGAATTTCCAATGACACATCACTGGAAACCTGTGATGCAATTTTAAAATAAACTGCGAAGTGAAGAATCCTGTAGTATTATGTGATTATAGGTGCATATATGCAGGTAAGATAATCTGATTTTTATACAAACTAAAATCATGCTATTAGCAATTGAAGCAGGACAATTCAAATCATAAATCATAGACCTACA
Source organism: Protaetia brevitarsis (assembly GCA_004143645.1). Lineage (NCBI taxonomy): Eukaryota > Metazoa > Arthropoda > Insecta > Coleoptera > Scarabaeidae > Protaetia > Protaetia brevitarsis. Next base: position 4,277,024 of record RXPK01000088.1, read on the forward strand.
TTAATATTAATGAATAAGCGTATCTGAGCAATCCATTAAGGTTTAATCTTCGCCGTATGGTAATTTATTTGCATATAGCGGTCGTTAGTAATAAACTCGCTAGTTAGAACACGTCTTGGAACTTGTTCGTGATGAGAATCCGTAGGCGGCAGAAACTGTGAGAATTCCCGATCGACATCGCAGAATAACAACATGACTCAGTTCATCATCTCGTATGATTTACGGTTATATTTCTTTCTTTCTTATTTGTATAGCTTCCAGAAATTAATTATGGGCCGGCTCGTAATAGCATCTTCAGATTTAAAAAAATGCGTCGATCTTTTTAGAAACAAGAAAATATTGCCTAGAAATGTCAATAACATGTTTTTATTTGTCAAAATGATTAACCCAAGACACAGATTAACATGCTTTTGAATAAGGTCACGGTATGGAAAATGGATCTTTGGTAACTCAGTGACAGTTAACATAGAACAGAATACAACCTTACTAAGCACTAAATACTAGACAAAATATTACGAATTGTATATGTATATGACTATTAGGCCCTCATTAACCAAAATCTTCTTCTAAGGATACCTAATGCAAATATCAAATATGAATGCTTTCAAATATTTTGTTCCTGAGATAGAAAATAAAAAAAAAAGGTTGTGTAGGGGACATTTTGATGGTTGCAGTCCATGTATATGATATTTTAAGAAGAAATCCAAAAACCGGTTAAAATTTATTTATGAATTAGAAATGAAATATATGAATTTCTCATTTACGTGGCCGGAGGGTTAACATTTGTTCTTATTTTAACCCCCTACGATCCACATCATGCACCACTGATCTCCTTATTAAACCAAAATATCCGAATTGTCAAGAAGATCAATTTCTTTTTTTGTTCAGTTCGATATCTCTTCTAGTTCTAAAGATATCGTTAAAAATATGTTTTAAGGGTGCAATTTTAAGTGTCTATGACTCCTTCTACAAGTGAATATTAATAGCTAAAAAAAATCGGATTATTTTTTCACTGTTCTACGTGCCTACAATATTTTATCAAATCGCTTTTGCTTGCTAGAATAAGTGAACTAAATTTTAAAATATCTTAGTACTGATATAAACTTTTATACTGAGTATTTTTAAAACACCACAATTAGAATTGCGTAAATTTATTTAAAACAATTGTCGAGATAACACTGACAAATAGTTAAATCAACCTAATTATTTTCGGTAGAATATGTCTAGATTTTATTTTGGTTAATTCTACAATCTTCTTGTTTCCATTCATTGCTTGAGTAGTATTTACTTTTGTAAGGCTATTTTTTCTAGGACTGGTATAAATAGCTTTACAAAAGTAAATACTATTCAAACAATGAATGGTGTGACGTTGCATTAAATATTTTTGTGTTGAATTAGTAGTAAAATGTTAACAATTTTTTGTAATGTTAATTTAAAATTTATAGCGTATTGCTTGTATTTAAAACATAAACAATGTTAAGTGAGAAACGGTTAATGTGTAATTATTTAGATGGAAATATTCTACTTTCATTTACTTAAAACCCATAAACCCATTCATAAAACACAACTCAATGGAGGCATTTATGATTTATAAACGTAGTAGCGCGTTAATGGGTTCAGAAAGGATTTCTGTTGGGCAAATAATGTACAAATTGGACAAAAGAAAATGACATAGTGGACTTGTTTTATAGGGCTTTCTCTACTCGTCCTTAGACTCTAACTCATCTGATAAAACTGCTCTTATGAAACTATTTCCTTAACATATAAGTATATTATTTAATGCATACAATTTGAATTTAACGCGAAAAGAAAAGGAGAGTTTCAAAAATCTAATGTATATTAAGTCGTTAAGTTATGCGCGCCATCTGTGGCAAACTCTTGCAATTGACATGTGCGAGAAATTTTCAACTTAAAATCAAAGTAGTACATGCGTTCATTCACGAGGGTAGTTAATTCAGTGTATCCTTATACATTTCCAAATTTTATTAGAAAATCTGTATAAGTAACTAATAAATAGTTATGAGCTGATAGTTTTGGGTTGGGAGAAAAGTAATTATCAAAAGTAATTTCCTATCAAATTTTTATGGGGAAAATTTACGTGTAAGGTTGATCTCCCAGTGAATGAACAATTAAGGACTTCTTACACCGTGAGTGGCGAAGTTTACCTAAAGTCATGGTAAACTTCTATTGCAATAAGACGAATGTTGTTACATACTCAATTGTATTACATATATTTTAAGCGCACCTTAACAGTGATTTTTGTTCCTACTCTTGTAAAAAATATTTACTCAAGAAAGTGGCAAAATCTAGTAAATGAACAGTAAAATCTAATAAATGAACGAAAAACAACGAATAAATGAACAATATTTTGCTTCTTACAAAATCTTATTTTATGAATAAAAAGACTAAATTCAGATCTTATAAATGCGTCGTGAATTTAAAGGTTGAGGTTTAGGATTTTTGTTCACCATTTGGTGCCTTTTGCACCGAATTTGATCAATACACTTTGGCCACAATTTCTATTACATCAGAAGCTGCAGCACCTGATGCGCCGTAGATGCACAAGACAGTCATTGATTCCTTCTCGTTACCAGATAAGATTTCATACAAATTTATCAATTTTTTGATACCGGTCCCAACACCAACGCTGATTTCACATCCTGTGAACTTCTCGCTCCAATTTCGTCGGCATTGTAAATTCTGGATGGATCTTCCATCATATTTAAATGATCATGTTCCATAAAATTTGTTTTATTTCTGAAAACCGTCCTCTCGTTACTACTGCACGTGATTTGGAAATAATTTTCTTACTATGTTTGTCTATGTCTTTGTATATATAATTTGAATAATTTTCCACCCGGTCTGTTTTCTTTAAATGGATTTTGACTACTAGTTTTAGTTAAATTTTTTTGAACAGAATTCTTAATTTCGATGGATGCATTGGAAATCCTAACATCGCATTAGCTGTTATCCACTGTTCTATCCAATTTCCTTATAACTAATTTCAAACCAGCTAAGAATCCTTTTTCTTAAAATTACGCGTCTTTTGAGTAGGTTTGTTGTGGAGGGTCGTTTTAGGAAGTTTAGATTTTTTGAAGTCAAGTACAATATTTTGATAGGATTTCGTTTAGAAAAGAAACAATGCAATTGATATAACAATAAATTATGTTAATAATGCCACTGATTTATATAATTACATAGCAAATTGTTATAAATCTTCTATTGAAGCTTCTACAACTTACAAAATTAGAAAAAGAGTGATGAGTCCCTAAATAATAAATCCTGGATAAGTGAAGATATTATCATCAAAATGAAAAAAAAGGAACAAATTGTTTAAACAATGGAAAAATTTCAATGGTATTAGCGTTACTAAAGATAATTTAAGAGTCTTGTATAACATTTCCAGAAATAATGTTACAAGACTTATGCGATCCCCTAAGTGCAGATATTATTATAAATTCTTATAAATATGATATGAAACAAACTTGGAAAATCTTTAATATTGTATTGGAAAGAAGTAGTATGTTTTGCAACAAAAATAAAGTATTACCACTTTTTAACAATGGCAAGATGGAAACCATTAAAAAAATTCTGTGATGAATTTTCGTTGCAAAATTTTATAAGTAAACATAAAAATATGTACTAACTCTTTTACTGATTTCCTAACAAAATTCTAACAATTTGCTTATATAAAAAATAGAACAATACTATCTCATACTGCTGCAGGAATTTTCTTCGATATTACATTATGTTTTGAGTGTTAAATGATTTCAAGCATGTTGTATGTATTTTCATTGACCTATCAAAGACATTTGATTCTATTAATTACAATCTTTTGTTGAATGCTGTAAATATTTGTGGTATTAGAAGAAAGATGTTGCAGTGGCTTCAAAATTGTTTATTTGGAAGGAAGTTCAAACTATGTGTAAATACAGAAACATTTGATTGCATCAACCCTGAACACGGTGTACTTCAAGGTAGTATCCTGGACCCTTTACTTTACAGCTTGTATGTTAATGATGTTGACACATATATACAAAATTGTAATTATTTTATATATACTGATGACATTGCTATTATAATAGGTGACGATAAAATTGATTTGGCATTTGTGCATATGCAAGAAATTTTTAATAAGTTTCAAGTTTGGGTTGATATTAAAAAAATAATATTAATTTTTAGTAAAACCAGTTACGGATGTTAGATCTCCACATCTGAAGTTTGATAAACACTCGTGTCTCCACAATTTTTCGTCATGGAGTTACACTTGCATATAAACATGCGATTTGCGTGCCGGGACATTGTCCTGCGAAAACAAAACATCTTTGGACAACTTTCCGCGTCTTCTCTTCTTAAGTTCTTGTCGTAGAGCGGTCAGTAATGTCGAATTTCCAGTTATTGTTCTACTTCTCTAGATTTTTGAACACGAAAATTCTTAGGCCTTGGAGAATCAGAATGTCTCCATTCCATCGATTGTTGTTTTTTTTTCTGGGTGGTAAAAATGCACCCAAGTTTCTTTCATAACAATAACACGGCTTAAGAAGTCTGCATCTTTTTCAAACTGAGCACAGATCGAAAGCGATGCTTCCACCCTTGCACGCTTCTGGTCAACATTCAGACATTTGAGGATCCATTTTACGGAAATTTTACAGAAATTTGAAATCGACGTGAACTATATGATGGACTCGTTCATAGGAAATACTCAGTGCCTCAGATATTCGTTTTAGCCCATCGAATTCAACTGGTGTTGATCGGTGGTTCATCTTCAATGGAAAATTTACCCCTTTTGAAGCTCGCAATCCAATTTTTCACGGTCGCATACGAAAGACATTGATCGCCGAGAGTATTAAGCATATCTTTGTAATTCTACTTATGTCTTGACTCCTTCAAATACAGGTGCTTGATGATGGCTCAATACTCCAATTTTTCAATTTTCACTATTTCGATGGACATCCTCTTTTCAAATTTTAATGCGCAACTTTGGTTTGGCTCTTTGAGGTGAAGCTTTACACTGACACTTGTAATATGTTATTTTTTGTTGCTATGGTATCGCATTATTTTCTTTATCCACGGAACCGACCTAGGGTAACTAGAATACCAATACATCCTCGTATATACGTAACCGCATTTTTATTTTTGAAGAAAGATTCGTACCGTTGTTCATCTACTGGTTAGCGTTTATTCTCTGGGTATTTTACCCCGTATATAATTTAATTTTTTAGATATAATAGAAATGTGTGTACTTCAAGCCCTAAACGCAGTAAATGCCTATACGAGCCATGAACAACAGTTTCGCACGAAATGCATGAATAAAAACGATCCTATTATCCCCGGTTATGGAAGAAAAATCCGATAAACAATCCCCCATCCTACATAACGTATAGGGAGAGTCTTCTTTCAAGGCCTCCCCGCTAGGCAGTTTAATCGAAATTCACATATATACACATTCCACACCCGAAACAGGGTAAGCAACGATCCCTGAACGTGTCACATTAGTATGATTTAGGCGCGCGCTCCTGCGACTCGAATGCAATTTATTGTTTGCTTGTACAACAGACACTTACGGCAGGGGTGGCATCCGCGCCGAATACCTAATCCACGGGGGTGTACTCCACGTATATCGTAGATTCGGACCCCATACTCCCAGTATCTTGAACAGCCTCTCGGATAAAACACGACAACACCCTATATCGTCCCTGTTGCTCCCGAAGTGTGCAACGGGCCCCGGAAACGATTTATTATTACAGGAAGATAACTTTTAATTCCGCATCCATTTTAGCCAGAGTGTACGCAAGCGGCCGATCGGGTGAACATGAATTTTTAATGGGTGTGACGATAAAAGTTTTTTTTTTTAGGTACCGGATTCAGTTCGCCAAATTTGTAATTTCAATAGCTCGTTAACGTTTTCAACTTTTTTTCTGTGGATTTTTTTTCAAATTATATATTACGTTTTCATCGTGTTGAAGACTGATGGCATTGATGAATTGAATGATTCTATATTTCCATGCTCTGACAAATCAAACAATCGAAAATCTGATTGGATATGATACTTTTTTTATTAATACAACAGCTCAGCAATTACCAAGCTATTGGCAGTTATTTCATACCTGAATAGGCATTTAAGAACAAATACAAAGTATGATATAGATTGTCAGGTCCGCCTCGTGGATAAGAGGCGCCTGTGCAAAATTTGCAAGCGTCCCCTGAAGCTCCTAAAATTAACATTTAGCATACTAGAATATTATGCCTACTTAGTTGTCCAACGCCTCGTTTGAGTAATGATTTTCCCCATTTTTTTTATCTTTATCTTCATTCTTTACTTGTGTTCAGGTTTAGTCCAATCCATTTCATCATATCTGCCACTTCGTCGCTCTACTCTTCCTTTGCCTTTTTCTCTTTCTTTCGATTCTTCGCTTCCCAAACTACTCACAACGTTCTATTCTCATTCATTCGAACAGCACGTCTGAACCATCTTATTGTTAATTTCTGTTGTACAGCTTTTCGTATTACACTCACTACTTTTAGTCGGGTTGAAAACAGTTGTAATAACGATTTCGGTTCTCAAAACAGTTGAAACAATGCCCTCAGTATCGTCTGGCTCTCTGTTGCGATATAGGTCCGCTTGCTTTCATAAGCCCTTTGATTGATTTCAATTCCACAATGCAATATCGCATATGTCTCTGCTTGAAAGACCGTAGCATATCATGGTATTTCTCATCTTACTACAGATTCCAGCTCCAGTCATCGTTCTCAGTTTTTGATCCGTCTGTAAAACAAATCAATTCCCCAAACCTATTTCTGTAGCTAGGCTGATCCCAGCTTATCCAGCTTTATTCCATTTCCATTTGGAAAGGCACCAGTATCACTCGTAAATTTTTGCTTATGCTTTCTTATTTATTTTCTTTTTATTGAAGAATGTCTGTACAGGATTCTGTATAATTCACTCATTTTACTTATTCTGCTCCTTTGTTTTGTGTCTCCATGGGCGGATGTAGACCTGAAGAAGGCAACTTGGCCAGAACGACCTATTGTGCCCCCATGTCCATTTCAGCCCTCTCACATAGGTTGCACCCTATCATAAAAGTTCGCAATCTGACTGAGAGTTAACATAGTGACTCTTGCTTCGTTTAACCGATGGACCCCAAAGTGCGTCTGCCTCTCCCCGTCCACGGTAGGGCAGTTGATAAGAAGGTGAGCAGGAGTTTTCTCCGCACTCACACACTTCCTGCACAGAGGAGAGTTCACTAGACCCATGCGGTACCTATGTTTATTTAGTGCGCAGTGCCCAGTTAAGATTTCGTGTGAGTAATCTCAATCTGTCGCTGCTCATAAAGACTGCCGTACGGAGCCTTCCACATTCGGTTGAAGTCCTAGGGATTTACAGTGTCTAGCTCCGGCGAGTCCGTTCTAAAAGGAGCAGTGCCTAACAGCAAGCTGGGACTTGACAAACGTTTTGATGCTGCCATATGAGCTACCACATGGCGGTTCTGGACCTACAAACGGCAGCTCGCTGGCGCCTCTTGCTAACGTGTCAGCTTAATTTCATTGCCTCTAATCCCAGAGTGACCTGGCGTCCATCTCAATGTGACAGGCTCCTTATTCCCAGGTATTTTAATTTTTTCACACTTTCTATTTGCTTTCCTTGTACTCATATTTAGTATTTTTGGTTTGCTATTTCCATTATTCCTGTATTTTCCATATTTGTGTGTAGTCGCATTTTCCTGGTTTATCGCTCCATTTTTCCATTTTGTTTTGTAGTTTTTTCTTTACTGCTAGCAACTATTAATAAATCGTTGACATAGATTATTTCATTTATATTTATGGCTCTGAACTTTCTGTTTCTTATGTGAGTTTCTTTCGCTCTTTTGATTATTTCCTCCATTGCAATAATAACGTTTAAAACTTTTAGTTATTCTTTCTCCAGTCCTTACCCGGTTCTCTGTTTTCTTGTACAAACTTTTGATTATTTCAATGGGTTTTACATTTATTCTTCTTCCTTCTAAAATTCTCCGAATTTTCTCTTTATATACTATCAAACGCTTTCATAGCACGAACGTTTCACTATTGACTACAGCTGTTGACATTATATTTTCTGCAATTTGTCTTATTTTGAATATGCACTATAAGCAGTCTTGTGTTGATCTGTTTTCCCGAAAAGCTCCTTGTACATCGCTAAGTGTTCTTTTCTATTTCTCCTTTTAATATCTATTTTGGTACACGCTCATATAATTTGTAAGTATTGCAAGGTAATGATATGCCTCTCTAATTATTACAATCATTATAATTTCCTTTCTTATATATATGAGTAATAATTGTTGTGTTCCATTCGTTTGGTACTATCTGGGTCAAACATACCAAGTTCAACAATCCCTGCTGTAAAGGTATCCCTCTATGTTCCAAATATTTCATTCAATATTTTCATTTTCGGCATTAACCGACATACCAGGTGTTTTACCTACTTTGATTTTACTTACTTCCTTCAAAATTTTGTCTCTTGTTGTTTCTGTTATGCTTTCTTCTTATTTTTCTTCGTTTTGGTATGTTTCCTCTTGCATACATGTTAGTAATTGTTTCGCTCTTGTTCTATACTTTTTGTAGCCCCGCCTAATAATTACTTAGAGTATTCTTTTCTTGTCGCGATTGTTTCTTCTGTATGTTCCGACATTCTCGAAACGGTTCTTTTTTCCTTTTCTGATGCATTTTATTATATGGTGCAGCATTTTTGTGTTTTCTGAAGCATTTTCCTTCATTTTACTGCTTCCATGAATTTGCCTTAGATTTTTTTCACCTTTTCTCTTTGGTTTTTATATAGGTTGTGGTCTTCCGGTTTTTTTTTTATTGTTTCCCCAAATAGTTTCCCCATAATCGTTTCTTCGTCTTTACTTCTTTAATTTAATTAGCCCACCAGTGTGTTAGCTTATTTTTGTTTGTTATTCTGTTTAGTACACAGATTCCTTCCAGTTGCTACTGTTATAATTATCATTTTATGAAGTTAGAATTCCTAAAAGGATTTTCTCTCCCTTTGCAAGGCTATCCAATTCATTCCTTGGTTCCTCTTGATCACAATATTTCTTTGAAACCTGACCACGTTAAACAAAATTGACTAGGCCATTACAGCGGAATTTTAGATCCTCCTATTAAACTGCCTTCAGAAACTCCCACTCCGGTTTCTTCCACGTCTATAAGTCAAATCTCTATATTAATTCCTCCTGTTTACGATGAAATATTGTCTGCGGGTGGGCGAAAGCATTGAAAGATTGCCAGATATGTATCTAAGAAACAAAAAAGAAAGTGAAACAGAAAATACTGAGAAGAAGCTTTAAAAAAAATTTTTGGACGAAGAATTAGGAGAAACATTTATGTAGGGTTGTAAGTGTAGTAATTGAGAAAAAGAAATTATAAATTAATAACAAACAATTGCAAAACAAGTTAATCTGAACCATAGCTGCGCAGAGAGAGCTACAAGATGGGCTAGAAGTAATGTTTTATAATAGACCGCTTCAATCGCCGATAATGTTTAAATTCAATAACAGACACTGTGAGCTCTTCAAACACTAATTGAATACCAATATTTGAATGTGCCTAAACATATGTCCACAACAGTTTCGGATAGCGATCCAATTATCTTCATGCATTTTTAAACTAAACCGTTACATTTTGCCAAAGTTCCAGTATTTAATACAATTAGTTAAAAATATTTAATTTAAAATATGTAAACATAACCTATAATCCAAAAATATGGAAAATAATATTCATAATACTAAGAGGTACATTTGTTTAATGTGAATTCAATACATCAGATAGATTTATTTAAATATAGATACTGATTTAAATAGTGAACCTGCAATACTAGCCCAATCAATATATAATTCACACAATTAATAATGCAGTTATCATTATCATCAGCTGGAAGTTTACACATAATTAAACAATAAAAAATTGATGATGCTGTTATTTCTCATGAATATACAATTGGGATTATCCGACTTTGACTGGTGATAGATGAGATGTCACATTTGGAAAACATCAATTCGTGGTGAACGCATCAAAAGTGGAATTAAACGCAAAATGAAGCTACTGAATGCTTTCAGTGTACATTTTGCTTCGTCATTATATCGGAGGAGAATTACAGTTAAATACCTAACTATTGAAATGCGATTGGGATTCCCATGCGACAGAGATATTTTTTTCTGTTTTGAGGGCAACGAGGTTTTTTTGCCACGTGAATAAAGGAATTAGTACGTTTTCCAATAAAACACAAACATAATATTATTATCATTCCTTAAAATGATTACAATAAATATCACTAATTATTTTGATAACATTAGCATATGGTTAAGTAACCATAATTATTTTGTTGAATGCCTATTTATTGGTTTAATTTTTTTTTTTTTCTAAACGTGTTATTCAAACATACTCAGCAAGTATTTTTAATATTTATACTAGTCATAAGGAGGGGTTCATAGATAACCATATAACATATTGATACAACAGTATTAGAAAAAAAATCTAATTAGTATTTCTAATGTTGAATTAATTCTATGATCTTTTATAAGATTAGCTACCTGAAGGCAGCAAAAGACCTGCGGCAATGATAATTAGAAACTGTTCAAGCATTAATGGGATTCCAATATCGTTGATAAAATGTTTCATTTCTCCTTTTTTTTTTCTGCTCATTATAACGACTTGAATACTTGTTTCAACTATCCATTAATGCCGATACATTCACAAACTTGTTTAAGGACTAATTGTACCAGTCCGCAAACAAGGAACTGCCTGGAATTTCTCCAACATGATTGAAGAAATTATTTTTGACACAGTCGCTAGTCCTTCGACCGAATGCAATATGCTGAACGAAACCCAACGTGGTTATCGCATCAGTTTGTAAACTGCTTCAGCCACGTATGCTTTTGTCGATATCATTTACAAGAGCATCCACTGCAAAAAAAGTGCGCAGTTGGACTATTCTCTGGTTTAATACCTGCTTGTAACACTGTGTGACACGTGTTTCTACTGGAGAAGCTGCACTCACTGGGCATCAGAGGTACCTTACTGGGGTGGTCTGTCTCGTGTTTGTCTGAAATCAGAGTAAGATTAAGCAAAACTAGTGAATATTAGGTTTATCATTTATTACATTCGTAAGCAACTTGCCAAAGTATGTAGATGTTATAGGATTGCTAATATTGGCTGATGGTACTTCAATGCTTGTGACCTTTTTGGCGACCTAAACCTGTTGCTAAATTCGAGTAAATCTACTTTTGCCAAAGTTTATAAACGTAACGAGCAATTGACTTGGAAGTATCATTTTGACATGTACGTACTACATTGAACAGTGCTTATTGTGCAATTCTAAAACGAAACCCTTCATAAAGCAACATATGTTGTTATTCTCCAGTGGATTTAATCCCTTTCGATAATGCTGTGTGTGGTAGTTTTGTGAATTCTAAACCAGTTTTTATTATACAAAAACGAATATTACGTCTAATTTTTAACTTACGCAATGACGGTTTTTCCAAACTAGTCTAGAAATTGAGCACAATTAGACCACTAGATCTTCCACTAACTTCACACTAATCAACATATGACAGGACTATATGCTTAAAGAATTTTCGCAGATCAGATCACCTACAAGAAAATTCTAAACTTACAGTAAGTTTAACGAATCTTTTCAGGTTGGATATTGCTTCTTTCCTAACAGAATTAATATAGACATTTCATTTTACTAATAAACAACATCTTTTAATTAATGTCACTGCATGGTGATACGAACACTCTCTCTCTCTCTACATCGACTAATCCGCCAAATTAACTTTTTAAATTTCATTGATCTCAGAAGTAATTACCTCGAATTACGCCAATCAGTTGGGAAGTACGCCCGGACAGTATGCGTCAGACAACAAAGCTCTTGTAATTTCTTAACTTCTCCGGTTACTTTCCTTAATTAGCTCTAATGGTGTAAAAATCGACAACTCTCGATAAGGAAAAGACGCCGCCCAGGTTGTAATTAATACGTTAAAATAGATATGTATTTTCAATCCAATTCGGCTAATCTTGCGAACCTTTCGTTTACTACCCTAGTAACAGCTTTGTTATCTCTTTCGTTATTGCCGACGTTCCATCTGCGCTTGCATTAGTGACCCGTTCTAAGATTTATTTCGTCGTACTAATGCTCCCCTTTTATGGTGCTATATAATCTTGGGGAGTGATTCTAGAGTAAAGGGCATCCATGTTATGGCTGGTATTAGATCTAGTAAATATCTCACTTCTGCAATAAAAGTGAATCAAAGCAAATTCAATTGGAAAAATGGTGAAAGTACTAGCAACATTTGGGAAAACCGAACCAGCTTGATAACGTATACGCTGCATTAGAAAAATGTAATTTAGGTGCGCAGATAGATATGTTTCTTCCATTCAACGCTATGTACACTACGTTAAAGAAAGAATTCTAGAATTAAACAAAAAAAACCTTCTTTCAACATCATGAAAGACTTTGTTTTAATTTCTCTTATTACTGCACTCCTTCAATCAAGGAAAAATCAATTATGTAAATTAAATTCTGACAAAGAATACTATGTACACATCCTGCCAAAACGCAGAGCTATCTTCAATCCATGTTCTATGCCAATTAATAATGGTTTGCATACATCGGCTTGTTTAGACGAATACGTTACCTGGATTTATGCCTTCAAAGAATCGTATTTCCTCCTAGATCGATTTGACTTGAATTGATGTATTTTTTCTTCTGTTATTGTGGGAGCCGTCTGATATGTAGTCTCCAGAAATACTGCAACCTCTTGGCTTTTTGTATTTAGTGTCCTATTTCTTTTACCCATTAAATTACATCAAGCATCCCAGAATTCCAATGCTCTGCACTAATATATACAGGTGTTTGGCTCGTTGAGCGAAGGTTGTCCTCTGGGTTTACTTTTGGCTTGCCAAAAATTGCCTTCTTCTTAGAGCTTCACATTCACACAGAATGTGATAAGCGTTCTCTATCAGTCTACAGTTAGTATCTCCAGTATTGATCACAGTTTGCTGTAGGTGTTCTTTCAGTCTGTCATGTTAGCAGATCCTTTACAACGCGACAATGATTTTTACTGAGCTTCTTCTCCTGCTTCTCTCTGTCTTCTCCTGTCTTCTCTTTTTTTTATGATCCCTTAAAGTTTTTCCATGAAGTTGCCTGGTTGTACTGTGGTCTTGTGTATCTATTTATCCCTTCTTCTTACTTACTCTCGTGCGGTGTTTTTCACACTCCTAGAACAGGTTTCGAGCATATACAGGTGTTACCCGATAGATATCATAAACGGAAAAACGTTTTTAGGATTGATTTCTCAAAAAATTCTGATTCTTCATGAATGTTTTTTTCTTGTTTTAAAACCCACAAATATTACTAGATTTTGAAAATGTCTCAATAATGGGCGAAATGGATGCCTTTTGTAACTTTTAAGCAGATTTTCAAAATTGTGTACTACTAACTAGTTGTATTGATCGCAATGTTTTTTGTACTGATCGTGTTAGTGAACTACTGCCGTTACTATCACGTAGTATTAAGTATATGCGGTTCATTGTTATAGTACAGTCGCGGACTTTCTTAATGAGCTAAAGAACAGTGATCGCCACGCTAGTCACACTTTATTCTATTTCGCGACATATGAGCAAATAGGTTGGATGCAAATAAATGAATAGAATGTTTTTTATACTTATGTGGTGAAGTGCAATAAAATGAGCTGTGAATAGCAGGGTGCTTCCTGCTGCACGGGTGGTCATTCCGAAAATCGAGCACTGTACATGCGAAGTACCAGCAAGGTACGCAATTGAGAAAAAATAATAGAAACTCATTTAATATTGATGAAATATGGGGTTTGTGAAGAAAAGCACATTCCTACCCCCAGCAGGAAAAAATCACAGCTGGACAAGTCCGGTGATCTTGGGGGCCAGGTCACGTCACCAAAACGAGAAATGACGCGTCTGGGGAACATGTTTCTCACTACTTCCATAGATGCCCTGGCAGTGTGCGCTGTGGCACCATGTTGTTGTGAATAAACATTTTCTATGTTTATTTAGTGCCTTTCAAGTTCTGGTCGAAAAACCGTATTCAACATCCGAACGTAGCGATTAGAGTTCACTGTTACCGTAGCATCGTTTTCCTCAAAGAAATACGGTCATACTACACTGAAAAAGATAATTGCGCACCAAACTGTTACACGCCTAGTATGGAGTGGTTTTCGTGAATATTGCGAGGATTATGACGGGCCCAATAGCGAAAATTTTATTTATTTACTGAACCATTTAAATGGAAACAAGTTTCGTCGCTCATTATCAGTACTGCACTCGGATTTTCTTCAAATAACACTTGGATACGCACACCGAAGTCCCGACGATGTGTGCCCAGTCCCTAACATTCAGCTGCATTTTGTAAGGGTGGAATTTTAAATCAAAACGTAACATTTTTCTCACAGATTCTCGGTTTATCTGTAACTCGCGTGCATCTGTCACTCTGACGATGTTTTCTGGTGTTCTGGCACTTCTTCTAGGGCCTTGCGGCTTTCTCTTTACAATGTTAGCACCGCATTAATATGCAATACATATATTTTGTAAGTGTTTATTTTATAGTTTAAACTCAACAACACAAACAAATTCGCAGCGACTTTAGACGCTTGTCTGGTCTCGAAGGAATCGAGCGACTAGCGACCAGTGAACGACGAATGAACGTTGGTAGCAGCTACTAAGTAGCGTGCAGAAAAACAATCACATTTACAACGCATTGTACAGGTCTTAGCAAATTGGTAGCAGCTACCGGATCGCAGTCGTTAGCGACCAGGGAATTTGAAGGAAGACTCGCCTTTAGAGTTCACTAGTGCCCTCAATATCGCCTGACTATTTAGATCCACTTATTTTTATAAAACCATGGCATGTTTTCCTAGTAGAAGGGTGATCATTGTGTTTCTCACCTCGGTGTAAATAACAGTTCCAATCCAGTTTTTCGGTTTTTGCGGATAATTAGCGCTATTTCGTATCACATAGGTATATACTAACGCAAAACATAACAATTTACATAATAACTAACTAATTGTTAATATTTAGTGTACCCAGCTTTCGTTTGAATAACGCTATTAATTCGGTTTGGTACACTATTTATTAAATTATTAATAAATTCAGTTGAAATGATATTCCATCCCTCTTGCAAAATAGTGAATAATTAGCTTACATTTCTAGGACATCTGTATTTTGGCCTGTCCAAGAAATCCCACACCTGTTCAATGATGTTCAAGTCTGAACTTTGAGTTTGTGTATCACTGGTTTGCAGATCCTCCGCTTCTATTTCAGCAAAATAGCGCCCTATAACCCTAGTGGTGTGCTCCGGGTCTTTATCTTGCCGAAAAGTAAAATTTTCGCCCATAAGGTGACGTCCTACGGTACTGCATGTTCCTGCAATATTTGCAGGTATCGTTGCGCATTTAAACGGCTCTCAATTTTTACGACTGAACCCCTCTCAGCAGCGATTATGCCTCCACCGTGTTTTATTGTGGATTGTATGCAAGCTGGATTATATGGTTCGCTGACATCCTCTCACCTCTTATTACCGACCATTTGAAATTTCGATTCATCCGTCCACATTACACGATCCCAGTCTTCAACCATCCACTGAAAATGTTCTCTTGTATATGCCAGTCCTTTCTGTTTGTTGTCACGCTGAGCAGTGGGCTCCTCCTAGCAATTCAACCTTTTAACCCTTGTTATATTAAAGTCTCCGTGCTGTGGACGGATGAATCGAAATGAAATGCTCGGTGATAAGAGGCGGCAGTATGTGTCGGCGAACCATACAATCCAGCTTGCATACAATCCATAGTAAAACACAGTAGAGGCTCTGTTCTAATATGGAGTTGCATAACCACTGCTGGGATGGGCCCACTCGTAAAAATTGAGGGCCGTTTAAATGCAGAACGATATCTGCAAATTTACATTATTTTAATTACGTTATACCGCACCGCGTGAAATCAAACCAAGCTAAGTAAACAAATACTTACCACTCAAGTAAATGGTTGCAGACCTTTGGTGCTCTGAAACATGAGAGAAACAGTTAAGACAATAGAATTAGAACGCTTTTTCTAGATTGAATGAGATCACAAATGATCTGAAAAGGTGCACTATAAGGGGCTGTTGTGGCCGCTATAATGCAAATCTAATCTAACCTGTTTAGATGCAATAAAAATATAAGAAAATGTTCATAATAACTCTAATCGCATTTGGACAGAAATAACAAAAAAAAAGAATAAAGCAAAGGAGGCGCTCCGTTATTGATACACAGAAAGCAGCAAAAAGCATTTTAAACTCATTTCGACGTTAATATAAATTACTTCTTAAATTGAATCCTTAAGAAAAGAACGAAACTCTAAGGAAAGAACTGTTTTCTGGTAGATGAGAAATTATTTGCATTAACTAAAAAGAAGAGGCCACTGGAGCACTGGAATATTAAGTGGGACATCAACGGAAGGACTTTTGTTGTCTTTCATACTTTTAAATGTAATTTCAGCAATTCTGAGACCATTTCCTATTTAACTTTTATGCATGACTCTCTATATTTAGGAAAAATTTGTCTAAATTTAATAGTCAATCCCGTATATGAAGATTTATTTGTGATAAAGAAAGCAATAGCGGGCAAAAATATCAAATTCTTTTCGTTTTTAAGGGTTAATTTTTTTAATCACAACAAACTTGCAGCAACGAATATGTATACAAACTTGTAGTTGCAATACTATATGTGTTTCTCTATAGCTTTTTAGTTTGATGTTGGTTTTGTTACTCCATTTTTCATCTTGTGTACTAGAGTTAGTTAGAAGTTGTTTCATATTTATTTCACGCTTTGTTTCGTATGCTTCTAGTGTAATATCTTCAAAATCTTATTTGGTCGCCTTGTTTGTTTATATTCCTTTTCGTAGTCTGACTCCAAACACTTATTTATATTGCTCATGCTCATGTGGGACGTGAAAAGAGAATGGTATAAAGATTTTTTTATATGTTCAGGCATTAGCCTTCTTATTTTGGTTGTATTGTTAGTCCTAGGTACTTTATTTGAGAGGTTTCCTGTATAATTTGATTTCCTCCCAGAGTAAGGTTTTTGCCATGGTTTTCCCTTACTCCGTGGCCATCGATTTTATATAAGTATATTATATATAATCAGTGTCCTTGGCGAATGCTGGGAGATAACGAAAGTCGTTCCATGGGCGCATTTAATAATAACTGATAGCTGACTGATTTACAGTAGACTCGCGATTATGTGAACTAATCACATTTTACATTTTTTATCATTTTTCAAAAGTAATATTCGTATGGTCGCGAGGCTACTGTATTATATTTTTGTTATTAAAAATCATAGGAAAGTTATTTAGTTAGAGTAGGATCATTTCAATTGTTATGGAACCCATATAGTACTTAGAATAGGTAGCCTCGTGTAGTATCTTTTCAGGTGGAGCACGGGGTTAGGATGATTTGTAATAATTTAGTTTTCATAAATAAAGTCTGTTGTATAATTTGATTTTTTATATCGATGTTGAAAATAGTTCATTTTTTTATAGAGACTATATATTTTGCTTTACTTTCTTTTATTGTTATGAGATTATTGAAACATGGCTTTCCTATTTTTGTAATATCCTCGTCTGGGTTTTGTTATAGTTTTTGATCGTTTTGATTTAACTAAATTAGGTATACAGGGTGTATCAGATATAGAGGTAAATATAATAATATGTAGCAGCTGTAATCATATACAATCAAAGAGTCTTAATGCACAGGGGGTCTATCTGTAAGCATTAACGAGAAAAAAAAATATTTTATAAATGCCGTGGGCTAGAGCCGCACCTGTGCCCAACCTAAATGCTGTCCCGAGTATACCCCCACATTCCACTATCATTCAGCCATTACCGCTGTTAGTTTTGTGTGGATCGCCGCTTGGACTGCAAGCGGCGAACATTTGAACATTTTATTTAAATTCTTCCCGTCTCGAAAAAACGATCCTTTTCAAGATCATCATGATTTCATATAAAGAAAATCGAAGCTTGATGCATCGGCAAAAGCGCGGGAATGTATAGATTCATTTTCGCGCGATATCATAGTAAAAAGGCGTGTTTTGCAAATTTCTGTATCTACATTTATTTTCTGTGTAATTCGATTCAATTCATTTTGCGTTATATGATTAAATAAATCCAAAAGAAATAACTCAGATTCATGTGGTACCGTTTATTAACAACTAACTCTCGATTCGACAAACCAAGAGAAAAATATTTACGTTTTTTGTAACTACTGAAGTCGCATATCCGGTGATACTCGAACGTCTTATCAGGATATTAAAAATAATACTTTGTAGACTTACGTAGAATGCTCTTAACAAATAAGGAATGTTTATTTTATAAAAAGAAGAAATTTAAAATGCCTCAGTTTTGCTATTTTTACAAGGGTCTTTATTTATTCAGAATGACGTTAAATGAACTTAGGGCATACCATTAAGAATAATACTAAATGAGTGCAATGTATTTATACATAATACCACGTTTAGCGGGTGCTTAACATGACGTTTCCTTGCAT
This sequence comes from Protaetia brevitarsis, assembly GCA_004143645.1. Classification (NCBI taxonomy): domain Eukaryota; kingdom Metazoa; phylum Arthropoda; class Insecta; order Coleoptera; family Scarabaeidae; genus Protaetia; species Protaetia brevitarsis. The sequence goes on from RXPK01000088.1 coordinate 4,295,603, forward strand.
CAGGCCCGGACTAAAGAATTTTTGGCTCTAAATTTTCCTTTTTTTTTATTCTTTAATGATGAAATCCGGTTTCGGTGGATTTGTGCTGTATATGTCGTGTAGTTAACACCCAAGCAAAATTTACTTTTTTATTTGATACACCCTGTATATCGTCTGCATCTGTATAAATTTTCCCGTTTTTGTAGCAAATCTATCACCCTGCGGGATTCCATATTCAGCTGTTAGGTGATCCCGTTCATATCGCTAACAAACAAACAAACACTAATGTTATCTGGATTTTCTTTAACAAATATGTTTGCATTAGAAGTTTTTCTATATCTCTGATTTTGATCAATAAGATCATAACGTCAGTATCTTCTTCTATCTTCTTATTTCTTTTCTGTTTCATTATTCTTGTTGTAACTTTGTCGAATCCTGGTGCTTTGTTTTCTTTCAGATCTATAATATTTTTCTGGTGCTTCTTCCTCTGTTATTTCTTTTAGTGTCAATTTTATTTCTGTTTCGTGTGTTTTTGACATAATTGGTGTTTCATAGTATTCGCTAATCGTTTCTCTGCGTTTTCCTATGTTTGCAAAACATTTATTTATTTCATTTGCGATTTTTCGTGGAAGTTCTTCCAAATTCTGGCACTTCACTACTTTTTTTTTTAATTTTTGCTATTTGATTCTCAACTTACTAGATCCTTGTTTTAATAGTGCATTTTTTAATTCTTTTTCATAATTATCTTTCTTTCACGTTGTCATTACATGAAATGTCTTGTTCTTAAATGTTTGGTATTCACTTCTGTAATTTCCGTTTTGTCGGAATGTCTTATGTGCCTTTTGTATAATTTATTTTTATAATAATTTTCTCTCAGCAGTTTATTATCTATTCAAGAGCAGGTTTCTTTCTTTTAATTTTTTTCTCGGTTTTATTTTCCTGTATTATTTGCTGTAGTAGAGCTTATAATTTTTGGATTTTATATATTTCTGCTGTCACATTTAGGTTATATAAGAGAATATAATTATTTGGAAATACTTATATTCTCTTATTGGTTTTGTCGTTCCTAGCGTTGTTCTCTCTGCAAAGTAAACTGATGTATCTGTTGGAAATATATTTTATTTTTTTCATATTTGTTATGACTTGGTCTAAGGTAGTTTGGTAATTATCAACTTTTCTTCTCTTGAGGGTTTTCTTGTTAATAATATTATAATTATTTTTTGAAGACGTTCTCACATTCTGTTGTTATATTGTTTTGAATTGCTATATTTATGTGTTTATCATTCTATTTGCTTTCTATTTTTATTTAGAATATTCTTTTTTACCACAAATTCTAATATTTTAAATTTTGTGGAAGTATATATATCAGCACTATTGTAATGTCATTGTTCATTATTATAGTAAATGTTTTACAATTTTCGCGCCAGCACGGTCCATCGCGGTGTCTAACAAAGAGAAAATGCTGGATCAGGGAAAAGTATCAGACAAATGATGGTAAGCGTAAGTTTCTAAAGTTATTGTACATTATACGGTTCTTTAGTTTACGTCTAGTTGATATTTATTTCTTTATACACGACAAATAGGTAGGTAGTTTGTGTGTTTAGTTCTTGGTTTTTGTTATTGCTCTTTTTCTCTTTTGTTGTTGTTTCAATTTTTTTTGGTTTATTCGTGTTGTAGCACCTAAATGCTAATTAAGAACTTAATACTAATTTAATAACTGTATTTATTTTCTGACAATTGTCACTAATAAATAATTTAAATGCTTTGATATTAATAAACTTTTTCAGTATGTTTTAAGAAATATATAAGTATGTTGCATAATAATATTTAAAAGTAAATCACACCCATTAGTATAATCCCGATCTAGTGAAATATGTCTTTTGTTAATTAGCAATACTGGTGGTAACATGTACAGCATTCAGTATTGCACAAATATTTTTGGGACGCAGATCCTCGACGGTTAAAAAAGGATGTAAATCCAAATTCTCTCATACAAATAATAAATATTAGTTGTACGTTTGATTTTTATCGTGATGTCATTTATTATCTTTTAAAACGCAAATGGCACACATTTAACTGCGGTATAGATATAAAATCTTATTGGTATTGCATGTTTACAAATGCTAAAATAATTGTGTTAGTTATGCAAACCACACATTTTTTTTCTGCTTGTCTATTCAAAATGAACATTGTTACATATATGATTCTGCTTTCGATAGAACATCAAAGAGGCTGAGTTGGACCATTTAAGAACCATTTTTCAATGCTTGCAATGATATATATTAAAAGTACATTTAGAAAAAGGTTCGTGAAATGAAAAAACAAAAAAAAATCTGGAAAAATTGTAGCATTAATAAATTACCTGCGACACAATTAATTTTGGATTTCATCTACATTTATATTTATGGAATTTATTATTACTATACTATATTATTTATTGATAAAACTACAAGCCCGATAGTACATTGTCAAAAAGACTATATATAGAGGTTTAGTTTATCTTCACTGTTCGTGGTCAACGTACAGTATTGGGGCTTGAGAGATTACTATTGTTAGAATTTAGATTGTAGTTGAAATTATTTGTTAATTACTGAGAATTTTGATGACACATTTGACGTGTGTGACAATAATATATTTCATTCATATTGTATTATGTATTGTGAATAAATATTATATTTGAAATACATTTTTTTATATACTTTATTTTCTAGTTCCCGGTGTGTAGAAGGTACATATGTGCATGGAATAAATCAAATATCTGCATTGCTACTGTAGCTACTGATTTGTGGGGGAAGAGAGCTTTATATTTTATTTCAAACTAAAATATTCAGACTTATTTATTTTGTATGCTAATATTTTAAAATTTGTGGAGGTATATATATCAGCACTATTGTAATAAGTATAATTTTTCCTTATTATAGTAAATATTTTACAATTGCCGCGCCAGCACGGTCCATCGCGGTGTCTAACAAACAGAAAATGCTGGATCACGGAAAAGTACCTATCAGACAAATGATGGTAAGCGTAAGTTTCTAAGGTTATTGTCCATTATACAGTTCTTTAGTTTACGTCTGGTTGATATTTATTTCTTTATACACGACAAATAGGAAAGTAGTTTGTGTGTTTAGTTCTTGGCTTTTGTAATTGCTCTTTTTCTCTCATGTTGGTGTTTCAATTTTTTTTTTTTGTTTATTCGTGTTGTAGCACCTAAATGCTAATTAAGAACTCGTAATTTAATAACTGTATTTACTTCCTGACAATTTGGATTGTTTTGATATTAATAAACTTTTTCAGTATGTTTTAAGAAATATATAAGTATGTTGCATAATAATATTTAAAAGTAAATCACACTCAGTAGCTATAAAAAAAGGTCAATATAATTTGAGAAAACGTAACCTTAGGCTGTAGTATACGATCTAATGAATCATAATTCTTTTGCTCATTAAATATAAATATTTTCTAATTACCACGTTTTGTTCTTAATACGACACAAATTAATATCCCCAAACGTTAATTTTATTTTAATTTAAGCGTTTATAACACTTCCATTAATTGAACTCCAGACGAAAACCTTTCTAAAAGGAAGCCATTCCGTTTCACTAAAGCGGCAACCAAAACGCAATCGTAAATTGGATCGTAGAATGTCATAGATGTACGTGATCGGGCGGACGTAAAGTTTCCATTTTAACTTTAATTAATTCCCCATCTGCAATTAAATCGGCTCCCTATACCAACATTCTCTTCCGTCTCTTCTAGGAAGAGCGGTTTTTATTTCCAATTTATGTGAGCGGTTTCGAATTACCGCGACGTTTCCTCTCGAAATTAGCTTGATTTAAGCGCCGCACCGTGTCCCACCGAGTAGTTCCTAAAACGTCTCTCTCTCTCTCTCTCTCTCTCCTCCCTCCGCAACCGCTTAGATTTTTACGGTCATCCACTTCAGGGATGATATCACCCGTTCCGGGAAATTGAGATTCTGATGATCGCTGTGCCGCACCAACCTATGTATTGCATTCTGAATCATTATATTTTCATTTTCCTTCCCTCTCTATCTCCCTATAAGTACACATCTACGCTATATGGATCTTATATATTGGCTAATGTAATTTCGCGACTACCTACTGTGACAGGAAATTCCAAGGCGAATATCGTAACCTTTAATATGAACTTTCTACCGTGTTAAACGCGTCAACCATCTTGGTAAACCGAAGAGGAAATTCTAATCTAAAATACAAACATTAAACAAACTGTAGAGAAAAGGTATAAGTTTATAAACATAGATTTAAAACTAGGTGAATATATGTACACTTCTCAAAGGAAACATTGGGACACCAACAATCGTGAATTTTAAAATTTCTTGGGTGTAAATGCAGCTTTCAGAGGATATATGCACTTATCAAAGTCATAAATCACTTTTTTGTGTGTATTATTGCCATCAAAGGTACAGATTAAAAATTTAAACAGAAATATATAGAGAAAAAGGTTTTGTACATTAAATAAACACATTGGAATTTCGGTGGCGGTGTTTCCTTAGAAATACCGAATACGGAAATATTAATGTAAAAAAAAAAAATACATAGCAACTAAAAGGCCTCTTGAGTAGACGGCACCATTTAGAAATACACATTTATCTATTTAACTTGTTTGATTTTAAAATTATATTATCTATTACTATGATATTAGTTACTTAGTTTGATTTATGCCTGCAAGTAATACTTTAGCAATAGACAATATGTCAATCAGCCTCCTGAGTTTTTGAACAATGTGATTTTCACATTGATTAATTACACTATCATTGATGTATTCATTATTGTTGTTTTTTAGTATTCTTAAATAGTGTATTACTACAAAATAAGTTTCTATGTATTAAAAAATTACCAAAAACGGTTTAAGATTATTTACAAAATTTTTAAAGCAATTATTTTCGCAAAGAAATTATTTATTTTATTAATCCTCCGTTTATTGTATTTTAAAGAAATATATCTTAACTATCGCCTGTGTAATTCAATGTAGTTCTATTTTATTGAAATATAGCTAACACTTTTGGTCTGTAACACAGCTTCGGGCAGTAGCAACGAAAAAGTATTACATGTATCAAAATCAACAATAAATATTTTAGCACTAACTGAGATTGACGAACAATATGCTTTTTTACAATGTTTGTTATGTATTATAAATCCAATAATATTTAAATAATTGTTAATAAACCTGTGCTACAGACAAACAGTTTGTAAAGAGACCCAGTGTTGGCCATATTTCAAGAAAATAGATCAACGACGTCAGATTACACAGGCGATAGCTAAGATATATTTCCTGAAAATACAATAAACGGAGGGTTCATAAAATAAATAATTTCTTTACGAACTTAATTGCTTTATTTAAGAATTTTATAAATAATCTTAAACCTGGTTTTGGTATTTTTTTATAGATAGAAGAAAACTTTATAGTAATGCAATATTTAAGAATATTAAACAACAATGGTAATTAATACATCAATAATAGTGTAGTCACTAAATATGTGAAAATCACATTATCCCAAAACTGAGAAGGCTGACTGCATTATCTATTGCTAAACTAATACTCGCGAACATAAATCTAAGTAAGTAACTAATATCAAAGCAGCACTAAAGAGTAACATAATTTTAAATAATAAAATTCCATCACCACATGTTTTCTTAAAAAAGAATTATCTCTACATAACATCAAACAAGTTAAATACATATATATTTCTAAATAAAGCCGTCTATTCAAGAGTTCTTTTTGTTATGTATTTTTTTTTTTTCATTGGTATTTCTAAAGGAAACGCCGCCACCGAAACTCCGATTTGTTTATTCTACACATAAACCTTTTTCTCTCTATATATTTATTTTTCACTTTAAATTTCTAGTCGTTACCTTTGATCGCAGTAATATACATAATTAAGTGATTTATGGCTATGATAAGTGAATACGTCCTCCGAAAGTTGCATTTACAATCAACAAATTTTAAAATTCTGAATTGCTGGTGTCCCGATTTTTCCTGTGAGAAGTGTACATTTATCGGGTAAGTTAATTCCATCTTAACACTACTGCACTAGCGAGTAGAAGCTGTTTTTTCGCTGACACGACACGGCTCTCATTTAAAATTCATGTGGGATAGTGGCAAAAAGCGCATATAATTTATAGCTCCGCAGAAAGAAGGGAACTGGGTCAGAATTTTTGCCGATAAAAACCATTTTTAATGCGGCTAACATGTCCTCGAAAAAAAATTATTGTTCTATGGAGAGTGTCGCAATATTTAAGAGTTAAACCGTCCACGATTGACACGTGACTTCGCCATTTTAAAAACTATATCCGAACTTCTTTATGTTTTTTTTTTATCCTAAAACAATAACTGCAGTAATTTGGAATAATTTCCTTCAATTATTTAAGTTGTCTAATTCGTTTACTACAATTGATTTCAATAATAATATCTGCGCTGTAAAAAGGCACCTATATAATCGTTGTAAATTTACATAATAGTTAAAGGATGCTACTGTGGAAATCAATATAAAATTGAAAGAAAAGGACACGTACAATGAGTTTCAATGTATAATTACAATTTTATGGTATTGTTACCTTAAAACACTATCATTACTGGAAATATCAATAGAGCGTTACAAAAATATTGTAAATTGACAAAACTTAATGGGCAAAATTACATACTGCTTTAAAGATTATGGTGCGCTGCATTATATTTCAGCTTAAATCAGGGAACCTTACAAAATAAATATAACAGAATAAATATGTTACTTTAATTACATATTAGTGCAAAATGCAAATTGTTTCAATGCTATGTACTTAGATTAGATGTGGCTTGCAACATTACATAATTTCAAAGTTGAACAATCATACACAAAAGAGAGCATTGTTTATTTGGATCCCCAGTATGAATAGATATCACGTGGTATCACGACTGTGGTAACCAGTGTTGCCTATTTGGTGAATTTTCCACTAAATCTGGTGTATTGAAAGCACGTCTGGTGTACACAAATCATATTCTAGTGGCTAGTTAAAAGTTTAGTGGATTTTCTTTAATTTTAGTTTTTCTTCAATATTATTTAACCGGTGTTGATTATTCTTTTTATTTTTTCCTTTGTTTTGGGTATTCCGGTTTTTTCTTATTAATTATACACTGTTTTTACGTTTCGGAATTTTGTTTTATTCCTTTTTCATTATTTCAATCATTTAGGTGTTTTCATATTTATTAACCTTTACGGTGTTGTCAAAATATTATATAATATGTGTATAATTAATAAGAAAAAACCGGAATACCCAAAAAAAGGAAAAAATAAAAAGTTTAATTTTAGTAATAAATCTAATGAGTTCATTGAACACGAAGACTAAAATACATATACATATATATGTAAATAAATAAATAAAGGTACAAAATAAAATAATAAAATAAATAAGGATATGATTAAGATTTTATAAAACACGGTTACAGTTGTATAGCTGTACAGTGGAACCTCGTTAACCCGGATCAATTGGGACCAGAGCCGATCCAGGTTAACGAAAGTTCGGGTTACACGAACACCAGGGTAAAAAAAAAATAAGACCGTACCAACCGAAAAATGACTTCATTTCGTAGATAAACAAATACACGCACATAACAAACAGAAGAATTATATTTTTAAACTCATTTCAAACAATAAGGACAAAACCATTTGATACAACGCCCACTTCTAAAAAAAAATATATTCGTCAAAATTGATCCGGGTTATCTGGAGATCCGGGTTCACGAGGTCCGACTTAACGAGGTTCGACTGTATATTGTTGTAAATTATTAATATTTGACGACTAACTAATAAGTGTTGTATTAAATTCATATATAAAAGACAAAATAAAATATACTTTGTGTAGTAGGTTTTTAAAGTAACATTGTACGAATTATAATAAATAAAAAATTAAATAAAAGGGAATTTATAGTAGAAAAATTATTCATTACATAAATATATAAAATATTTTTTTATGCTTTTCTTAAAATACTTTATAAAGTAATTTCTTTCAAACAATAAGGACAAAACCATTTGATACAACGCCCACTTCTAAAAAAATATATTCGTCAAAATTGATCCGGGTTATCTGGAGATCCGGGTTCACGAGGTCCGACTTAACGAGGTTCGACTGTATATTGTTGTAAATTATTAATATTTGACGACTAACTAATAAGTGTTGTATTAAATTCATATATAATAGACAAAATAAAATATACTTTGTGTAGTAGGTTTTTAAAGTAACATTGTACGAATTATAATAAATAAAAAAATTAAATAAAAGGGAATTTATAGTAGAAAAATTATTCATTACATAAATATATAAAATATTTTTTTTATGCTTTTCTTAAAATACTTTATAAAGTAATTTCTTTCCTAATTCTAGTGATTTTCTGGTGAATTTATAATCCCGATCTGGTGAAATATGTCTTCCGTTAATTGGCAACACTGGTGGTAACACGTACAGCATTCAGTATTGCACAAACATTTTTGGGACGCAGATCCTCGACGGCTAAAAAGGGATGTAAATCCAAATTCTCTGGTACAAATAATAAACATTTATAATTCTTCTATTACAATAGTAATAAATTAAACTGAAAAAAATTAACCACTAGCTTTAATATATGTGTATTCTACATATATATTTTATTAGTTGTACGTTTGATTTTTACCGTAATGTCATTTATTATCTTTTAAAACGCAAACGGCACACATTTAACTGCGTTATAGATATAAAATTTTATTGGTATTGCATGTTTACAAAAGCTAAAATAATTGTGTGAGTTATGCAAACCACACATTTTTTTCCTGCTTGTCTATTCAAAATAAACATTGTTACATATATGATTCTGCTTTCGATAGAGCTTCGAAGAGGCTGAGTTGGACCATTTAAGAACAATAGCGCCATGCACAATTATTACGTGTGAAAGATACTAATGCTATTGTAGTAAGTGAATTATTTATGATATTGATATTTTCTTGTTTATAGATTTGCACAATTGCACTATATGTATTACAGTCCTTTAAAAATTATTCTGTTTTCATTATAATTTTAGTTTAATGTATTCAAAAATGTGTTTTCAGATTTCGTACCATGACATTTTAAGACCTGCAGATGATATTTGTGAGCCGAAACATGTTGCCTTGAATATATTTAAAAAACTTTTGATGAATGATAAGGACGTTTTTCTTTTTTTTATACATTATTACATACCACATTTATGGGTTTTAACATACAATCAACATACAGTAAACAAAAATGTTGTGAACTTTTGGAATTTTTGCAATGATATATATATTAAAAGTATATCCAGAAAAAGGTTCGTGAAATGAAAAAACAAACAAAAATCAGGAAAAATTGTAACATTAATAAATTACCTGCGACACAGTTAATTTTGGATTTCATCTACATTTATATTTATGTAATTTATTATTGTATTATGTATTGTGAATAAATATTATATTTGAAATACATTTTTTTTATAAACTTTGTTTTCTAGTTCCCGCTGTGTAGAATGGAATAAATCAAATATCTGCTTTGCTACTGTAGCTACTGAAACGCTTTCGATATGTGGTACAAAAGGGCTTTATACATTATTTCAAACTAAAATATTCAAACTTATTTATTTTGTATAGCTGTTCTGGCATAAGTGTCTTTTTCTGGTTATTATTTTTGTCTTTAGAGAAACAAAAATCTCCATTGAAAAAAACACTATCGCCGGGATATATGTGTACGTAATTAGAGATTGCTTTAAAATATTCATTACACAAATTATAAAATGCTTTTAAATTTCGTCCACTAAGTCAGTACCATGCTAAACTTAAATTTGCAATGATTAATCTTGTACGATTACAGCGATGATCGTGGCTAACAAAGCTACATTTGTATGTAGTGTTTGGAATTGTTTTGAAACTTACATATGATCTTGTAATGCTACAGTCTGCAACTGTAACACAATTTGTGATAATACAACTTTGTAGAAGAATCTTACTTTGCGTTTTGTTTTTATACAAATGATATTTGTAAAGTTATAAAACGTTCAAAATTTTACAAACTTAACTGTAACGAAATACATGCAGTATATTAAGTATAATGTACTACCAGTAATATTACAATAGACTGTAATTTTGCAGTGATAATTGCGGGTAACAGAGTTGCCCCTGATTATCACTGGGTGCTCCAGTGATAATCAGGGGCAACTCTGTTACCCACAATTTTTACTCCATTTTTTCTTACAGTGCATATCATTAGAATTCTAAGTATCTGTTTGCAAATCTCTTACTAATACGTACAAATAGATTGTGTAGAATCATTTAGAAATAAACTTTCATTGTCCTACAATTTTCAGAATAAAATATTCAATACTCCATTAGAGGTTATTATAAACAGTGGTGGTAGTCACAACTTAGGACATCTTTCTTTATAATTTCTTTATAAAAGCAAATCTATATTTATCGAATTTTATCAATGTATACACGTACAAGTATCGAACGAATATAGGATATACTATTATTTTTTAAAAAGATCAGTTGTATTCCTTTACTTTTTTATGTTACATTAAAAAATATCTAGTACTATACACTAGAATTAAAATATAAAATAATGAATGCCAGAATAAATAAAATGATCATCACCGATATACAAACTCATAATAAACTTAATTTTTATCAAAAATATTAAAATGACTAGTACCTATATAATCCGTGAGTCCATATAGATTGGGCGAAGCGAAGAGTATCCTGGCGAATGGTAATGATTATTACTTTAGCAACATTTCGCCCCTGCTAATTAACATATTTTATTGCATATTATTGCCTAACTTCGTTATTACCCGTTAATTAATTAACTAAAATATTTTAGGCGTTTTAATAAAATTATGTGTGTAAAAGAAACATGAATTATATAGATTCGGGTCATTTAATTTAGGACACTGTGTAGTACTTTAGGGAACATACGCCATCGAATGATGTAGGTCAATTACTCGACAATATTTTCACATTAAAAATCATTTATTATACTATGTATAAAAACATAATAACTCCAACAAGGAACAGCGACACTAAATTATTAAAATAACAATTAAAATAGCACGACTATAAAATGACATTATAATACTACGTCAGCGAAACTAATTCCACATATAGTACATACTTAGATATCTATGTAGGTATCTGGATAATGATACATTTTAAGTGTAACATGAACGTAGCTACATTTTAATATTTTATAAAACGCGTATGCGTTCAGATCACTAAGCGATAAGTCTGTGGGACTGTAAGCATGTATTTATGAATGGCTTTTACATAGCACGAACGACACAAGTAGACATTTTTAAATGATTATCTTGATGTGGTGCATACAAACATATGAATTGCAATGGCGATCAACAGATAGTATTTCATTAGCTGTAAATTATAAAAAATGCCAACCTTGTGAAGTATCGATTCGGTTTATATCAAAACATAAAACATATTTTGTGCTCGAGTGAAATAAAAACTACCTACATATTTGCTTATTGATTTTCATGGAAGTGGTATTGTTTCATAGGTCTGCAAAGCAGGTTACCACACCTTTCAAAAAAACTATCCTATTTCAAAATTTAGTAAATTGAAAAATGTGGTCGCAGCGTCAAGTTGGTTTGCCCATTTTTAATCGTGAATATCTCGAGAACGGAAGGCGCACATTTCTTTTCTTTACAGCACAAATCAACATAAAACGATGACATAGTTGGAAAAAAATGTGTGATAACCAACTTCTGTCCCATACCATGTTAAATGTATGTGTACTGCCCGTCAAAACTAATGCCGTCGTCCACAGCGAATTTTCGTATTTTCCTATCTGACTTTTGAAATTGTCAAGTGTTTTACACGTAGGTACCCCAATAAATCTTCTACCTGCAGGAGCCGATGGCAGCCGAATACCTGTTCAAATAGTGAGCAGGTTTGATAGTCACTGCGCTATAGATGACGACATTAATGTTGTCGGGCAGTGTACATACATAGGTATAATACATTGCTATAATAAAATAAATAGGTAACTCTATTTTCTCAAAAGAAACACTATAAATAATAATACTATTTATTTCCAAATAATAATAAACATGCACAATTGTCAGAAATGTCAGTATATCACTATGAAAAAAGACCAAATACTTATATAATTTAAATAGATTGGGGATTAGATCAAAAATTAAACTTAGCAGCAAATATAGCATTGTATTAATATAGATTGGATTAAGGTTGGGGTGGCCATACGGATCTCTTTCGCTCCAACCTTTTCATATTTATTGTGATTCCCTTGTCCTAGAAAGCGCTCGTCAAATTTGGCCCTCTTAATTATACTTATCATCTTTAAGAGCGGCTCCTTGATGTAGCTGTTACCTATGGGATTGTCCACTCCCAGTACTGGAAAGCTTGTCCTCACCAGACCATCGCATTAGCGCAGAACGTGAACTGCTGCTTCTTCCTCGTCTTGGCAGAATTTGAAAATGGCGTTATCTGCTAGGGTTAGATGATCTTCCTATCCTTACTTTGGTAAATTCAGACCTCTGCTCCATTAGGAACCCTTTTGCCTGCCTCTGTACTGTTGCTTATGTATTCTTCATTGATATATTTTTTTATTTTGCTATTTGGTAATGTCCAAGCAAAGGCAACTTTAACGAATGATCCTCGTCTGACCAGATCGTTGGCCGTCCCATTTCCCTTCACACCCGATTGGTGGAATTTAGGCCAATATTAAGTTCTTTTAGGTGCCCACCTCATTTAGGGCGCCTACACAATCCCAACACTCTAAGCTGGCTTAAAGTTAACACTTGCAGAGCTGACTTACAGCATGTCGACTGACTGTCAAAGAAAATAGCGACGCTTTTACCTACATAGCTCGGTCCATCTTTGCATTTACCTGACTGTATTAAGTGTAAGCTATATTCTACACAGATATTCGCTTGAAAATATTAGCAATTACGATTAAGATATAGTAAAATGTAAGGAGAAATGCATTCTCCATATACTCCTAACCTGTATCCCGAATTCAACAAGTATACGAAGGATTTCAGGCCAAAAAGAAACAATAAAATTTCTATACTCTGAGTTATCAAAAATTAAAAAAAGATACATTTATTGAGGGGCACAAGAGCTAAAAGATATCTTTAAGAAATTTGTCTAGAAAATAAAAAAGTTTTTTAAAAAGACACAGGTTTATGGCTAATGGCAAATGGTTATAAACTAGCATACATTGCGTGTTTATATATTAACCCTATATTTAAAGTTTTATTATTAATTTTTTTTTTTATTATTTTAATAAGAAGAGAGTACAGTAGGGAAAACCGCGTCTGCGTTAGGAAAAACTATGGTTGTATATCTTATTAATCTTAACTGAAGTAACTGGTTTTATTCTAATTTAGTTTATATATTAATTAAATTTTTTAAGTACCGCAGTTTAAAAAAAGATGTGTTCATTTTTTTTCCTTTATATTTGTATCTCCAATTTTTGATTAGAGCTCTTGCGTTAACGGTTAACGCGTTATTTAAAGCACCTATGTTTTTACCTATGTTTATTACGAACAAATTAATCTGTAAGCCAAATCAGTACATTATCTGTTGAGTTCTCAATATTACTTCTACTTTCGCAAACAAAAACAGTAGTATTATGGATATGCCTGGTCAATCTTGGCAATACTCCAAATCCAATGAATATATCATTTATAAATGAAATAAAATAGGATAATAACACTCTTCCCTGCGGCCCCGCCGTAGTAATAACATGTGAATCAAAGTAAAATACTCCTTAAGTTGCTCTGTGACAGATATCCTATCAAGTTATTTTCGTTCAGACAAGCAAAGCTGTGTTCAGAACTGTATAAACATGTGTTGAATCAAATCGGGAACGTCAAGTTCTAGAAACATTTCTATGTGTTTTTTTTTTTTGCGTAAGGAGTGAAATGAGAGTAAACTAACATGCAAATATTTTAAGATTCAACAAATTTTAAATGCGTCTAGAACTTGACGAACCACTCGGGTGCAATAACAACACAATCAAAGGCCCTATTGGAATCACAGAATGCTAAACTACCCCTTTTGTTTCTTCTACTTCTTGAACAATATATGTATACCAAGAGCGCACTTTCGAGCTGTCAATTGCCGTAATATGATGAAAGAAAGATGAAAAATATGATTGCTATTAGTTAACAAAGTCGAGAAATACGCATGCTATTCTGCTGGGGATTGTGTGTAAGATATACGCTTCGATTTACTCCAATCCGCATGCTATCGTTATGTAACGTCAAACACTCACCGCTATTCTCTACGCTTGTCTAACTAATATAAAATGCTATCACCACATCTATCTTTTCAATTTGAATTAAGTCAATTCAACATAGGCGTTGCTGGATGGTAGGGTACAGTTCTCAAGTTTTATAACGATTAAGAAGCTTTAAGCGCGATGGGTAGTTTTATAAAAAAGATTGGAATATCATACGCCCGAGGAAAAACTTTTTATTGTAAAACAATAAAACAACTTTACAGTGGCAATTCAGCAGAAGTTACACACGATTTATTGGCAATAAATTATCCCGCAATATCAATTATTAGCGCGACTACTATTTGTAATACAGTGCGAAGTTTTGAAACAACCTTTACATTAATAAATAACAAAAATAAGAATGCCCTAGCGAAAAATGTCAATGATATCTAAGTATTAAGTTTGTGCATTAGCGGAATAAAATGCTAGGATGACATATAAACAAATTGGTCGCAATGTAATAATAGTGCAAAAGTTTTACACATTTTGTTGTGTACATTGTCATATTTATTTTAAGTGTCACCATATATTGTGAATATATGTATTTATATATGTGGATAGGTTTTTGTCAGCATGCATTGTTATATTTCTTGTAGCCACCTAGTATGCATATATACCTAGCTCACGGAGACACTGACCCTCTTACACATATTGTACATACATTAACTTAAAGAAGTAAATTGTATTTTAAGTGCAAATATCGATCTTTCAAAATTAGCATCAGAACTTTTGCCCGACGATTGTTACTGTCGCGTGGAATTTTATGAATTAATGATTAATAAATATGCGAAACATGAATATTTTTTTCAATAATATACTATCTACCGACGAATAGGTACTTTATATACTATTGTTAGGTTTTTTAGAATCTACGTTATTTTATTTGATTATTGACTTTTAAAACTACTTTTCATTCTCTTGTTTTTGCTTTTGATGTCGTTTATGAGCTCTATCACTGTCGCAATTAAAACGTTTCGACATATCATATTCTAGATAGCTAACACAGGAAGTAATCGAAATTGGTATATAATTAACCATATTAGATATTACCCTTGTTATACAACGGAAGTATAATCGAATTTTCGAGTAAGTTATAAATGCACCTTCTGCCAGCAAATTAAGAATATAAGTCCAATTATTAAATTACAAAGTTTCTTGAAAATGTCAGTGTTTCTGCCATCAAGAGTGGTATAACTCTTACTACTCAGCTTACTATATAATGTAAGCATTTCAGGCTCGGTGAAAAATAAAGGAAAGGATATTAAGGATTCGAGGTATGTCTTTATTTATGTGATTTATTTGCAATATTAGTATTAAGATTGCATGGAAGATCCTGAAGATTATGAAGTGTGTCAGTTCTACTTTGGACTTTTTACTTTATTTCTTATCTTAAGTTAGCACACTTTTCTATTTTTAAAGGTCTTTAGTTGAATAACAAAAAAAAACATCTTAAACACGTATAAATATCTCCTACATTTTAAATAAATGTTTTGTTTAGAATTATTGTTATAACCGCAAAATTGCGTCATTACTTTAAAGGTTCAAGTGATTGTATTATTGTTATAGCGGAATTAAGCTTTGTGTTGCAAAATAGGTACCTAAATATAAAACACTGCTACCAGTAGTTATTAAATACTTTAATTAACACAATTTTATTACAAACTGTGATCCGGAGCGCCACCTACCGGCGACTGCAGGTAACACTTCAGCGGGCCGCTCGATTTTAATTTATAATTTAAAATATAAATTGCAAATATGGTCACATAGTACACCGGTATGCAAATCGCGATATAACTAGGTGTGTTAACGAGTGCGAACAAGAGACGGTGGAGGTGTCCTGCGGAAATGTCTGCAAATCGCCGAATACAATTATCCCTCGGCATGTACCGTCTAGTAGCGCTGCGGTCGCGTCCCGAACTCGAGTCCCGGCTCGTTATATTTTAAATTTAGCTCCGGTATAAATAAAATATTGCGGTTTTATACATTTTAAAGTTCACCTCTGGCGCCCATCGCAAATAATTTAATGAAGAGGCCGTTGTAGCCGAGCGGCAGTTGCGAGACGTCGGAACGTTGGAATAATTTCCAACGGCGGCGGTTTGGTGTTAAAATTCATCAAAGTTTACCGACTTTTGTGCTGCGCTACTGTTCGGGTAGGTCCTAACGCCTTTGATGTCGGATACGACATACGTATATATATATATATATAATATATATGCATATGTATACGCAGATACTAGTAACCATGTTTCACTGGCTTCTGTTGCGGTAGTTCGTTACGAAGTTTTGAATTTGAAATGCAAAATAGATTTTAACTTAACACCACAGGACGTGACGTATACGTCACTGCAGGACACCGACTGTATTCTACTATGAAATACGAAAGAAACTATGTACAATTCACCGAGTACTACGAGTTGATCTTACGGATCTAGTTAAACTGGGGTAATTCACTTTACTTACTCCACAGCAGTTAGTTTTATTCTTACTGGCGCTACGCTAGAATAAAAATTGACGAAAGCTAGTACAAATGTATTAGCCACAATGCAGTAAAAGCAAAGTAGTTTGCTGAATATTGTTCAAAAAGTTAATTAAGTGCAAGAGAACAAAATAATTTTTGCATTGACACTAATTTAACTCAAAATGAATTAATATTTAACGTAGAGTATTCAGTTCTTGTAGCCAGTCTTAATAATATAACCATCGTTAGAGATATTCAAGTCTTTATTATAAAATAAAGACTTGAATCGGGATTGAATCGGAATATAAATTCCGATGCATCGATGGTAAGCGTAGCAAAGCGTTGAATACTACTTAATACACGGCAGAGCTTTGAGAAAGGCTATACTGCTAATGTTGTACACTTCTTAATTTTCCAAGTTGGGAACGCGTCCTGAGTCTTCTTTTCTGTAAGATATAGGTATCGGTTTATGGTGCTCTGAATCTTGTGTTCTGGATAAGGAATTCCATTCCTCTGGGCAGCCTGATGATGTGAACGGTAACGATCAAAATGTGTAAGTTTGCCGTAAGGACCACCAGAGCGACGATGCAATAGAAGATCAAGGACAGAAAGAGCACCTTCTCACTCGATTTATATGGTGAATCTTATGGAACTATTAAGAATTAAGGAATGTGAGGAAATTGTTTAAGAAATCACGTCCAGATTGCGATGGTATCGCCAGCGTATATGAATCAGCATTTCGATTTCTAGAAGGGTTAGGATTTACTGTTCAAATGTCTCCATAAAAATGTTCGCTAGAACAGGAGAAAGGGAAGAACCCATGGCTATACCCCGATACTTGTTCGTAGCAGTCACGAAACTGAAAATAGATGGATGTAAGGCGAATTTTTAACAAGTCAGCTAAGCCATCCGATTGAAGGTTGGAAGATAGGATTTCACGGATTAAATGGATATCGGATATAGGAACTTTAGTAAATAAGGATTAGGAACTTTAGTAAATAAGGAATCGACATCATAAATAACAACTACATCTTGAGGATCTATTGTCATTCCACTCAGTCTGTGGACAGAATGTTTGGAGTTTTGAATAAAGGAATCCCTGTTGCCAGTGTAAGTTTTGAGAATCTTGGAGAGGTGTTTGGGAGAGTTTGTAGATGGGCCTATTGATGGCACTACCAATTGGACGTAAAGGAACTTTAGATTTGTGGATTTTGTGTTGATCGTATAGTTTAGGTGCATTAGAATCGTACCTACTACCATAAATCATTTCATAAATCCTTACCACCTAGCAAGAATTTATGAAATTGATGAGGATTTTATGAATTTGATGATACGTCCAATACGAGTTGTGAGATCATGTTTTGGAAGTCTGCAGGGACCATCTTGGAGTAAGGATGGAATCTTCTGTTTATATTCATTACAATTCAGTACCACCACAGCGTATCCTTTATCAGCTCTGAGTACTACGATTTGGTGATCAGATTTTAGGTATTTAAGGACAAGTATTTCGGATTTGGGGATATTAGGTTTAAGAATTGTGACGACATTTTGATCATGTGTCCAATCGCTCGCTTTTTGTAGCTCCAAACCTATCTTCAGCGATGTAAGCGTTGATATTTTCAAATTTATGGGTAACATTAAGAAAACAATTCATGAATCAGCGCTCTATTTCCTTGTTTAACGTGGTAATTAAATAAATGTCAAATTGAATAATTATAGGTTATTCACTTACTTTGGTTATATTTGCGATACTTCCATGGATAAAAATGCATCTTCGTCAAGCTACAATTCAGTAGAACATAAGTATACAGCAAGGAAAACTGAAGCAGTTGTATTACTAGTTAAACAAGTTTAATGAAACTACCTCATTGGACATTAAAATTAAAAATCACATAAACATCGGTTTAAATTACAAATTAAGATTATATCCATACTAGGAATAACATCTGAATTATGATTAGAGTAGTCAACTTTTATCTGCGGGCCAGGTCAATTCTGACAGTTTCTGACATTTACGTTTTACACGAGTATAGAGTACAGTATCGGGAAAGAGCAAAATTATTTATTTATTTAACTGTAAATATTATACATAAGCCCCATACCTTATTTAAGTAGCAAAAATGGTATATAGGATTGCTGAAATGTTTATAGCATTAAGTGTTTCACGATTTTTCTCACTGAACCGCGTTCACCGCGATGATAAAACATGCTTATATTTTCAAAAAGACCGCATAATTAAAATAATCTTTATGGGTAGATAACTGTTCATTGTACACTGTACGAACTATTTTGGCACCACCATAATGTAAAGCCTGGACTTCACCGATATAATTTTTTACATTATGAAACAATGGTCGTTTTCTGGGATTATCTACGCCCGATATTGTATTACATTTACAATGCGTAAAACGTTAACGGAGAATTGTACTATCTCGCATCAAGACTCGACTAACACTGATACTCGATACTAGACGCACGAATCGGTGGGAGTGATTTTACTGTCTTGAAGATATTCTGTAGCTAAACATTCTGCATAGCGCGAGGCGAGTGCGGCCCATGTAAGCAGACACGTCTGACAATTCTAATTATAATAGATTTGTAGTATAATGTATTTACTCTGAGAATGTGAAAATAATATCGTAAACGAACCCACGCTTTGCACTAAACATACAAAAACGTATACATGAAATGATAAGCATGAATCATGTTTCCCCAAACTGATTACATAGTGCGATTATAAGATATGACAGGATCTAAAAAAATTAATTTATATCCAGTATCAATAATAGCACGCATTAAACCTGCAACAGGGTCGCCACTTCTAACGTAACGTCCCTTGTTTTATTTTTTTTTTTAATTCTGTGATTTTTGTCCGACATGTGTGCTATCTGGTTTCAGATCATTTTTTTGAATATTTTAGTATGGAAATCTATATCGATTGGCTTTTGTCTATATATGAGTGCGAAATTGCTGCGAGGGACGTTCGAATTGATAATTAACTTTTTATAAAATATTATTAACAGTGCATTGACAATTAAGAGATATTAAATCTTGTCCAATCTACATTTATTTAAATATCTTAAAAGCGACATATTTCGGGTTTAAAAAGCGTCACCGTTTTTGTGATGGAATAAATATTGTGAGTTAAAATTGAATAGCCTCTCTGAACTCGTTGGTTCTTTCTTTCTAAAACGAATAATTGGGTAAGATCACGACAGAAACATCTACATATTACTATGACCGTGGGGTTGATCGAAGCAGATCTGCTAGCGAGTTCTCAAAACTCAAAATAAAACTAAGAAGTATCTTATTAACAAGAATTTAATAAAAT
The DNA here is from genome assembly GCA_004143645.1 of Protaetia brevitarsis. Taxonomy (NCBI): domain Eukaryota; kingdom Metazoa; phylum Arthropoda; class Insecta; order Coleoptera; family Scarabaeidae; genus Protaetia; species Protaetia brevitarsis. The sequence continues at coordinate 4,315,680 of RXPK01000088.1, forward strand.
ATTGCAAAATTAATCAACAATAAATCAATTCGCCATCAGACTTTTTATTTTTTTTTTTGAATTATTATTAACTTAAAAAAATACAAAAAAATACAGGCCTTTTTTTTTAAATCAATTAGTAATATCACTATAGTTGAGTGTACTAAAGACTTTCTAATATAATTTAAATTAATGTGAATTTACTTCCGTAAACCAAATATATTAAACACAACAAACAAGTTAAACCGAAAGTCCTAGGAACACTGAATTTCAGCGGCCGACAAGTACCCAGAAAGAACAGGACCAGGTGGTTAATACAAAAAGTATACCACAAACAAAACCAAAAGAACGAATGCGTCAACGAAATGCAAAACATGTTGGACATTATATTAAATTTGAAAATATAATAGAAAAGCTTAATTTATTAATATAATATAAAAAATATCATAATTCTTTCGCTAGTAATAATAATAACAACGTAACTACAATTTGGTGACTCTGGATAAACAAAAAAAAAAACATTTTTTTCAATATTCTGCTTTAAATATAGCACCTCTATATCACTCACTTTCGAGACGATATCAGGAATAGGATAAAGAAGCAAGAGTTTGAACAGAATATTAGAAAAATATCGACTTCTAATTTAAAAACCACCCTTCATTTGGTAGATAGTAAGTATCATGAAACGATTTCATCTAGTTGTGTACCTTCAATAAATTCACCACAATGTTTCCGTATTACACACATGAATAGAATTCAATACCGACTCCCATTGTGCTGACATGTAATCCCAAAACGACGCCGAGTTTACCATCCTCCGAAATGGTGGAAAATACTTCCCAACTGATTACCAAAACGTCCATTGGCACTCCGCAGTCGATACACGAAGAAAAGATTCACGTCACAACATACTGACGTAAAACGATATGAGCACAAGTCCTGTGTCCGCCCGTACACGGTTCCTGTCAGAAAATACCGCTACCATCGTCTATTATCCCTTTTCCGTATCTTTGACCACGTTTTCTCGCCTGCTCGCCAGATACAATGTGACCGATACGGGAGAGGGACAAAGACGGCGATATAAACGAGTTTTCTGCGCCAATAATGTTATCGGGGAAGGCCACTCGTAACAACTACGGCGATCGTAACAGACGCCATCCCCTGTTATTCGATAGTAGAGAGCTAGAGAGAAAGAACGATGACATATTCAAAAGTACATCGCAAATGGAATAGGGGGCGCCCGGGTTTATATCTATGGACGCCAGTATCAATGCTCGGTTTTGACGATTGCCACGATTGCTAGGAGCCAATGTTCGCTTACATAAACGAAATTCTGGCGGATTGTGATTAACAGAACTTTCTATTGTATTCGTAAATTGCTAAATGGAACTTGAAAATGCAATGATATTTTGACCTATTGTCATCGTTCTCATCATCGTTCTTTTAACAATGTACTTATCTTAAACTATTTTCATTGCTTTGGCAAATGTAAAAGCTTACCTTTGTAGGATCGCTATAGAACACAGTAATTTATAAAACTGTTCATATGGTAATATATCAATGAATGATATCAAAACTTACTTATTAGTACTTTCTGTTTTGTAATCTTGTGAATTCTCTTGTCCGTAATTATTATTTAGTCGATTTTTTATGTGTCGACTTTTTTTAATCAAAAATGTTAGAACTATGTTGTGTGTATAATACTGTAATAAAACACATTATAATATATAATGAAAATGGAATTATCATTACCTTAAATTAAAATTTTCCTTATACAGGCTGTCGCACGACGAATATCAGCGATCTTATCTTCTTAATCTGAAAATTTGTGTGTATACTAATATGGATTTGACCTAATCGAGCAAAATATGCACATGTTGATAATAACTTTCTTACCTAAAATTAATATCCGCTATATTAGATTATCCTTAAAATTCTAGTTAAAATTTATGTAAGGAACCCTATACTTATATTCATTCGTTTTGCGAAATATTTCCATTCTTTGCAAAAAAGTAACATTGCAACCCTCTATTCTCATATTCTCTCCCTGTTTTCTTCAATCCACTTGGCATACTTATGAACTGAAGATAAATGCATAAAGATGGTCTATAAAATTTATTGTACTTGTACACTTTATTCATGAAAAGCTAAATAATTACAAATCATCCTAACCCCGTGCTCCACCTAAAGGTACAACACGAGACTATCTATTCTAAGTACTATAAGGATTTTATAACAATTGAAATGTTCCTACTCCAACTAAATAATTTCCCTATGATTGTTAATAATAGAAATATAATACAGTAGCCTCGCAGTTATGTGAATACTACTTTATGTGTGAACAACAAAAAATGTGACTAGTGTTCCCAATTCCTGTCTTCAGGTAGCTGCTCCTTTTTTCGCACATAATGAATTAAAAGTTGAAACATAATAGATATAATGAACTAAAGAAAAGCAAAAAACAACAACAGTATTGATTCTAATATTTAACAATAACGTAATCTTAATTATTCTAATCAATAGTTCTAAATCATACTAAAAACTATAATTCAACATTAATTCAGACCACTTAAGTGTATAAAATGTTCATTCATAAATACGTAGTACCCTACTAACTGTCTAAATATCATGCTGTAGCTTATCTAGTTCTTTAGCAGCATTACTAAAAACTCCCTACCAATCAACCACTTCATTATCTCTAACATCTGATTCTCGTCGCCGCCAATTTAACCACTTTATATGACAAATTATCCACCTCTTAATTAAAGTAATATCCCACCTACCCTGCCAATCATTATCGGATTTATCCCCACTTTTTAATAACACTAGCCGAAATTAACCCATATTTAATTACCGCACTATCCCCCTAGACACTTTATTTATGAAAACTAAATTATTACAAATCATCCCAACCCCGTGCTCCACCTAAAAAGGAACTACACGAGGCTACCTATTTTAAGTACTATATGGATTCCATAACAATTGAAATGATCCTACTCTAACTAAATAACTTCCCTATGATTCTTAATAACAAAAATATAATACAGTAGCCTCGCGACCATATGAATACTACTTTTGAGAAATGATAAAATATGTGAAATGTGATTAGTTCACATAATCGTGAGTCTACTGTAAATCAGTCAGCTATCAGTTATTATTAAATGCGCCCATGGAACGACTTTCGTTATCTCCCAGCATTCGCCAAGGACACTGATTATATATAATATACTTATATAAAATCAATGGCCACGGAGTAAGGGAAAACCATGGCAAAAACTTTACTCTGGGAGGATATCCCCCTAGATACCGCCTCTTTCGCTAATTGATCCGCCTTCTCACTACCAATTGTACTAACGTGAGTCCTAGTCCAAAAAAGTTTCACACCCCCCTCACGTAACATATCCCAAGTAGCTAATAACAAATCAGTCGAGTTTTTTTAAATTCCCTAACGCCTCTAATACAGATAAGCCTCTTTTAATTCACAGGTCCCGTATAAATTCCCACTCGCGCCGATTATAACGTACTGGCTGATTTATTGCAACTAATTCTGTCAGAAAAATATTGCAATAATCCCCTAATTTCAGCTTTTGATTATGTATTTCAATACTACTATTATAAACAACAGAAGCCGCCCCTATACCACCGTTACTATTCAACTCATCCTTAAATATTTTTAAACCCTCTCCAAAAATGCCTATAAATTTGTTATAAGTAATATTTTTTAATTCCGCGGGATGAATTCGCCCTCCTACATCTACTCGCCTTCCAAAATCGCCCGGTTTCCAATTTAATTCCCGTTGCCGTAATTAAACTCTCAAACCCTATTTTATTTGCGTTCCCACGAAGTTTAGCTCCCTCAAACGTAAATCTACTGGTAATGTGGCCGAAATAACGCACGCCGCATCTGCCGAAATAGATGAATGCGCATTCGCGACCCTTACTTTACTTAACAATCTTTGCGTCCCGATTACTTTTTTTATTTTTTTATTTTACACGTATCTAGCCCATTTCGCTCCCGCGTGCAACATTGCTAGTTCTATAGCGCCTCTGTAAATGGTACCCACTTCGTTACCGTTTAAATCCCACGTAACCCTAACCGATGCTCTAATTTCATTACTCTAATTTCCCTAACTTCCGCGGTAACAACTTATACAGGGCGTGCATGAAAATTGTTAAAACATTGGTTCCGAAAAATGCAGAACAGTTCAAAATTCCAAATTATCTCTGCTTTATATATTTAAAGCTAAAAATAAGAACAATTTTCCTATATCTATCTGCTAGGGATTTCGAGTGATGCCAGCGATGACGCAAAAATATTTGCAATAGAACTGTCAATATTGTGCAAACCAAAATGCCAGCGAATTACGCAAGCGAAGACTATTTAAATTCATTTACATCCTTTTCCTGCGTCCTTGGTCTTCCAACATTTTGATGACTTAATATAAACGAATTCGTTTCCCGAAGACGTGAGTCCCACCTTCCAAAGACATCTGCTGTAGGATGCTCCGGTTTGGGTAGCGAGCACATATTTTCACTTTGCGTCATCCCCGCACTAAAATTAATAAAAAACAAACAAAAAATTACTACAACTATGATTATTATTATTGCAAAAGAAACTAATTTGAACCAGAAAAGAACACGCAGAATATAAATAGCAAAAATGACTCAACTAAATTTGGCAATTCGAATAAATTCGACTATTTACAATGCTAGCTTAAATACTGCGTACACTGTCCTGTTATAGTTTAAAAGCTAAGAAAATTGAAGAATATTTTTTAGTAAATTACTTCGTAAGTCCAACTTGTAATTCAAAATCTCTCTATATAATTTACTATCCGTACACAATCAATAAAAAACTCTATACATGTACTAAAAAGTCGTATCTAGAAAACCTCAAATTAGATAGACAAGAACATTATAATCGACAAATTCATTCCTCAAAAAATAAAACAAAAACTGTCTGGAATATTATTAGTACTGCTAGGGGCAACAAACCAAAAAAATATGACATTAAAATAATTGAGAATGGCATTAGATTGGACGATGGGTCGGTAGCGGATAGTTTTAACGAACACTTTCTTTCACTTCCGCAAGTTGCTGCTGTATCTCCGACATCTTTAAATTTTCAAATGTCAAATATCCCCTTAAATGAAAAATCTTTGTTTCTCTCGCCAGTAAGTGAGCAAGATATTTGTCACTATGTTGACAAATTAAAACACTCCAACTCTACCGGGATAGATAATATTTCTAATGTTTTAATTAAAAATGCAAACAAAATTTATGTAAGCCTTTACTGTACATTACGAATCTTATAATGTCACAAGGTAGATTCCCGGATCAATGTAAGTTTGCCATTGTGCAACCACTTTACAAGAAAGGTGATCCAAATATGTACGCTAGTTACAGACCAATTAGTTTGCTATCTAGTTTTTCAAAGATTTTCGAAATGGCAATGCAAAATCAATTAATGTCATTCTTTCAGAAAAACAAACTTTTATCTTCGGGTCAACATGGTTTCATAAAAACAAAGGGAACTCAAACGAGCCTATGTGACTTTCACGGTAAAATTATATCTGCCTTGGACAGTAAAGCTTTTGTGGTGGGTTGTGCGTGGATTTGAGTCGCGCTTTCGACTTGGTTAACCACCGGTTGTGTTACAAAAGTTGGAGAGATATGGAGTGCGAGTGTGGCCTTAGATTTGTTTCGTTCGTATTTGCAAAACCGCCAACAGTATGTTCGGGTCAATGGAATAAACGGCAGCAGTCGTTTAGTCGAACGCGGAGTACCGCAGGGATCTATTCTTGGACCCATCTTGTATGTGATTTTTGCTAACGATCTAATCGCTTTTCTGAAGTCTCAAGTGGTAAATGTGGATGTCGTCTGTTATGCAGACGATACCAATATTTTGGTTTACGGCCACAGTATAGAGTCCGTAAAGGTTTCAATTTCGGTAGTTTATGAATGTGTTAAGCAGTGGGTCGGAAATAATGATTTAATACTTAACGAATAGCAAAACATCTATCATTCCTTTTTTCTCTAAATAGAATTGACCCGATCTCTCTTGCTTTGCAAGAAATTGAGGTGGAACACATTGGTCAATCTCAAAAAATTTTGGGCGTAACATTTGACTCTGGACTGCGGGTGGCATTGTCATATAGATAATTTATGTACTAAATTAAGGAAAAATTGTTTTGCGTTGAAATTTATGTCACAAAAATGCAGCAAAGAGATTTTACTTTCATTATACTACGCAACAATAGACAGTCATATTAGATATGATATAATGAACTGGGGTAATAGCACGCAGACAGATAGAGTATTTAGGTTACAAAAGTACGCTGTTAGGATTATAGCAGGTTTGAGAGCAATAGATTCATGCAGACAGGTTTTTAAGGATTTACGGATTTTAACGGTTTCCAGTATATATATTTATGTCACCTGCTGCTATGTTTATAATAACTTGGGTGGGTTCTCGCATGGTCGGCTAGAGCATGGCTACTGTACGCGTCATAAGAATGACCTTTTACCGCCAGGCCACCGGACCAGTATGTTTCAGAGGAATTTCTATTACACTGGGTGCAAATTTTACAATTTTTTAGATAAGAACATAAAAAATAGTGAGAATATTTATATATTTAAGAAGAAATTAAAAACACTATTAATAAGTAAATGTTGTTACAACTTACATGAATTTTTTAATTAATAGTAGAGTAAGTTTTCTGTTCTCATGTTTTGTTTGAATGTTTATATTGACAATGTCGAGTTAATAACTTCCGACAATAAAGTATTATTATTATTATTATTATTATTATTATTATTAATATTCTTCCTATTTTGTACAATACAAATATTATACATTGATTACAATGCAAACATAATGTTAATAACATATTTTAAACTTACAAAAGACCCGCATCAAGTTAACATTAATAAATATACTTACAAATTAATTCGGCGGAACAACAAACATACCTTATCTATATGCATACAAGACATACATTATTTTAATTTTTTAATTTAAAATTAAAATTTATTAAGATCAAAGCTAAATACCAACAAACTTCACCGCCCATATATTATTACATATATATTGCATTAATTGCAATCTGCCAAAAGCTGCGCAATGTTAAAAAGAAATATAATAAAAGCTGGTTATCTAAGCTAATATTTTGGTTTGCTAATTTTTAAAAAATAATAAACTTGACACTTAAAATATACACCTGCATACACATCTAGATAAGAGCATTAACGTAATATAATTAGGGAAACGAAATAGGAGAGGAGAATTTACAACAATTTGCAATAGAAATCGTGACCTGAAATGCAATTAGCAAGCGTGTATATCCCCAACAGAATGAAATATGCATCGGTATACATTACACGTATATACACAACAAGTGTTGTTGGCAATGAAGACTCCCACGCTCTTAATTCTTACATTTACATATTACATCATTATCAAAACGAACCACTCACAAAGCTGTCATCGCACGCGACGGGCTTGCATATTATTGTTGTTTACGCATTATTAAGTTTTTGTTTCCTAATGCTAAAAGAAATTGTCGTTCTTAAGTTGGAGAATTTGTATGATTATATACAATTGGTTTTAATTACTTGGTAAGAATAATTAAAATAATATATTAGTGTTGAGTTGCGCGGAAAGTTGTAAATAAAACAAGTATTTTTTTGTTTTCCTTTCTTTGAAAATTCGTTATTTGGTGATAAAAGTATCAAATATGGCAACTAATGACTCCTTTATGTTTCTTTGTATTTTCAAGAAGGAAAGATTAGAGAACCTACTTTGTAAAATTACATATCAAATGTAGCATAATCAATCAATCAATACGTAATCAATTGAGATGGTAGTATGTATGTAAAAACAAAAATGTCGTATTCAATCCAAACACTTAATTTTAAAGATATATTATATATATAATATGTTCCGATTGTAATCAGTCATCTTCGGGGTTTAGAAATGTCGATCGAAATATAAAATGAACCAACAAGGAGAGTCGGCCAAATGTTAAGCTCAGATTTGGTCCCGGTTTTTTCAGTTGATAGTGGGGACTCCTTGGAGTACTAGTTTTTTATTTAGACACACTGTTGGTAATATCTTTTAACTGTATATTCGTGAATATAAATACTAATAAACAGTAAACATTTAAATTAATTTTTGGTTAATTGCTTAGGATAATAATCGTATTAGCGTTAATTCATCCCGTTAAAGAAAATAATAAGGGATTGCAAATTACAGTGGAACCTCGTTAAGTCGGACCCCGTGAACCCGGATCTCCGGATAACCTGGATCAATTTTGACGGATATACTTCTTTTTTTTTAGAAATGCGCATTGTATCAAATAACAGTGTATACTTAAATTACTTAAAATGAATTTAAAAATATAATTGTTCGGTTTCTTTTGTATTTTTTTATCTACGAAATGAAATCATTTTTCTGTAGGTATGTACTGTCTTATTTTATTTTGTTTTTACTCTGGTATCTGTGTAACCCGAATTTTCGTTAACCTGGATCGACTCTGGTTCCAACTGATCAGGCTTAACGGGGTTCCATAGGTATTTGCTTTCTATAAAAGATCACACTTAAGGTTTAGCATAGCGACATAAAATATGAACGAAAAAATTATTAATCTGTAGAAAATAAGTAAAAATATAAATGTTAGGGCGAATGTTTATTAAGATTAGTGCATGCATCACATGACACTAGATGCTCAAGATATTAATGTGAAATAAATAATGTTTCTATCCAAAGCCCAAATAATATAATCGTATATAATTTATATGACGTTAAGATTAATAAAAGCTAATGTAGGATTAAGAATAAATAAATGTTAGAATAATAGAGTCCGCTACATATTGACGATAGGTGTTTGAAGTAACTTCATTAACCCTAGTCCTACCAACGTTTTATCGTAACGTGTCCTACCAAGGTGCGCCTCACAGGCACACATCTATTTGTACACATTGTTGATGTAAATAATAGCAAAATATGCATTATTTATTTCATGTAGTAGGTATACAGTAAGATTAAAACATATAGAAAGAATATTGTGTGTCAGAAGATATAATTTAAAATAGTACAAGATAGTAAAATATTTGAAAGTTATTTATGTAGTTTGCAATTTGTACACGTGAGTATTTTCTCTGAATGTTCACCACAAACGTTTGCTTACACTTATCACATAACTGTTGTTGACATTCTGCTTTCTTTGATGGGCAAATATAGCACCGTTTTCGTTTTCTTACTTCTCGAGCCGAAGACTCCCCTGTGGTTGGTACTTGATTCAACGTAGTTTGTATCAATGAAGTATGACTTTTATGCAAGCCACTCAAACTACGACGTCTAATTTGCCCCAGTACTAATTCTGTTGTAATTTCTCGTAAGAAAATTTTGCGAAGTCTTCGTTTTTTTGGAATATGCCAGTCAGGATGGATATTTCTCCAAGTAACAAATGAAGCTACCCCACACACATCAATTATATTGAAAAAATAGACCAAAGGCCACCTATTAGTTTTGCGTTTTACTGAATATGTATGTACCATCTGATCAAGTGTATCCACCCCTCCTTTCGTGGAATTGTAATACTTATTGATTTCAGATTTATTTTTATTTTCCTCATCAATGGTGGAGTCGTTGTGCATTGTAGATAATAATATGACACAGCGATTTTTCTTAGGTACATAAGATACCAAAGTCATTGTCTTCTGAAAACCAAACAAGTTGCTTTCAATATTCCGTCGCCTGTGAGGTAAAAAATTTTGGTGGTATGCAGCGCTTATTTTTTCTGAGCGTTCCTACACAAGTTAGGCCTTTGGTAAGCAAACTGGATGCAAGCTCGTAGCTGGTGAAGAAGTTGTCGAACGTAATATTCTTTTTAGTTCTCAGAAAAGGTTCACAAAGGTCTTCAACCACCTTTTGCTTTCTTTTGTTTTGTTTTCTGCTCTGTTGAGACCTTCTTTTCCTAAGTACGGTATACCACGTAACGGATAACTAGTTCCACTATCGCATATCCACCAAATTTTCATACCGTACTTATCTGGCTTGCTTGGCAGGTACTGTCGGAAAGATACACGACCTCTAAAAGGCACCAGTTGTTCATCGATGGTTAGATTACTGCCAGGACGATAATATTTCAGCAAGTTTGTATTAACACGGTCCCACAGGTCTCTAATTGGTGCCAACTTGTCCTTTTGCCTTCGGAGGGTTCTGGTCGCTTTATCGTCAAAACGAATAAATCTTAGTAATTGAGTAAATCTATTTCGTGACATACACGCTCGATAAACAGGATTTCCATATAAAGGATTCCATAGCTCATTATAGTCCACCATTCCTTGTTTATTTCTTCCAGCAGTAATAAAAAGGCCCAAGAAAGCACGGATTTCAACGTCGTCAACTGGTTTCCCACAAATCGCCAAGAATACGAACAGCCTCCTTATTAGTGAAAGTAACCACAATACCAATAACCGTATCATCAAAAAACAAATTGAATGCGTCACAAGAGTATCAACATGCACTCCAGGTGGAATTTCACTTTGTTCAAAGCTGTTGTAATTATGTTGTGTGCACGTGTTTTTCCCTTGGCAATCGGCGTGGCATTCCACTCGGTACCATCTTTTCCAATAAAAGTTTGCGAATGGCCGGGCGGTTCACTATCGTCACTTCCTTCTTGTTCATCGCTTTCTTCATCGCCAGTTTCTTGATAATCCGCTTCACTAGAAGAGGTTTCGTCATTTGGTTCTTCTTCATCTTCACCATCATTTACATTCCTTCCCAAATCCTCATCACTTTCGTACAATGCATCGAGCAACTCCTTTTCAGTTAGTGGCCGGCGTCAGTCAGTCAACCAATCGGTCATACTTTCTGCATAAATTTCAAAACCAAATAAGCATAAAACAACAAATCTATTTTTACTGGGGTCAATCAAAACTTTATTTTGCTTACCTGGTCTATACTATACTCTCCACTAGGTAAAAAAATAAAATTAACCAATAGACACCTAAAACGGCCAATGCGTTCGTTAGGAAAGTCACAAATACACTAATGCAGTTTGTAAGCTGACTGTTTTAGCAAAACGCATTTAGGGAATTCCCCTTCATATGCAACTGGAAGTTCTTACATACAAGGGGAAAGTTCCGAAATATAAAGCATATCTTATTACGGGGGATTTACCCACATACCTAGTTTTAAATAACGTAGCAATGCATTTTATAGTATAATAACAGTATGTACCTCAAAGACACACCTTGGTAGGACGTGTCGGTAAATTATGTTTAATTTTTTTAGTAAAATAGGAAAAATATTTTTAAAAAAAATTTATGTCATTCTGTGTTAAATAGTTTATTTTGAGAATACAAAAATCCTCCAGTCTGTGGGCAGTTAACTTACAAAGTTCCAGCAATTTCAAAATCAATTGTGCCTCAAAAGCACACCTTGGTAGGTTTAGGGTTAATTTTGCACTGCAAACATTTAAACCTACCTTTTAGTGTATAAGTATGTCAGTATGTACCCTACTCATATTTTACTTTACCTTACTAACTTTTTAGAACTACAACACAACAGGAAGAACACACTAAACTATTTACTTCTTCCTCTACGAACTTATTTGTATAATGGTAAATATTGCAATGTCACAAATAAAGTAAACTTCGCAGGCAGCAAAGGAAATGAATAAACTTGTATAAAATTCCGTTATAAAACATAAACGTTGGGCCAAAAGTTTGTTAGGATTAGTACATCCGCTGATTTTTAAGACACATAATATATGTGTATTTTCGGCAAGGTTCTAGAGTTTTACAGTGTGGAATCTGATACCATGAATAGATGATATTTACTGCGTAAGTAGGTAAGTACCTATCGCACAATATATTACTGAAAATATTTTTTATCAGCGTGAGCCTCTAAACAAAACGTAAAATCTGTTCTGGTAGGATTTCTCGCCTATTTATAGCTTCTTTTGCGATAAGATAAATGGCTATCTATAAAACTTTGGCATGATATTTGAAGAAAAAAGAAAACAAGAATGTTATAAGAATCTTTTCGAAAAAAAAAACTTCGAAAAAGAAATATTGAGTTAATTTACTCCTACAAGGATTTCGCATTTTTTGTTCTTAATTATTCGAAAAATGTACACAGAAAACGCAAACCGTTAGATTCCAGGCGACGCCCTCATTTTAAACTTTCGAAACAGCGGCGTAAATCTTAACGGGGAAAAAAGTAAAGATCGAAGCCGACAAAACTTCGGAAGATTATTACCGGAAAATTCCGATCATAAAACTCTCTTAATAAAAATAATCCCGCCTATATTCCGCGTGCTCGACGTAGTAAAACCTAAGCATAAGCCGGACGGAATACATTTTTCCGGATCTTATTTTTTTTTTTTTTTTTCTGGAGCCTTGGAAACTTTCTCGTTCCCTCGCCTCTTTCTTCATCATCCGCCGCCACTGCCGCAGCTCCGGATAAAATGATAAATTAGAGTTTGCGTCTTCTCGGGCGCTCAGTGGAGTCCTACGTTCCGCAAAGACGGGCCGACATCGCTTTTGAAATCGGTACGGACACGCTGAGGGAGAACCCTTTTCCTTTTTCATAAAATGACGGCGGGCAGGACCCACGAAATTGGTCCGTTTTAACGTCAGATGACGGCGAGGAAACCGCGCATTCTCATCTCCGGACGCACGAGATATAAAAAGGAAAGGAAGCGCGAGAGATTTCCTTCCTTTTATTATTATCTTCACGCGAAGTTACCGCTAGGTATCGCGTCGAGGAAAAATTAAATAAATATCCCATTTCCAAGGCGAGATGTCGCTTGATAAATTCGTTCAATTATCCGGAAGGAAAATTGGATGATATAGGCGGATGCTGGCGAAAAACTAGCAAGCAGGTGCAAAGAATGTTGGTGCAAAATAAATTAGATACCATCACGCTACTAAATGAAACGTTTTTTTTTTCCTGCCACACCGGCATGATACTGTACCGCTCAAACGAACACAAGTACATTCTTACATTAAGAATACTCTCAATCGAGAGTGGGCCTACAAAACTTGCAGATGTATTAAATAATTAACGTTTTACCTTAAGTAACCAACATCCTTTTGATAATGTAGCCTTAATAACCTTACTTAAGGTTAATTTAATTATTTTTTATTATTCTTTATCCCTTCCTTATTTAATTTTACCCTAATTACATTCGATTTTAGTTATTATTAAAGAGTTAATAATTACATCCATTACTTATAAAAGTCTCCTTAACTTAATATTTCCCGTTAATCTTTGCTTGCCACAATTATGAAAATCAGACAGTCTCTAGTCTTCAATCCATATACTAACTACACATTTTAACCAACCTTCTTTATACATTACTCCAACGCAGAAGATAGATACATTATCAATTTTACACACAACAATCACCAAAATTAAAATGATAATAATAAACTTTATTGAATAAAGAAACATAATAATCCAAGCAAATTATATGAAAATGATCCAAAAGGCAATATATCGACTAAGCTGGTTTATAAAATTGCCGGTTTTTTTAATGATTATATTAAATATACCTACAGATGACAGGTACAGAGACATAACTTAAAACTAACTACAATGCTTATGTATACCCAATATATCAAAAAAAAAATGCAACTTAAGGCTAGTCTTAAAAAAGCTATATTTCATAGTATATATTATGTATTCAAAACTGTAAGCGCTAAAAAGCTAAAACAGAGCGTAGTAAGTTATTCTTTCTAGATAGATCATAGCTAATTGGGCTTAACTCCAAAGTTTCAAAATCGAGATATCATTGCAAATTCAAGAACTTTTAATGGACGCGTTCCGTGAATCACCCTGTATACAGAACGGGATAACGGGATTCCGCCATCGGATATTAAAAGTTTTATTTTATTACGTAAAACCATTAACTTTATTTCGTGATTGTTAATAAAAAAAAAGCATAGTAAATATAACTAGTGTAGTTGCGCTTACTTAATACTAGGCTATTCAGTAGTTTTCAGTTGTTTTTGACGGGTAGTACATTTTAAAATTTGTAAGGCGGCGACAATGTCACATACCCATCCGGGTATAATTTGCAAACATGTTTCTAGAGCGAAAGACTTTTATTTTTAACTCCTAAATTTCTAAAGCTATTTTTAAGATTAATTTCAATTCCACTTAACATAGCAGAAGTTGTCCTCAAGTTAATAGCATGGTCACGAATGCGGGATCTCAACGCCAATACCTTCAGTTTTATAAGAATTAATGCGTAAACCATTGCAATCTAACCATTTTACTGTGGTAGCAATCATTATGTAGGACTATTATTTTATTATTTATTGATTCCAGTTGGACAATATCAGTATATAAGCAGAGAAACATTTCAAGTAACCCTGCATAAGACACTAGAAGTATATAGATCAAACAAAGAAGGACCCAGCATACTTTCCTGCGGAACACCCTTGTTTATTGCAAATGGTCACACAGATGATCAGAAAGCCAGTGGAGCACAGGAACACTAGCATGAAAGTATTTTAATGTTCCCAATAAAATGTCTTGATTCAATCCATAAACTCAGTACAAATAAATGCTGAAGCCCAATAAATATAATTAAAAATTTTGTATTCTTCTTTCCTACCCTATTTATATTTATTTATGATTTTTAAGCGCATACTTAGCTAAATTACTTCAAATTAAACCGTTTTCACAAAAAAGATAATAATTTAGCATTCAATTCTACAACCATTAAAGCTTGGATTTCCTTTATTTGAATCGTTTCTAAGCAGTTTTGACAGTTACATAATCGATTAATTTTCACTTGTTTTATGCGCAAAAGCCCCACACTTTGAAATTACGATATAGTAATATTGTTTAATCAAAATGTGGGAAAGCGTTCATATCAAGCGTCCAAAAATTATGTTATATCAAAAAATTTTGAGGTTAGTATGAAGTTTTTTTTTTCAAGTTTTTACATCCTCGAGTGTAGAATCAAACTCTACATCAGTTGCTGTAACATTTCTCTTTATCCCCATTCGACATTCTTCTTTTAAATAGTCGTTTTAGTGATTAATGTTTTCAGATCCTAACATTGTAACTGATAGGCCATGACTTTGACATCACAAAATTATTATTATCGGTAAATATTATTTAAATCAATTTAATTTAGTACATTGATGAATACATAAGTGTATAAATGATTTATAAACCAAACAATGTAAAACACTGAAGGAGTTTTTTGCATCTTTATTTCACGTTTATAGAGAATGTGAAAGAATTGTGGAGAGAACTTACCGAAAATTCAGGTTTTTTGACAGGAAGCTGAAATCCAAAGAAATGAGTTGTACGAGACAATTTTTCGAGATTTCAACTTAATTTTTTTGTCTAAAATCATTTGGGGAGGCGAAGCAAAGTTTCTAAGTTCTCTATATACTAATATGTAAACTATATTTAAATAGTAGCTAATCATGGCAAGATATTGAAAAGTATTGTTTATATTAACAGATCTGGACACATCGTTAGTAAATAGCAGAAAAAAAATATAGACAGAGCATTCTAAATAATCAATTAGTTGGCCTAGGTTCCCAGCCACACATAAGTCAAGGTCATGCGGTGGAGCTGGATGGCCCTTCCTTCGCCGTTACTAAGTCACAAGTTAAGAAGCTCACCAATAAATGAGTAGGTAATAATAAGTTCAAGTTCTGGGGAAAAAATCACTCATACACAAAGTTAAGGAATGCAATTGTTAGAGGAACAATTCCCTGAATATATTGAACACCTACTAAGTAAAAGCAGCAAAACTGTCAAATAATAGCAGATCTGCTGACCACTCATTGTAGACTAAATATTTAATTAATAATTGGGAGAGGATCTAATTATGAACGCAGAGATGAAACAGGCATTTATAGCCATTCTAACCCTAATCTTATCTCATCTAGGGGTGGTTCGTTAGTAAATGGCAAAAAAAAGAAAGAAATCTGCTGTCACTGTAAAAATAGATATGTTACCAAAAATAATTAAATTAAAATCAGACTTCCTCCTTGATATCTTACTAAACTCTCATATTTCATTGCTGAGTAAAATTTCCATAAGAGTATTAAATCAATGCCAAGATGAAGGCCGTTATAATAATAAAAGTCAACAAAAACGATGATATAAAGTAATACATTAGAGATTGGCAACTTTGATGATTTCGCAGTAGCAAACTACAGAGGACACAACCATCCAGCACATAAAAGAAATAAATGTCTAAGAGTCAACTTCGCTGGCTATGGAAGTTTCGAGACATTTATCAAGCAAACTGTACTATAATAATTGTAGGTATTTGTCACAACTCACACACAAACGCACGTATACAAAGAATTTTCTCGCCTCAAGGTCCCGCTAATGTATCCACCTAGCTGGCAATTAATTCGCTTGACCGATCTATAGGCGTTTGTCTCTTAGAAATGTTGTTAAGAGGATAGAGGATGCATAATTTACTTAGGTCGCGCTAACAAAGGCGCATACAATAGTAAGGTCGCCTGCCAGCAGCTACTCGTATTCATCAGAGCCGGATCATTGTTTTGCCCGGAATTAGCCTTATCAATCTTTTTGCCGAATTGGAGCGCCATAAGGCGCATTTAAAAGCGTTTCACATAGCTTGAGTTAAAGTAACAGGGCTTTTAGATTAATCTACTAGGGTAATTGTTTCCAGACGTCCGCCATAAAATAGTGAAACCGGCAATAGCAGTACTTTTGTACTGGGTGAGAGAATTATTTCGCATTGTTAAATTAATATCTGCAGAAACCTTTCTCAATTACAGTTATTGCAATCACATCTGTCTATGTTTATTACCATGTTCATCATTAAAATTTATTTGGGTCCGTGCATTTAACTTCTATCCTGCATGTAATATTTGTGAAAGTTAGAATTGATGTGTTTCACGCAAATGTTAGTTTAGTATGCTTGAAGACCGATTTCAATTTACAAAGAAATGTAAAAAAAGAAATAAGTAGATATGTGGTCCAAGTAAAGTAAATATGGGGGTATATGTCATTAAAAATTCTAGAAAATGATAGGAATAAGAGAATAAATACAGGATAATTAAACGAGTTAGTCCATTGAATTGCTGTATTATAATATTAATTGAGAACTAATTTTCTCCTACGAGGTAGTTCGCCCTCATTAAATAAAACAAAAATACAAATTAAGGAAAAAGTTGTAGATATGAGTTTATTAAGATGCCCTAAACGAACTGTGTTCTTTAAGTAAAACCGTAATTGCCCATGAAAAAGGTAATCTTTACGATTCGAAAATGCATAAAATGCCCCACCATCAAACATTTAAGATATCCACGAAGACCTCATTAGTGGAATTAGCAAATTAAACCAAAATTAAATTCTTCCAAACGAGGAAGCAGAGATATACGCTATACTAGACGAAAGAAAGCACATTTGGCAATAGGTTGCTGATGTGATAGGTGGCACGACTTCTATCTGGATGTGGAAATAGATTAGTGGAAGTACAGGTGGGGCATTTGCTTTGAGTTTGATAATAGATAAACTCTTTTGTGGGCTGAACGACTGAGAGTTTGCAAGATGAAAGAGTGAGAACACTCAGCGACATAGTCCAGAGATAACTCAGTTATTCGAAAATATGGTGTAAAGTAGTTGATATTACGAAGACCACCAGAATGGGAATCTAATCCTCAAACTCATAAAAATAGATCCAGAATTATCAAATAGACAAATATTTAGGGCATATTATGAACAGTAAACTCATCTGAAAACAGAATACCCTTGAGGTAACCGAACTACCACGAAAATTAACTTTTCTAGAATACGAAGATTAGCTTGTGTACCAATGCGGAGTCCAACGGCAGCTATTTGGGTTATCTTCCACATTTTGGCAAACATATGCGGATTGATCAGGAACACGACCATTGGACCTCAATATCCAGAAGGTGGCAATATTAGAGACATGCACCAATAAGGGCATGCTTAAAAAAATATATAAGTGGATGAGAAAAATACCCACAAAAACTGACCCAATGACAACAAGATAATTCTTTGAGACTGAGCTGTAGTGCCATCAAAGTGCCAGACAAACCCAAAACGACATAAGAATCTGAAATAATAATATTATGACAAATTCAACGCTTTGTGCATTTTTTTTTGAATGAACAGTACTATTATTATTATTATTATTATTATTAGGGCCCAACATTTCAAAAACTTGGGCAAATATTGAAATATTTTTTCGGGCTCATATACACGTTCTTGAAAAATCTGTTCAGCATTAATAGAAGCTATTGAAGTCGCCCAGTGTGCTTATAAAAGCTATATAAATTAGACAAAATAATAAGAAAAGTTATTCTTCTGTAAGTTTCCAAACACACGAAAGTGGAAAGAAATGAGATTACGGATAATCTTGCTAAGAAGAACTGAGGAACAAGTAGACACTGGATACGCTAAAAAGTGAAGCAGAGTAAAGGAAATCATTGGAAAAATTTTCAACCAGTGAGGAAAACAAGCTCATCTTGAAACATAGGTTTATAAACTGTATCACCTAAATAGTAATAAAATCCATGAACTACACAGTAAAGAAATATCGTGGTACTACAATAAAATTGCGATGTAATTCTATGCATATCTGTGGCGGATGCTTGCAGACTTACAGATAACCTTATACAATTACACCGTCTAGGATAAATTTGTCAGCAGTTTTTTAAATTTATTTCAATTGCGTATGGTTTAACAACAATCATACGTTAAAAAAAATGTGACTTGTCTCATACGTACTGCAGGACATGTTCTTTTTGTATATTCAATATAATGGTTCGCCAACTTTCAAAGCTTTATTTCCCCGTATTTTTTTGTATGAGAATTTTGCCGTTGTTTTTGCAAAAGCATCTTCTAAATATAAACGGGTTATTCGAGAATGATTTTTCTGCCTGTGTTAAACGTTCAGGAACAGTTCAGCGCTGTGCAATACTGTGGAAACACATTACTGCTTTGTTAGCAGGTCCCTTATAAATTTCGTGTAACCTTGACAACATACGAAACATTACAAAATGCAGGATGTATACAAAGATACATTTAATACATGTGTGTATGTACTGCATATATCTATGTACAATAATTATATATTATTGTGATTTCCCGACGAGCAAAAGAAAAATAAATAAATAACTTTCTAATTAGATCTGCCTTTTCTTTGCAGATACCTTCCTACAATGATAGACACAATACAATTCCATTAATAAAACAGTGCAATCATTAATAACATGTATAATTTATTATTAAGTTTATATCAAAGACATATAAATAGCATGAGGACTCTTACTCTCAGGGTGAGTATAGTTATTAGGAATATTCAAACAAGTATTACCAATTATCCAGTATAATTTAGATTCTTTAATTCAAAAAGGAACTTTTAAAATATCCCGCGCTATCATAAGAGAATAGAAAACCACCAACCACGTTTGCCAACTTATAAAGGTCAGAATTTTAAACTCATACGAAATAATAATAATAACCTCAAAATATTATAGACGTTATAAATTCATTTATATTGAAATTTAAACAATGTTTTGACCAGATACCTCGTTTATCGGTTCATACAGACGTCAGAGTACCTCCGAATGTGATCTCCTTGTAGTGACAATCCAGATTCGCTCGTATATTCACCTCCTTCGTTACATTCAGGATGTATGATTAGACTCGGAACAGCAAACACATGCACACTCCCATGTAGAACAAGTACCCAGATATAGTAAACACCAAATTTGTGAATTTATCCCCTTCGATACCAAATATACCCCCGCAATATGGTTTAATTGATTTATATTTGATGAGAAATGACACAGCTTTTTCTAAGACTTTTTATCAACTCTCAACACGTAACCAAGGATTTTCATACATTTTCTTTATACGAATCACATTGAGTCACTCCTCATTCAATTAAAATAGATACCTAGGATACCAGGCTATCGCACAGTTGTCAGACGATAAATTATATTCAACTTCCATGACTACTAATACGATTTAGTCGAAATTATACTGGACTTACAAACAGGTGCGTACATAAAATAATAATTGCATTTCAATATGGTTGGTAGCTTTCCTCTTATGAAACACAGCAATAAGCATGTTGGTCTATTTTTACATTCAAACATTGCAATAATAAAACTGTAAATTTATAGTTTGATGTAAATTTGTTTAGCAACTTACAAAACTACAGTAAATAGTAAAAATATGTCTGGAATACCTGTTACCTTTTTTGTTCCTGCGTAGCAGGAATCCTTCCAGTTCATAGCAAACAGCATAGGATTGTACGCCTATTCAGTAAGAAACTAGGTAAAACATCTGGGTATCCACATTTTCTCAAACCTCTCTCAAACATTCTATAATCTTTGAATCTGTAAAATTTAGCTTCTCAGGGAAAATAGAAGCACAATAGATCTTACTGGTCATATCTAGCAAAGCTGAAACGTGCAATTTACTATCTCGAAGCTTTTCTAAAAATTCTAATTCATTCAAATACACTCAAGTATACCTCCGACGTTATTTAATCAACCCTACTGAATATATAAGAGCATATTCTTGAAGCGTATGTATTGACGGATCCGATTAAAGAAAAGTTCTAACTCTAGATTTCAATTACAAAAATTAACATATTTTTCTCTAGTTTCATCTAAAATGCCTCTCCATGTAGCTTTTTTGTTGATCTCCACACGTATAGAAAACTTTGCAAGTCTTTTAGTTATTACGGAATTGAAACTAATAGCGTTTGATCATTCAAAATGCCTTCTCCTAAAGATAGTTAGCTTAACTATGTTCATATATCTATATTATTGTCAGTGTTTGAAACCTAGATGCGGTATGTAAATAGTGAATAGTAGGATCCATACAAGCAGATATACCCACATTTGTGTACATACTCATTGATCATTACGCCGAAATCTAATTGAAAGGTAAGATTCAATTAGAGGACCAACAGAAGCGTTAACCAAGCTTAACTGGGTGAGGTAATTGGAACATTGATGGAGCTCTACCGCTGTAAACTTTGTGTATAGAGGATATTTTCCAAAATCTCTTTAATTAACTCCGTCAGTTGTCTATGTATGCTAAACGTGGTGGACTCGCCGGGCGAACAGATACTCTGACAATTGGAACCGCTGAAAATGGCCGTAACGTCAATTTGGATGAACGATAGCGGACTCGGGCGGCCTCGTAAATATTAATTAATTACGGCACGTTTAGCGAATTGTTTCCGGGCGCAGTAGTATAGGACCCGCTTGACGCGCATCTCCGATAACCGTCGCTGCAGTTCCCGGATTGATGTTACGCGATACTGATGCGACTATCGCGTCAGTATCATGTACGGATTCTGAATTAATTAGTATTCGGTGCAGATGGCGAAACGAATATCGCTCGATTACCGCGTGATTCCGTTTACCGCTTACAATGATACGAATTTAAGTTTCAGATCCGGTCCGTACGTAAACGAAATAACTGGCGCTCGTTTCGATTCGATCTACCTACCGCTCAGTATATTGCCCGACCGAACGAGATTAGAGCTTTTGTTACTGTTACCCAGTTATTAAGCCACGTATTATCATTAGAGCCATTATTATCCTCGATTCCGGAGATGCGAAGCGGGCTATTTTAATTTTAAATTGGGCCATAGAAGGTCTACGCTGGAATTCATCCCCCAATTTCGTGAACCTCTAATAGCAGCGGTATCGCCCAGAGGGGCAATATAAACACAATATGTAATAAGAAAAAAATATACAACGTCGCTGTACAAATACATACGGTAATAATGCTTATTATGTCCTAGACGTAATACGCTGACGCTACACAAATTTAACCGGTGCTAAATAAAAGAAATCTAATGTAAGTAGTCCAATTTATCAACCCATACATAATAAAGAAAACAGTAAAGGCATGTGAATTTAGTCACATCGGAAACACGAACATACATTTCTTTTAAATTACTCTATGTCATTCAGCAAGAATATTCCATGTGTTATAGTCTGTCAATAGATATAACAATTTCACGTATTGACTAGCACTCGAACTTCAGAAAAGAAATGTTTGCTTCCTTCCCTTGAGGACAGGTGATTGACTGGAACGTATTCACAAAGATTATTGTACTAAACGTTTATTATAAAAATATTTATGTTCGATTTTAAAATATATTAATGTGCATACAAATGTACAGTCACCGACATTAATATTTAGCACCATCAAAGCGTCGGGCCAGTCGTTCGAGCGCTAAATAATAATGTCGGCGACTGTACTTAAATTTTTAAGATAAACATATGTTTTACATTAAATTTAAATACCATAATTAGTGCATTCCTAATTGTAATTGTACTTTATCAGCTAAAAGTACGCGTCTTGTATATGTTGTAGTAATAGTATTTTTATTTTCCAATATGATGATAGACTCAAGTACAGGAAAACATACATACTGCTGTGGACGGACACCCAGTTTTCACGAGAGTTTTTTTTTTAAGTTGCATAGATTTTGTCATGTTTACTCCGTTCAGCCTTTGTCAATGTTTCGAGAGAATTTTCACAGATGTGGATTTTATTTTTATATAAGATTGAGTTAATGAGTTAATTGTTTAATTTATTTAGTTTAGTGTTAGGTTTTTTTTAAATTAATTTCATTCATTTAGATGTCCAGCGTTCGCTGGTATAGTTTATGTTATTATGTTTTGAGATTTTGTCCGTTGGCGTACTGATTTTGTGCGTTGCGTTGTACGCAGCTGTTGTTGTTTGAAAAACGACTGGGGAAATTGTTTGAGGCAGTTCTAATTTGTTTGCTGCCATTTTGTTAATACTTTTGATATAGAGATTTGTTTCGCTTAAATTGAATTTTATTCTGTCTGTCAAGGAACTCGCTTAATAATAATTGTTATTATATTAATGTGTGCACATCATAGTTGTAAGATCATTTATTATTTTACGTGCAGGAAGATATATTTCAGTTTAGTTTTTTTTTAGTATAGTTCAAAGATTTAATTTCTCCGTTTTTCATTTACTGTTTCATTTTAATTATTAACCACGTCGGGTTGGGTGAATAGAAGCATTGTGCATTTAGTTTTCCATTTTTGCTATTTACTAGAAATTGTCCATGTTTAATTTTAGTTTGTTTTAATTTGAAACCACCTCGATTGAGTTGATACATAAGAATTATCTTCCTGAACAAATTAATCTTTTGCCTTGATATAGGAAATAGCATTCTCCTATTGTAATTTAGAATCAGTTGCAGTTTTCGATTTAGGCCAGAACCCTCTGTTCACGGTTTTTTTTCTGCAAATTATAATTAACTTGTTTTTTTTATTTAATAAATTTTTGATTGTTAATTAACGTCGTTGGAATTATAATTAATTGTTCTTTTGCGCCCTTTAAAAATTTTTATCCGTTGAGCTAGCTAATTTAATTTTTCATTTTTCATTTTTTTTTTTAATTTCATTTTTGCAAGTTCATTTTGTACAATCAGTACACAGCAATACGTAATACGTATCAAGTAGAAATAAGAATGAATGCCACAAAAAAATTACTTTGAGAATTAAAATTAACTAAATACTTATAGATCAAATAAAGAAAATGAGAATTGCATAAGCGAAGAAAACTAGCTCAATACATGACCATATACATTATCATAGCTTTAGAACCTTAATACTGCTTGAATCATCAAAATCACTACTTTTCGCCTTTATGGCGCGCGAAAACGTAGTAATACAACACTGCAATCTATTGTTTTCTTTCAAGGAATTGCAGAAAGTTCGCAATGTGGGAACTTAAAGACCATATACTAATTTGTATTGTCCCTTGTCATTTTTGTTTTTTTTTTTCTTTTAATCACAATTCTGTACGATTTTTTTGCATTGTTCCGTAAGACACTCCCATTAATTTCGATTTTTATGTTAAAATGTTAGTGGAATTTTATGGCTTTAAATGAAAGAAATTTTTTACTTAATAAACAAAGACTTAAAAAAGACATTAAATTATTGATTAATGTCTTTTCAGATCTCAAAAATTGATGAAAACAATTACCAATATGTGGATGACTTCCATTTATTATTGTTGTATGCTGCGACCTAAAAGATCTGTTGTGTCCCCTATTCTTGCTGCTTTACAGCTGGCCTTCCAATCCTATTCCTTTCAGGAAGTGTAGTATGTCAGAGGGCCCCAATCTAAGTAAGTCTCCTTCTTCGATTTCAGATGCTCCCAGGTGCAACGCCCTTGAGTTGCACAGTGCTACATAGTTCGAGAGGAGATGGATGGGTGTTTCATCCTGTTTCTCCAAAATCTACATTCAGATTCCTTTTCCAATCCAAACTTACTCAGGTGTCCTTCATTCCAGTCTACAATGGCCTGAAAGTATTCCTGTTAATATGCGAACATTGCTCTTACTCAGGTTGATACATTCTGTAAACCTCTTTTGGTTATAAGTTCCCAGAAGAATTTTACTTTGTCTCATTCTCTGGAGATATTCCCAGTAACTGGGCTGGTGAATACTGTAAAAGTGCTTTGGCAAAGATCTTTGCTAACTCTAACAAAGAACTTCTATTGTATAAGAATTGGTACATTATGAATTATGGATTATATGTGACATTTACAGTGTAGTTTGAAGCAATCATTTTGCTATATGTGCTATGACGTACAAACTTGTTTTTCTAAACCACGGTTAGATTAATGACGTTAATTAATTATTTTTATTTTGTTTCAGGTATGTTTGGTCCGCATTCTAGACAAAATAATCGTAACTATAAATCTGTAAGTATGTTAGATCCTAAATTACATTTTTAGTAATTTTATATGCTAATGCCCCCTAAAAGATATTGCTATGGAATTTTTATATAACCACTATAACGACAAGACACATATTGCAATTAATTACAGATACACTCATTTCGTATAACGACCACTTCATTTATCAAACATTCTATCATTCATGACCTAGGTGTTAATATTTTATTAAGTACGGACCCATTAGTAAAACTAAAAAAAGAAAACCTCATAATAACATACCGACATACTGATGTTTTAACGGCACTAATGATTTAGTCAAACAATACAATTAATTACCCACTACGTCGAAATGTGGAAACAACCCTTGAAATGTCTGTCCCCTTCTAAATAATAATTAGATCCGAAGTTGGATAAGATATTGTATGGCACGCGATGTTCTTTTAAACCCCCAGCGGTAATTATTGTTAACGGTAATGGCCCAAAGAAGGTGACGCCGTATGTATCGAATCAGATGGGAAAATGATAAATACCCAAAAACGCGGTGCGTTGGTGAGTATAATTAGCCAAATTGACGGCGACGTTTGTTAATTTGTAATAACGCGTAAGAACAGCAATTAATTTTATATGTAGGTAAATACGATTATTTAATATTTTTATTTCATTACGATAAATATAACAACAAAATGGGGTTTATTTTTAGAAGTGTTAAATTCTGTTCAGTAATATATCTTCGTTGGTTCAAAGGACGACGTTAGCAATCTCGTCAATGTTGGTATTTACCAAAATAGATATCATTTATTTGGGTGTAAATACAATACCTTTATCGTCAAGTCGACCATAATCGCACACTCTAGAAGGCAAGGGTAACTTAATCTGCAGATCAAGACATGTTATCAATTTGCTACGGTCGGTTGACATGTTAGCGCATAACACTAAACCTGATTTAAGTTTTAGCTAAAGGATTCATGCTTTAGTTAATCTGTTCCTCTAGTTAGTCTTAATAACTTTTAATTTTACCACCGTTTAAATTTATCGATTTGAATATGAATTTATAGATTAAATATACGTAGATACATTGGCAAGATTATATTATATCTATCCCCTGCGTCAATACATCTGTATGATGCTGTGTTTTTATTAAATAATATTTATTACTTTCATAAATATCATCTACCATCTCTCTAATTGTCTCGTATAACAATAATGGAATTAAAAGTAATGTTGATTATTAAGACCGTGCTCCATATTCATGTTCCTTCTTATTACTTGATGCTTATATGCAAAATAGGAAGCAAAAATACAGTAACATAACTATATCGTTATATAACACACAAAATTAAATGTTAGCTCAGAAATATGTATTCGTAATATATTACTTAATCTACCTTAGCAACCTCAATATGATATATCTTTTTCAAAAGGATTATGTTTTAAATTTTAATTTTAAGTCTCAAGTTAGTTATTTATTATCTTCTATTTTATTCGATTATTTGAAGTTTTTCTAGTAAATTGCAAATCTAGCACTACTCCAAGTAATTATAAAAAGTGCATAATAAATATTTCTCAAATTTATAATCTCTTTAATTTCTTTTTTTTTCAGAAAGTTCAAAATAAATATGTATTTCAGCATCGCATTATACAGGGTTGGGGAACACCTGATTTCTGGTTAGATTATGGGTTCTATTAAGAAATAACCTTAAGAAACGTTTTTGTAGTATTTTTATTGTACTCTATGACATACTTTGACTTCCAACAACTATCAGATGTTTCGAGATATCGTGTCATTAGTCTTTTACATGGATCACTCTGTATCTTTTCACATTTTTGGATAGACACTTTGGTTTGGTGAGCGTGCGGCTTGAGATATTAAAATACTATAAAAACTATTCTTAAGATTATTTTTTGATAGAACCCATAATTTAACCAAAAATCACGTGTTCCCACACATTTGCCTGACTGTATACTCTACCCACATCCCACATCTAATAAACTAAGAGAGATAAAAAGGTGCAGTAAAATCCAGTTCAATTAGCACGAAATTGTACACAAAATTCTATTCGGTAGCTAGTGGACTTTCAAATGCAGTCATAAGCATTAATTTGAAATATTCTCTAAAAGTATGCCAGACAAATGAAAAACATTTACAATCGCACCTTCAATGATTGAAGTGTGCCTCTCCTATGAAATATACTACTGCCGATAGGTACTACTGCCACTGTCATCTCTTTTAATGTCAAACTGATCTATATGATTACAACTACAATGATGAAGCAATCAACATATATAAATTGTATAATTTGACAAAAGCGGAAACTAATTCAATTAATTGATTTTGTGATTATTGCTTATTATAATTTATTGCTTTATTAACATATACAATTGACATTTTCCTTTAAAATTAATTGGCCAATTTCATTACATTTGTTGATTGACATTCCTGCCATTGTTGTTGTAAACATTTGAAACAGTTTGACGTTAAAAGAAATGATACTAGCAGAAATCATATTTCATAGGAGCGGCGTACTTCAATCATTTATGGATTTTCTGCATACATTATTCAGTGTTTAGAAGTCTGAAAACTGACTTTTTCAAAATATTTCTAATTAATCCTGGTATTTAACTGCATTTATTCGCGTATTAGCTATGAAAAACTTGCAAAAAAATCTGGTGTTCAGTTTAAGAAGAAAAAAGAAGTGGAAGAGAACAGTGAACAACCATTTGTAGGAGGAGTTATAGTGAATGAATCTTGTGTACAATGCCGTTCGCATTTTCTGAATTTCAAATTAGTTTCAGAGTAAATCAGTGAAAGATAAATGTAGGATAGCCTGCCTAAACTATATCTACACTCAGAAAAAATTTCCAACCAAAATACATATCAATTCTATTACCCTTCTTCTTTTGCTTAAATCTACTACTGGATGTAATAGCACACCTCAGATTCAAATATTGCCATGTATTGTTACATTAGCCATCAATGTGCAAAATTACTTTATTTGAATTAAAACTGACGATGTAATCTCATATTGTTAGTATGTTAGAGGTAAATATTACATTGTAATACATTGTAATGTGATAATATGCTAGAAGTTTATACCAGGAAGCAGAATGTTAAATTGTAGTGTTGGATGGGGTATAACAGTATACTGCAAATTTATACCAAAATATATGTATTTGGAATTTTCAAGGTTGTTACAAACTAAGTAATTAAATAAATAATAATTATAAACTAGTAATAAAAAAAACTTAAAGAAAGCGAAAAAATTAAAGAAACGCCAGGTTGAAACATATAGGTACTGAAAAATCAATTTCTTTGCTAATGTCAAAATTTGCTTAAGCTAACCATGTAGAAAGACTAAGGAGGGGCAAACAAGTATTATTTACATTTAGTCTAAATATTGCTACAATAATCAAGTATCTTATTGTCGTAAATAAATTGGTTTTTTGGTGTACAGCATAACAAACTAAAATGCCTTTACTTTTAATGATTTTCGCAAAACTATAAATTAAAAAAAATACTAAAGAACTATATACATTTTTTGGAGAGCCCCATACGTGTTTTATTAAAATAATAGGCTACGACCCTATATTATTGACGATTCTGGATTATATACTGAGTAAGCAAATGCATCCATAAGATCAATCTTACCTGAGCAGTTTAAAAAAAAAATCAAGGCCCTTTTACTGAGGTTTTCAATTTCTCTAGGGTACCTGATTTTGTACATAAAGCAGAATATGTGTTCATTAGGTCATAATACAAAGACATATTATATCTAAAGTGTACTTTCACCCATATACCGGGTTTCCAATCTAAGATGCAACGGTCCATAGCCGATTTATTATTGTTTTTTTGAAAAAATGTTTCAAATAAATGTTGCTTCGAATCATATTCTGCACATTTTAAAATTAGTTTCAGTAATGGCGGATTTCCGGTCGTACCGGAAGTAGATACTAACTTTATTATTTTAAATGGAACACCCTTCATATTATTGTACTTTTGGATTCCTTGTTAAATTTAAATAACAATACGTTAGGCATACATTGGGGCTAAGTTGTACCGTTTCCGAATTACTTGACGTTTTTCGAAAAAAAATGATATTTGCAATGTCTGCGGTGTTTGGAAATATCTCCAGAAATACGAAAGTTAGAAAGACGCGGTTTTCAGTATTCGGATAATCATGAAACAGCACACATTTTTTATTTTAAAATTGTTGCGTTTAAATTACAGAGTTATTAAATAGGGCTCTGTAATTTTTGAACTCTAAAATCATGGTTAACTTGATTTTTTCAAATTTTTACATAAATAGATGGAAAATGTTATTTCCTTTCGATTTTATACAGGTATCATTGTGTCTATCTCCAACGGTTTATATTATATATAATATTCGCGATTTTTCAGTTTCTCACGATAGATACGTATCGCGAACGGCCGCGGCCGCCTTCCCCTGGCATTTCACCAGGCTTGGGACTGGCAGCAGTAATACTGACATGCTTAGAAAGTGGCCAACAGAATACAATAGGACTACTGGAAACAAACAAAACTTAAAATTAAAAAAAAATGTTGCATCTTAGGCTGGACACCCGGTATATATATTCAGCTATATATTTCAAATTGAATCCAAAGAACGAGCTATTGCTTGAGTGTTTCCATACAAGTTAATGTACTTTCATAAATTAAATGTTTTTTCAATAATAACGCAATAATTCTTGCAAACAGAGGAAGCACACAAATAAAGTTCTTATATATAATTGAAAAGAAAATGAACCTGAAAGAGAAACCAATACAATATGAACAGCACCGGGACACGCTTTTGTAAACGAATTTATGAAAGTAAAAATGACATAATACGAAATATTTTTTCTTGATAATTTGTTTTGTAGAATAAGTCGGAAAATACAGACTTACCGTTTTATGCGACAGCAGTAGGCATAAAGCTTCTCATCATCGTTCAGAAATTAACAAGAGTGAACAGAAATCAATCAACTAAGTTAGGCGCATGTGCTGCGCATATTTAGCGAAATTGCACATTCTGCGGAACAGAAATTTTTATGACAATCAAAATATTCGTCAATTTATGAAAATACACAAAGTAAAATTGCTGCTGATATTTATGCTAACAGAAATAAATGTTTTGCTATATAAAGAAGCAAAATTTCTTCTTCTTTGTCATTATAATAAGTGAATGAAATATAATTCAATATCTTTGAGCAACAAAAATAATGCCTTTTTCCGCTCTTCTTCTACCTGTGAATTCTAGCTGAGTCGAATGAAGAAACAAAGTATACTTTCGTCACGGTATCATATTATCTACAAGCTTATTACATGATTTGAATAGCAAAGACAAGGTTACCACCCGACAACTTTCTTCTCCGCGACAGCGACTGGCTCTTTGAACCGGGCGTGGCTATTGTATTAAATGTCAGCTGTATTTACCGACACACGTATTACAAAGACTGTCTGCAGCACACAACAACTGTAATAAACGAGGACAACCATAGTACACAAGACACCACAGCGACGAGTTTCAGAAAAAGTAACCGAATAATAGATACGAGAGGAAAAACCGCAAAAAGAAAAAGAATATAACAAGCGCCAAACGAAAGAATCACAACAAAGGAGCGAAGATGGGAACGTGAGGGCGGGAAGGCGGGAAGAAAAAAGTGAACCGAGGAACGATTGATTTGATAAGTTTAATTCGTTCCGTTTCTGTTTGAGTTCCACGAAAATTCCCCTCGAATTTCTTTTCGTTGTTGGTTTGGCTGTGATTTTTATTTATATCACGGCACTCCATCACCGCCTATCCAGACGAAACGAAATCAGCCCTTGTTAGAGATATCGAAACCGAAATTAATACGTGCGTGATTTTGTTGTCTAATAGGGGGAAAAACGCGGGAATTCTTTTCCCATTGTGCGAAATAATTGGAGATGAATGACATGAAATACTCCCAATATTCGTTATTGATTGAAGAAGAGTATTGACACAAATCGGACATATAATTGTAATGCCTTTAGTCAAAGAGGGATTCTGCCGAAGTGTAACCAACTAACAATAAGATTGTTATTAATATATATTAATATTGGGTACCTCGCTCAACAAATACTCATTCCTAAGTTACCCATGTATTTCAAACATTAATATCTAATATAATATTTCATATTAGAAGCTGCTCAAACATTTAAGAAATCACATATTAAATGAGTTATCAGTAAGGGATAATCGGCTTCATAAATAGGTCCAGGATCCATCCTAGGAGTGTGCAAAAACACAGAACGAGCATGGGTAAGCAGTTGGGTCACACTTTATTTATGGAAAGCTAAATAATTATGAATCGCCTTAACCCCACCTAAAGGTACTACACGAGGCTACCTATTCTAAGTACTACATGGATTCTATAATAATTGAAATGTTCCTACTCCAACTAAATAATTTCCTTACGCTTGTTAATAACAAAAATATGATACAGCAGCTTAGCAATTATGTGAATACTAATTTACGTGAAAAACTGAAATATGTGGACAATCAAAAATGTGACTATCAGTCAGACTGTATATTGAAATGACATAAAAAAGATTGGGATCCACACAGCAGATACCAACTACAGAACGTGTAAAAGGACTACAGAGAGGTTTAGCATATCTCGTGTGAATATGGGGCTCTGACCGCAAAAAAAAATTGGCACGTTAAAAATTAATCCGATAAGTACGTAGTGTTAGCACATATTGCGATGGCTGGTGTAATTTAATGGGTAAAAGAAATGAAATAATAGAAATAGCTAACGGACTGCAGTTTTTCCGGAGACTCCATGTCATACGGCCTCCATGAGAACAAGCTGCTGAAGACGTTGAAGGAATATTTTCAGTTGTTAAATAATTATTAATGCCAATATGACAAAATCTTACGCCAAACCATATAAAAATGTAAACGATTTGTTATGCAAATACATTGGAACCTCCATTATCCACGTTTAACCTAGATAGTAAATATCAGGTTATAATACCAGATAAGAAGGACTGGGAGGCAGGTGCCCCGGTAAGAGCGGACTCAAACTGGTTTACTGACGGCTCTAAAACGGATTACGGCGTTGGAGCGGGAATATACACTAAGAAGCCTAAAAAGGCTCTTTCAGTAAGCTTCAGCAAAGACACGACTGTGTTCCAAGCTGCGGTTGCTGCAATTCATCATTGTGTTCGAGAGATAGAAAGATGTACCGAACCGGGTAAAAGCGTCGCTATCTTCTCTGACAGCCAGTCCACACTTAAAGCGATTAGCTCCTCAAGCGTGGACTCTAAGCTGATTTGGGACTGTGTAAGCGCCCTAAATGAGGTGGGCACCCAAAGGAAAGTAACCCTAGCCTGGGTCCCTAGCCACTCGGGCGTGAGAGGAAATGAGGCGGCGGACGAGCTGGCCAGGCGAGGTTCGTCAAGGCCATTCGTTTGAGCCGACCCCTCTTTCGGCACTACCAAATCGCAAATTAAAAATCCATCAATGAATGGATATACAATCAGTCCAGAGAGAGTGTGGCAAAAATCACCGGACATTGGCAGGCAAAAAGTTTCCTAAAGGAGCAGAGGCCTGAACTCACGAGAGATCTACTGAATAAAGACAGGAAGACTGTCAAAATGATTGTAGGTCTACTGACTGGTCACTGTAGACTGAATAGGCATATGTACAACATAGGCCTGGCAAATGATGCAACCTGCAGATACTGCCAAGAGGAAGATGAAACACCAGTTCATGTGCTGTGCCAATGTGAAGGCCTGGCGAGGACAAGGTTTCTAGTAATGGGGGAGGAGAACCCCACAGCTAGTAGCTACTTAAAGAAGCCGCTCTCAAAGATGATAGGCCTAATTAAGAGGGCAAAATTAGAGAGCGTCCTCTAGGAAAAAAGGGATCACAATAGATCTGAAAAGGTCGCGGTGAAACAGGTCGATAGGCCACCCCAATCCTAATCTAATCTAATCTAATCTAATCTAATCCATTATCCAGACCTCTCTTATCCGATCAGGCTTGTATTAAAAGCAACTAACCTACATGATGTCACAAAACACGTAATGTCATCTGTCTGTGTGTGTATCTATTACCTATATATTACATTATATTAATATAAAAGTGTCACGTAATTCTGCCTAACTCATATTTCAATGCAAAACGTTCATATTTATTAATGTATAAATACATTTGTATTTTTTTTTACTGCTCCCGATACGGATTTTTCGCTATCCAAACCATGTTAAGCTGCAATTAATTTGAATAATGGAGGTTGTATTGCACTTTTACTTTGGTTTTCTTTCAATACTCTATAATTAAGTGTAACTCTCACACTCAATGTTTTGCTTATGCCTCATTCCCAGGCAAACCAGTTAAGAGGAAATCTATTGCAATTGGTAGTACTGGAGCATAAAGGATCTTTGAAAGAGGAATAGACAAATTAACATCTAAATTGAAATATCCACAATATAGCAGTCTACCACATTTCCTATATACCTCATAAAACAGTAGAACATAACGTAATTCGATTTACGATAGGATATACATTGTTTGTATGACGTTGTGGTATGCAAAAATGTATCTTTCACTCGTTCATAAATCCCCGTAGGGCCAATTACCTTTAATACATCACTGACAGTTACCAGGAAAGCTTCTTAAATCATTCTTATTTTATAAGAAATACTGCAACATTGTTTGTGGATACTAAAAGAGATCGCTCGTTTTAATTGTGGCCTTCAATTTGTTCGGTCTAGGGATTCAAAACTATTCTAGCGCGGCTCTGGAACATATATTTATCGTTTTATTTAGATGCATCATTACCCCTGCTGTTCCAACAGTTTGGTGCAAATTCTAAGATATATAGAAATAGATAAATGGACATTTTAAAGATTATATTGGATAATCCGCCATATCTTTTTATCTACACCCACCACCCGCTTTAACTATAAAATTTACTGATATTTATATGTGCCGTGATGTCAAAAGACATCTTGGGTTGGGTTTGATTGAAATGGGCATTAAATTAATTAAACACTTCGTTAACTTCGTGCTACAATTCTTCTTTATTGGAAACATGAAGATTTCATAGCAGTTACAGTCTGATAATACCCCATAAATGTCTTGCATTTGGAAGTAAATTTACATTGTTTGCGGTTCAGAAAAACATATATATTGCGTTGCTGTGTATGAGGTCGATCGTTATCGTATTATAATATCCCAAAGTGGTTCACATATCTAATACAGATTATAAAACATCCTGTGTGTAACTGCCAGGTTTGAATGTTACCAATGATGCTCTAGAAGCCAGTGGGGGTTTGTGACAATATCGACTGTTTGGGCCAATCTCGGGCCAACTTATCCTCCTTCCCTTTCCTCATGTTATTCATTTTACAAAGTTTTGAATCAGTTTAGCTCAACTTGCAGCAGGTAACTTATTAGCTCGTTTATTGCTAACTAAAATAATACCGACAGAAAAAAATTAATGTACAAATTTATAAACAATTTTAAAATGATAAATACACTAAGTTTTTGTCGGAAATACTTATCTATCTAAATATAAATACTAGCGTATTTCTTTCGGAATTCATATATTTATTTTTTAACTGCACTATACGAGCTACTTTACATTCCTCCAGCTGACTAATCCAAAACTATTCAGGTATTTTTGTGATTTTATAACGACGAAAACATATCAAGACACAGAGCACATGAGCGTAGATTATCAAGTAAAATATAATGGATATTGTAAGCGTAAGCGGACGTATTTCTTTCGGAGAATAAACACAATTTTTATTTTCTTTGTTACTTGAGCAAATTGCTTGTTTTTTTATTTAAAACACTATTATGATGAATTTTTCAGGAACAACTCCCTTATTATATTTATTATTTCCTTTTCATAATTTTTACCGTAAGAAGTATGAATGACGGTAGAAACATAATGGTAGAATTATGTTTCCAAAAAGGAAATCGTGATTCATCGTTAAACACTATAGAATTCTAACAGGAAATATCAATAAACTTCAGTCTCACAAATTCTTTAATCTTAAAAAACACAATGTACATTTCGTTAGCTAAGCTAACATCTTCAGGTGTACATACACGTGTATTGTCTTATGTACACCTGAAGATGTTAGCTTAGCTAACGAAATGTACATTGTGTTTTTGAAGATTAAAGAATTTGTTAGACTGAAGTTTATTGGTATTTCCTGTTAGTTATCAGTATATTTCACAGTGCTCGATTTACCTTCTATTTAATTGACTATAGAATTCTATTCATGCCGTTGGTCCCTGCATTTTAGTTACATTAGTCTGACTTTCGGTATACTCAGGCGTTAAGGATAGACGCAATAATGGCCGGTAGCTACGCCACCCTCACTATCCTTCGAGAATACTACATAATGATGCCCAACTACCAATAGCGTACCGTAGCTGTTACACTAAAATTGTTACCAAATGGATTTTTATTTATGGAGACACGTAAGTCCATTTTTCTGTGTGTTTTATTTTATTCGTCACTTATTTACTCCTGTTTTGTTGATTAAATAGTTATAAATATTATGCATTTTACGTTTCTATCAAAAACTACTACAGATAATCATAAGGACATATTAACAAAAATTGTTCATAATGAACTTCTACATAGAACGTTCTATTAAAAAAAAATATCAAATGATTATGCAGACAATTTGGCAGAGAACAATTTAAGATAGTTAGTCAAAGTTTTCGAAATTTAACAATGAAATTTGAACATTCTGTATATCGACACAGCATGAAATTTGAATGAAAGACAGGAGTTGACTTGCATAATTTGTATATAAATTCGATCAAAGAATTCGGTCTTTCCTTATTTTGTAGTAAACTAAACTGTGAAACAATTAATAGACAAATGTTTTTTTAACAAAAAAAGTAAAATAAGCCTACATGAGCATACTAAAAATTTCAGCAAAATTACCACTTAGAGGGTAGGAATATCCTTAAAGTTGTGAAGGTATGAGTAAAATAAAAAGTTGAGCTATAATAATAATAAATTAATGAATAAATGCAGCCAACAGTAGAAAATTATTGAAACTTATTGCATTTATACATTATCTTCCTCAATCAAGAAAATCAGTTAATCAAACGGATAACTCGAACGAATAGACTTAAATTATTGTATTATGAAATAAAAATATTTAACTTTTCTGTATACATTTAATTCAGTTTGGGAGTTTCATGCAGTCATGCCTCTGAAATGTGTACTATCATGAAAGAAAAAACGTATCTGGAATATTTTCACGTGTTTCATTATGATTTTTTTCTTGTATTTCATATTCAGAACAAGTACCTGTTAATAAAAGTTTAAAACTGTACAAATGAAATTCGCGCAATGCGGAGAGAATTGTGCGGTGTTGTAAAACCCCGAAGTTTAATAGAAAAATTTTTCGACAAGCACACTACGGAGGGGTGTACCGGTAATGTGCCCCATATGCACCTTGCTCTCTGCTTGTTTAGTGTGTTTTTCATTCTGACCGTACTATATGAGTCCGGAAATGTATGTATACCTACCGTTCTATATATCTACTACATATCTACATGACGAATTTCACTGTGATATTTTGATACAAATATTATTGTATAGTAAAACGCAGAGAAGCAAGATGCAATTATATTTCTGTAATTTAATTTGTTCCTTCCCGTGATGCATTCTAGTGTTAGATTTAGTAAAGTTGTAAAGATTGGGTCATCCTTTTTCACCCCTTTCTTTGTATTTATCTTCTCTATTATTTTGTTTGGTATATGCCTGGCGTTAAGTTTTAATTTGCTTCGGCCTGAAATCATTCCGATAATCTCCAATAAGTTCTCCGCGTGCAGTTTCAGTATATTATTTATTATATTCCTTAGTATTTTGTGGGCAATATAAGGAGAGTTATAGTTCTACAATTTTGACATTTTTCTTTATCCCCTCTTCTGTAGATTGGTGTGATTATACTCGTATTCAGAGTTTATCTTAGACTCCGATTTCCGTTCAGCTACAAATACTTGTAGTATCTTAAAAATTATCTACACCAAGAAGAATAAAAACAGCATAATATTGATGTACAGTGTGCCTACTTAATTTGGCGCCATATGGAAAACTTTGTTATTATAAGTTTTACGAAAAAATAGTTATTCTTTATAAAAATATCTGCTTTCGAAAATAATAATATTAAGCATTCACTTTCATTTAAAAACAAAACAAAACAACAATTAAAAACAATTACAAAACATATTAAAATACAATCTCCACTGTGGAATGAATAAACAACAGACTAATTCATTCCGTCCAATCTTCTTGTGACTCCACCTACTATTATTTTTGAGTTTATGTGCAGTTTTCCAGCAGTCCGCATACGGTTGGACATCTCATATATTTATAAAACCATAAAAGGCTAGCCTTTAAATGTATTATGCTGACAAGATGCTAAACCCTCTGTTCGTTAACAAAAGCTAATATTTCTAGAAACAATTCTCGTCGAGTAGTCTTTAGACATTTCATTCTTCCTTCCTATTTCATTGGCAGTTCCCAATGTATTTACAACGCTTTGCGTGTGTGTCTCAAAGGAAATAACACCCACCTACCTATCGTTTTATCAGAAATATATTTTATCTTATAAATTAAATAAACTCATTGCGTTGTGTTTTAATTGCACAAACTGAAATAATAGGTATTTGAAAAAAAAACAGGTAAATAGCTAATATGGATTGCTAACCAATACATTTGTAATGCACTGTTGAGTGGTTATTGATTTCGGTAGATATTTTTGGATCTTATTAAAGATTTATACATTTATACGTGTACTGCAGTATGAAACAAACTTGTTAAGTGTTTTCCTTTTAACAAATTCTGTCTGATTATCGTCTACTTTTATCGTCATAAAATTAATTCAAATTTCAATTACAGTCGTAAATATACTTTTAGGATTTTAAAATTCCAACAACTCAGTAATTTTTTTTACCACTCGAAATTATATGGATCTGTAACGAGAGTCGCATGTCACATGTAAATTACCCTGCATTCATTTTATTCTCACCGATTACGAACGTGCATATATTCCAAATTTAGATGACTGGTTTTTTTAATGCCGTGCAAAACAATTCACAATAATAGGAACAGTAAAGACCGAAATTCACAATAATCATAAAACGGCGGGAAACTATCCTTGTATACGTTTATTGGCACAGCCAATGACATTGGTGTTGTAAGGACCTCGTAAAAGCTTTAATTACGTTCGTTATCTTTATGTACCAATTATATTTATACTGCCCCACACAATCATAGCTGCTAATCCTATATCCCCGATTGCCTTTGTTAAGGGGTTAGGTAGATATAAAAAGACTACGCCATATTTTCGAAAAGATCATTTTTTTTATCTGAGCTATGAGGGAGCATTATGCTGTTTCATTACGACTATACTGCCTTTTAATAGGGTATGAATTTAAGTTCAACGCTTACGCTTAGACACTCAACGAATTATGTGCTTTTTATGATTTCATAAAGTTCATAATTTTATACGGAAATGCGACCGAAACGAGAGGGAAGGAAAAGAGAAATAACATTTTCCATTGCTTATAACTTAATGTCATTACCTCATATATCGTACATTATCTATCTATACCCTACCGTATATATCGGCATTTCGAGAATCTATTATGCTTTTGTATAATTCTAGGACTATTTCAAGAATAGCTATTGAATGTTGATAACAATGGCGACGAGAGCATATATTACTTCAACGAAACAATAACACAATTGAATGTGAAACTTCAATACATTTCAGTTTAGAACTGCTCCACAGTTACTGCAATTATAGGTAAATGAATTATCAGCGATATGAAAGCTTTTTAAATAAAAATCTATTCCCTGAATAAAGCAAACTGTGATTATATCTTGATTTCCGATAAAATATAATACACTTTGTCCAACATAAAAAGCACACTATTTATTTTATTTATGTTTAATTTCCATTAAACCGTTTGACCCATTTTTCCTAACTGTAAAAGCGACGGGATTATATACAGGCACTCATTTGTTCCAGAAGCAAATTATGGATAAATGGAGTTTTCATGTTATTTTAAATCAAAATTTATTAGGTGCTTGAGGTACATACGTGCCCTACAAATATTGAAATTACCTTTTAAAAACATATATTAAAGAGAAATTACTGAAGAAAAAACGCACATCCGCGTACTTGGCTTGAAAATACGGGTATAACTGCGGAGTAGTAGAATGCATTTCGAAATTACCTGCACTTACTCATTGCGGCGCTGATATCAGCGCGTCCATTTCTCATCGGGCACCATTTGTGCTAGTTTAATAACCGTAAGAACCGCAAATTCTCTACGGCCAGTGTAGTAATTACATACATATCCTTCCTTTTTGCGACGCTATCGGGTCGCATACACACTGGCGTAATCTCAGATCGCGTTCAGCAAAATACAAATCAATTACCTCCGTTAAGTACATATGTATGTATGACAAATGGTTTTATAAGAACCGGTTTTCAAAAACTCTTGGAAAATAGACGAAGATTGTATGTAAACTTAATTCGTACTTTATTATGATTATACTAACATAATTCATTTATTTCAGGTTTTTTTTGAGCTATTTCTTCATTAATTCATCAAAAATAAACATTCAAAACAATAATAATTTATGGAAAAATGTTCCGTAGAAAAGTTTTAATACCCTAACAACCACAAATATACTAGAGATATTTTTAAAAATATATTTGACAAATATTTTTCCTGAGAGGTTTTTGAATATATTTTTTATATTTTCTCTAAATATAGATAAAATATACAATTGAAATATGCACTCCATATTTTAAATCAATGTAAATTTGATATTTCTAAAAATATTATATATGTAATTTGCCAGAATGAACTAAAATTGTTTGTAGACAGCAACCTATTTATCTTGGTTGTTTAGGAGCTAAAATAATTGCAGCGAAGTAACTGCTACATGCATCCATTCACACCAAATCAAAAGCAATAATATAATTCATAATCCAGAACGATATATACTTCTACTTTACATGTTCCGCATTATGAATTATATTATTGCTTTTGATTTGGTGTTTGATGTGAATCGATGCATATAGCAGTTACCTTGCTGCAATTATTTAAGGTCCTATGTAATACAATTACCTTTTATGTAAACGGAGATATATTAATAGAAATTACAGCGCTCAACTCAAAAAAAAATGGGAAAAATCACTCCACAGATGGTAGTAAATAATAAAAAAACTTTTCGATGCTGGCCAAGTAAAAAAAAATACACCTACTATAATCCGTCCTTGAAATTTACATGGTAGTATTACATCAACGGGTGAATATTAAGGAAAAATTATCCTTCGAGTGAAATTTTTCTAGGGAAAATTTCCGTATGTGGTGGAATATACCTATGAAATACCCTACATTAAAGTAATTTTTCCCAGAAAATGAAAATTCCGTATATTTCATTAGTTTTACACAATCTTTTGATATACTTTTACCCAAAAAACGCATTTACCTTGCAAAATTACCTCAGTTATAGGACTTTTCCCAGTTTCTCTCTAACAACCTGAAATTTAGCCCAAGTTTTGCACTTTTAAGTAGGTAAAATTCCTTGCTTTCTTTAGAGTAAAAACATCAAACCTCTTTTCAATAAATACCCAGAGATCGCAAAACTTAGTTCGAAAAGTTATTAAAATTCACTTGATCTAAAGCTAATTGGCCCAGATGTTAAGACGATCATTATTTATTATATTTATTATTATACTAAAATTTCTCTTTTGTACTGAAAATGTTTATATCTATCTAGTAATTTAAACATTAGTTTATGTTTCGGATTCTATTTTTTTTATTCTTTTTTAAACACTCCCTTAAAATATACTGCCTACAATGAAATACAAATATTTTCTTTGTTAAATTATTTAAAATTTATGATTCATTTTCTTTTTTTTTTCATTCTTTATTATTACATAATACAACTTATTAAATAATTTACCTTCTTTTTCGATTCTTCTAATTCATTATTTTGGGATGTTTTCTAATACCCTGGGACATGCGTTAATTTACGTTGTTTACATTTTTGTATTATTTTTAATTTTCAAACTTATTTTATAGAATTTAAGTGTTTAGCCATTTAAAACACTGGGACAAAACGACTTTAACATATATTTTACAATCTCTTATCTTCAACTTTTTTTATGCGTTTTGTTTACAAAATTATATATGTTTTAATTGAACAAATTTTAATTCTAACTTGAACCTGACTTGTACCTGACTTGATAGTTTTAGTATTTTTTCTGGTTAGTTATTAGTTTGTTATAAATATTACTATAAGTTATTTATATCACTTTAATCATTAATTGAATTAATATGGTTTTTTATGTAACACATCTTTTATGATAATATACTCAATATTTAAAATTTTAGTTCTTTAAAATTGTAAAATAAAATAAATTTGTGTTTACTACCTATGCATTTATATTACATTTATTAGAAGTAATGCTATATTTATGTGCATAAACTCTTTTCTCAATGTATTATTTGAATTGTCCGATATAAATTTGTTGTTGAATGTTGTTAAATATTTTAACAAAAAAAAATATGTGCATATATATTTTCATTGTAGGCAGTATACTTCAAAGGATTGTTTGAAAAAATATGTTAACTATTATATATAGTCGTTTAAACTTCTACCATATACCAAAAAAAAAAGAATAAAATTTTAGAAAATTGAATAAAAACGGTAAATTAAAACAAAACGAGATTTCTTTATATAAATTATCTATCTATACGCATT
The DNA here is from genome assembly GCA_004143645.1 of Protaetia brevitarsis. Classification (NCBI taxonomy): domain Eukaryota; kingdom Metazoa; phylum Arthropoda; class Insecta; order Coleoptera; family Scarabaeidae; genus Protaetia; species Protaetia brevitarsis. The sequence continues at coordinate 4,357,201 of RXPK01000088.1, forward strand.
TCCTGAATCACTATTCTCCTTATATCTAATCATTGCATATTTATTATAAATAAAGATAGGGACAAATCTTTATTAAAAAAAACAGCTAGTTTCATGGTCATTAGGCCAAAAGAGACTGAATATGTAAAAGATTAATTAAAAAAGAAATCACAAATTTAATAAATATGCCTTTTGCGTTGTGGCTTTTTGCCTTTAGAAAGCCTTTAAGAATGCTAACAGTATGACCAGCAAAACGTCAAAACAAGAAGCAACAATGGGACAACACCTGAAAAACATATTTACCAAGGATTACGGCCATGAAAGCTTACAGCCAGCTAATTACAAGTTTTTTTCTATGTGCTTGCTTATTTACTAATTCTCAAAAAAAAATGTTTAAAATTGTGTACAGTGTAAATATAAACATAATTTAAATAAAAGTCATAATTTTATAAAGCAGATTGATACATATTTTTTTCTTATATGATTTCTTCACCCTTGATTAATTAAATAGGAATAGAAGCCTACATTTTGAGCTGGTATAAACTCATATTTTGTTTTGTATTTTTTTAAAGCCACGTTTCAACGGTAACATCTCTCTTCTACAAGCTAATTAAAATTTAAAACATTAATTACGTAATTATTTTTCTAAAGACAGTAATTGTTCTCTTTATGGAATGTTAACAACATGTATAAATCAAAATCAGTCAATGTTTAAAATTAAGTTAATTAGGAAGCAGTACATTAATGATTTTTAAATTGAATATATAACTATTGCATATTTAGCGAAGTGAAAAGTTTTAACTTCAATAGCAAAATATGTTGAACATTTATGAGTATAAATATTTTTTTGTGTGTCAAAACAGAAAACGTTAAGCGTATACAATAAAATGTATGTTGTGGAAGTAATCAACCTAGGTTCTGGAAATTAATTTAGAATTTAATTTTGTCGTTACGTGCCCACGATAGAGGCATTACCTTTTAGTAAAATCTCTAAAAAACTAATTCCAACTGCGCATCACAAACTTTGATTTAGATAAACAGCAAATAGACAAGAAGGCGAACGTTGCTGCCTATAATCGTTCACACGTTCCTTTCTATGATCAACTGTTGAAATGGGACTAAAACTAAAACCGCTTTTTAAAAATATTTATTAAAATACATCTCTTTGACATCTTTTTATTTTCTCTAGTAATAAATTTAGACCTGTCACAATATACAAAACACAAAAGGAAACCATTTCTTAACCGAACCTTTTTGTCCCAATATTGAACTATTTTCTATCATTTCTTAAATATAGTGTCGTCTTTCGACAACTAAACGCCTTACACTAACTCAAATTACGTTTACTATTGGATCGAATTTCGTAACCCTCTACCGGCTATATATCAAGCACGTACCAGACCTTCCAATATTAAATCTTTAATCCGATGTGCGTTCAACTGGAAAGAATTTATTTCGCAGCCATTCTTAAAATGGATTTAACCCGTAGCTGGACTTTAGAACACACCCGACACTTTTAACCTATCGCCAAGTCAAAACTGTTCAGTATTCCGAAAGCAGATGCGCAAGTAAGAAACGGCCACTAAAAGTGGTCACTGTTCCAAGTTAGGACGTCAAAGACCGTTTAAGCTTCATTTAGCAGAGGCGTTATGGCAAAGTCCGGGAGCTGTCGTTCGTAGTTAGACTATTCTTTGTCAGCCGCCGTATCCGATTTATGAAACGCTTCGGTTCGTTGGCAGATTTAATTTTTAACCCTTCTTCCGCCTTTACCACGCGAATAGAAAGCGGTTTTAATTAAAAGTGAAAGAGTGGACGTCAATACGTGGACAATTTCGGAAGTTAATTTTATATTCCGATCGTGAGCGATGATTGACGATCTGATTTGACGCGTTTACATGGTATTGGATGATTAATTTGCTGTGGTAGAAATTGAAGGAAATAATATAAAAATTGTATGTCTTTCTGAAATCTACCTACACATGTTCCCTATATTAATACCGTCTGTTTACGCCAGTTTAAATTTTATATTTTATTTGAACATTTTTTGTTTTTCCTTTTTTTGTTTTCCTTTTAACGTATGTCAGTTGTTGATATTCACTCGCCGCATACAGTTCGCCGCGTATAGTCAAACCGCAAGTAGTAGATAGTAAATCGCAGTATATTAGTTGATAGCCGCATATAATTGTTTCCCTTCCTTCCTACCCCCTTACCCATTGAAACCCTTTTAATTGTATGTGTTGTGTCACGGTTCGAGACGCGGATGAGTTTAGGTGAGTTTAAGTTGAGTATATATCATTATTTGAACCTATACGCTACATTTTTTGGTCCTTCGAACCGGATCTTTGGTTGCGGTTATATTAATACGTGTACCTAAGTTACCGATTAACTCTATTTTGATTTTCTTAAACATCGTCCGTGTTTTTAAAAAAAACCGTATTTGTTAATTTAATTCGCGGGGTTCGCAGTTTGTATTTGCTATATTTTTCAATATTCAAACAGCACTCGTTTTCAAGGTCATTTGTGGCATGTGTGTTCTGGAGGGAGGCAAGAACTGGGATTTTCTTTTTTGCAGATACTATAGCTTCATCGTTTTCTATTGGTAACAGTTACTTTATTGGTGTTTGTTAGTTGTTTACATTTGAAACTTGATTTCACGATGCCGCTTACCGAGAAGGAAATTTCTTTAAAATTTTTAGAATCAAAAAAGAGGCTTTATTTCTTCGCATACAAAATTTGTACGATATCAGCTTAAAGTGAAATCTCCCATTGCCTTGAAAGAGTTTAAATAAAATACAATATGTTAGAGGAAACAAAATGTGATTTTATTAAGATAGTAGATTCTATTAATGAACTTAAACTAGAACTAGATGATAAATTTGTACCAAATTTTAATCCAATAGATAGTATGTACGAGATTTACTGTAATATCAAAGCCACTGCGAAGCAGATATCAGAAGTTAAATTCGAGAAGGAGGCTGAATCGAATGTCGCGACAGCTGTTGTAAAGTTGCCTAAATTGGAGTTACCTAGTTTTAGTGGTATTATCACTGAATGGCCTGTTTTTTTACGAGACTTTTAAAAGCTTGATACATAATAACTCCGATTTGGACGCTATTAGTAAATTGCATTATTTAATAGGAAAGCTTAGCGGTAAGGCTTTGACAGTTTGTACAGGTGTTCCACTTATCGCGGACAATTACAATATTATTTGGAAAGCACTGGTAGATAAGTATCAAGACAAACGTTCTTTAGCTGCTTCTTATATAGAACAAATTTTGAATTTTAAACCTGCGCATACCGAGTCATCGCATTGCCTTAACGCATTTTTGGAAAAATTTGATACAGCAGTTAAGGCTTTAAAAACCTTAAACATTACCGATTTGTTTGATTTTGTTATATCGCACATTGCACTTTCTAAATTGGATACCGAAACTTTTCGTCTATTTGAGCTATCTCGTACGGGTTGCAAATCGGATATACCGACTTACGAAGAAATTTTAGAATTCATTAGGGAGCAAACTAAGATCTTGTCTCGAACTAATAAAAATGAACCCAATGTTAGTAAAATTAGTAAGCCATCTCTTCAGAAACCGGTTCGTTCATTCCTAATTAATCATTCTAGTAACGCACATAACACGGGTCATAATTTTTGTGTAATTTGCAATAGTCCACATTCAATTTTTAAATGTGATAGTTTTCTTAAGATGGAACCGCACGATAGATATAAATCCGCCAAGGAAAAGAATTTATGCTTAAATTGCTTTAAGCTCTCGCCACAATATTAGTAATTGCCACTCGCAGAAATCTTGTAATTCTTGTTCGAGCCGCCATCATACCCTGTTGCATTTTAAAAGACCGCGTATTGGAAAAGACATACCACAGAATAACATTGTCACTAAATCGCCCTCGCAAGAGGATACACCGCAAATCGCAACTACTAGTAGCTTTTGTTCGACTGGTGATGATACGCGATTGGTTGATAGTGCCGCGTACACTATTTTGCTGTCTACCGCTTTAGTTGGAATCTCTACGCCTCTAGGAAACCAGACTATACGAGTGTTAGTTGATTCTGGAAGTATGTCGAATTTCCTAACTTTAAATTGTTTGCAAAAGGTTAGGATTACCGCTCCGCAAATTTGAATCCTCTATTCAGGGAATTGGTAGCTACGAAAGACCAGTAAGAGGTCAGGTAGATATAGTTGTTAATTCGCTTCGCCACTCTGGATTTGTTTATGCAATTAATGCTTTGGTAATTGATAGTATTACTGATAAATTGCCCGCAAAAAACGTAGATATCAAAATGTTAAGATATTTAACGCAACTTCCATTAGCAGATCCTTCATTTGATACGCCCTCCGAAATACACGGCATACTGGGTGCCGAATTATTTGCACAATTATGGGGCATACAAAGATCGTTGGTCCAATTAATACACCAACTGCACTTGAAAGTACTTTGGGTTATATCGTTTTGGGAAAAGCACCTGTTGTGTCTCGGGGTGATATAGTTCCGCGAAGTTTTTGTACATTTGTAGAACCGCTGGAGGTGTCGTTAAACAAATTTTTCGATTTGGAAGAAGTTCCGCCTACCAACGCGATAAGTACTGATGATTTGAAATGTGAAGCGATTTTTTCGTCCACATGTAAACGCGATAGTGTTGGTCGTTATATTGTTTCTTTGCCCTTTAAGGAGAGCCCTACAAACTTAGGCGATTCATACGCTATAGCTAAGAATAGATTTTATGCCTTGGAAAGAAAATTTGAAGCTTTACCGGAATTTAAGAAACTGTATTCGGATGTTATGCAGGAACATATCGATAGAGGTTATATGACTTTAATTGCCGAAGATGACGTTTCTCAACCAAATTACTTTATACCGCACCACGGTGTATTTAAACCTGAGAGTACAACCACACCATTACGCATAGTTTTCGATTGTAGTACCAAAACGACTAGTGGGAAATCTCTCAATGATATCTTATATACTGGTCCGAAGTTACATAGCGATGTTATGACAATTCTCTTGAATTTTAGATTAATGCCAGTTGCAGTAACTGCTGATTTAAAAAAGATGTTTCATCAAATCCTCGTTGCTTCTGAGTATAAACAGTTTCAATTGCTTCTATGGAGAAGTGATTCTAAACAATCGTTAAAGATCTATCGTTTTAATCGCGTTATATTTGGCTTGAGATCTTCACCCTATTTAGCTTTGCGTATTATTAAGCAGCTAGCGTCTGATGAATATAGTGCATTTCCATGGCAGCGGAAGTAGTATTGAGAGACACATATGTTGACGATTTTATTGGTAGCGTGACAGACGTACAAACAGCCCAAAATTATATCGCGAATTGGTACCATTGTTCAGGGCCGGGGGCTTTGAAATTGTTAAATGGTGTAGTAACTCCTCTGAATTTTTGGAACATATTCCAAAAGAACATTGTTCACCGCATATTGTTGAATTTGATACTAGTGATACGTCTAAAGTCTTGGGTTTACAATGGAATGCAGACGCTGACTCATTTTCATATACAGTTAACGCAGGCAAGAATAAGTGTACCAAGCGCAACATGTTGTCAACAATAGCACGAATTTACGATCCACTTGGGTTGGTAGCCCCTGTTACGCTATTCGCAAAGCTATTGATTAAAGAATTATGGTTGCTGAAATTACATTGGGATTCAGAACCTCCTCAATCCGTTATTGAGCTGTGGACTGGATTTTGCGACGAATTTTCCGTGTTGCAAGATTTCCAAGTACCTCGCCACATTTCTATATTTCCAGAGTCTACGGTGGTAATCGCTGGATTTGCTGATGCCTCTGAAAAGGCTTATGGCGCAGTTATCTACGCTCATGGTGTTTTGCCTAATTCTAGTGTTAAAGTTTCATTAGTTTGTGCTAAATCAAAAGTTGCGCCAGTGAAAACGGTGTCAGTGCCTAGATTAGAACTTTGTGCGGCTTATTTATTAGCTAAGTTGTTGAATTTAGTGATAAATACCTATAATACGCGCATTAGTATTAGAAAGATTTACGCATTTTCTGATTCTTTGGTGGCCCTCAGTTGGATAAAGGGTTCGCCACACCGTTGGAAACACTTTTGTTGCAAATCGTGTTTCTAAAATTCAAGACATTATAGAACCGCAATTCTGGAATCACGTTAGTGGAACGAAAATCCGGCCGATTGTTTATCAAGAGGATTAACGCCCAAAGCTTTAGTAAACCACCCGCTGTGGTTACATGGCCCTACTTGGCTTTCTGAAACAGAAGAGAGATGGCCCATTGAAGAATCTCAGGAAGAATTCAAAACTTCGTTAGAAGAAAAGCTCAACGCTTTTTACGCAAAAACAGAAGGTTCATTTGAACACCCACTTTACGACTTAATTTGTAGGATGTCTTCTTGGTCCAAATTATTGAACGCCACTGTATATGTTTGTCGATTCTTGAAGAAGTTGCATAGCAAAGGTCCTATTACTGTAGAGGACTTGAACAAAGTCGAAAACATTTTGTTACGAGTAGTCCAAATGAAGCATTTTCGTTGTGAATTGTTGCATTTGGAGAAAGGGTTCCTGTCCGCAAATATAAGAAATTTAAATCCATTCGTTCATGATGATTTAATTCGAGTAGGAGGTCGTTTGCGTAACGCCCCGTTAGATTTTGATCAACAGCATCCTATCTTATTGCAAAGAATGATTCGTATGTCAATTTAGTCATTGATCATTATCACCGCAAGAATTTTCATACAGGCCCGCACTTGCTTCTATCGCTACTAAGGCAAAAATATTGGATAATTTCTGGACGCAGTATAGTTCGCAGAAGAATAAAGCAATGTAACCTATGTTTTAGAAGAAATCCTAAACCGACATACCCTTTGATGGCTGATTTACCATTACCGCGTGTTACACAAGCTAAGCCGTTTCTGAATACGGGGATCGATTATTCTGGACCCTTTTATATCACAATGAGTAGGAGAAGAGGAGCTAAAAGTCAAAAGGCATACATCTGCTTGTTCGTTTGCCTCGCTACGCGCGCCGTACATCTAGAGCTAGCTTCTGATTTGTCGACGGATATCTTTCTAGCAGCATTTAAACGCTTTTTAGCCCGTCGTGGTCCATGTTCCACGATTTATTCGGATAATGGGACTAATTTTATTGGTGCTAAAGCCAAATTGGACGAAATTTACAAGTTCGTTGTTTCGGATGAGTATAATTCTACTATAAGTCAAGAACTTACTTCGTTACGCATTCGATGGAAATTCATACCGCCTAATGCACCTCACATGGGAGGTATTTGGGAAGCGCAAAACAAAAGTGTAAAGACGCATTTATCTAAGGCTATTGGTACGCAAATTTTGACATTTGAAGAGTTTGCAACTGTGCTAACGCAAATTGAAGCCTTGTTAAATTCTCGCCCGCTCTGTTGGCTTAGTTCTGATCCCGCAGACCCGCTACCGCTAACGCCCGCACATTTTTTAACGTTTACCCCTCTGCCGTTTTTACCGGCTATTGATGTTTTAAGTCAACCGATAAACCGTCTTACGCGCAAAGAATTCTTAGACAAGTTAGTCCAATCGTTTTGGAATAGATGGCATTTAGAATATTTGAATACATTGCAGGTTCGCCAAAAATGGAATACTTTATCATGCCCTGTTAAAGCAGGGATGGTTGTACTAATTAAACAAGACAACGTCGCTCCTCTTCAGTGGCCTTTGGGGGTAATTGAAGAGGTATTTCCCGGTGCGGATTCCATCGTGAGGGTAGCAAAAGTTAGAACAAAAAACGCGGTTTATCAGAGGCCAGTGGTTAAACTGTGCCCTTTGCCTTTGCAATGAGATTTGTTGTGGTTGTTGCGTCGCTTCAGAACATCTCATTTAGTTTTACTGATTTTTTTTTTTTTGCATCTTGTGCTGTTTGAAATTGATTACATCACTTTCAGGCCGGGGGGATGTTTACGCCAGTTTAAATTTTATATTTTATTTGAACATTTTTTGTTTTTCCTTTTTTTGTTTTCCTTTTAACGTATGTCAGTTGTTGATATTCACTCGCCGCATACAGTTCGCCGCGTATAGTCAAACCGCAAGTAGTAGATAGTAAATCGCAGTATATTAGTTGATAGCCGCATATAATTGTTTCCCTTCCTTCCTACCCCCTTACCCATTGAAACCCTTTTAATTGTATGTGTTGTGTCACGGTTCGAGACGCGGATGAGTTTAGGTGAGTTTAAGTTGAGTATATATCATTATTTGAACCTATACGCTACACCGTCTGTAATAAAAATTTCAAAATTTCCTATCCGAAACGAATTTGAATGAACAAAAAGGCTTTACAATTTATGAAGAAAAAAAAACATTAATCTACTGTTAATGTTTTAAAAATATACAATTGCCAAATGAATAATTATGCTACTTTGAAACAAATTACTTTTTAACCGTTAAAGAGATACAAGAAACACTGTCAAAATATAATTTTCTGAAACAAGTACAGTTTCAACGACATATTAGATACTGTCATTTTTAAAGATCACACTTTTGAAGATTTTATCAGAAAAATACATGTGGCTTCAGTTACCAACCCGCGTTCGCTGCATAGTGATATTTGATATGTTTATACAAGAAGTTTCAAAATGCAGATTCTAATTTTATTTGAGAATTGTAAACGTACCGAATATCTTTATATTTATACACTGTTTTATAAGCTTTTATTTGATCTACGTTAAATAAGGCAGATTTGTGTTTTTTTTTTTAAATGGATATATATTGCTATGATATTTAAGATATGGAATCTATTTTTAAGGCATTCACAACAAAGTTCTAGACTAAAGGAACAAGTAATTCAAAAGTGAGGCGTGTACTCAGTTGCCTACTCTACAGGCGAATTATGAATTTGTTAAAGATAGTTATTTAAAATGAATAATATTAGCATTAGGTGCTAAATATTGCTTTATTATGATGTAAACTTTATTTTATATGTTAATTCAAACTGACCTGGTATCCTTTTTATGTTCGTTATATTTTTGCTCGAAGAGATTTTTCAATCTCCGGGATGTTCTTATTTCAACGTTTGGCGTATTCCCCTCAAACTATAGAAAATAACGGTATTTTAATGTCGGTTAGCTTTATCTTTCAAAATTCAGGTTGGTCGACCTGTGTGATAACAATCGAAGGCTGTTGACCGTTGAATATGATTTGAATTCTCATTCTGTTGGTAGCTACCAGACACGACGGTTGTCTTAATCTTCCTATAACGTTTTTGCCACAATTTAAAAAAATTTATCAAAGTTCCAAGAAGTTTTACCTAAAAAAAGTATCGATACAAATCCTGTTTATTAAATCCATATCGAATACCTGAATTTGCCAAGAAAATATCCTATAAATATCCTACGAAGACTTCCCGACCAGATTTGCCTTTCCAAGCCATTAACAGAGACCGGGGGCCCGTTCCTTTAGAAACTGCAGTCCAGTGCCCGAGATTGTCAAGCGTCGTGTCCTGTTCAAGTTAGTATCTCCTTAGAATCACCTCACCTAAAACAGAACGGAATTAATTCAGTTCCCTTTCAATTTTAATCAGAAACTTATATTTTTGTGTAAATTATTTCACCATACGATAATTTGGGGGTTAGTTTATAAGAACCGCCATTTAGTTAGTATTTTAGTAAATTTTGTATGTAAGGGTTGTATAAAAATATCACCGAATTTGATATTTTGATAAAATAGCTATCTTTAACAAATAACGTAAATAATAGATAATCGTTTGCTATAAAAATTTAGTATTTGCCGTTTACAGATAGATGGCGCCGTTATTTATTTGATATTTAATTTATTATATGACGTTTCCATAACCTCATTAGTTTTAAAAATGCCAGGAGAGTTTGAAGACGTGTTTTTGTATTAAAGATTGTCTTATATAGTATTTTCTGATTCCATTTTACGTATCTTGTTGTCATTAGAGTCTCAATTGATAAGGAAACATAGCATTTGGGTAATAAATAAAGATTTAAGCTTGTTTTGATTTGAAACGTTGTTTTTTATTGTACAGTAAGTGTTTACATCGATTTTCGATAATTACTTATATCAAAATTTAATAAACCGAGAAAGGGCTTTGAGGGTGCGCCTGTTAGGTGAGACTGCCTATTCGTTAATAAGCGTCCGGAGTACGATTCTGACAGACGATCTGATCCCCTTTGAAGCGTCCCGTGCCACCTAGCAGGTAGGAAGTCACTTTCCACAGTTTTCTTGCGCTTACTTAGAAAGGTCGCTGGGTGTATTGAAACCACTAATTTATTTAATTTGATTTTTATTAAAAAAAAAAATAATAAAAAAAAAAATCGTAAACGGACAAGATAAATAAAAATAATATAAATTTGAATATAATATTAAATTAGTATTGAACTATAAAAATAAAATTTTAAAATCCCGGGCATTGTGTTCTGAAAAACAGAGCAATATATACATATATTGCTATGAAGCCAGGGGTATGGAATATAAAGTAGAGTCATTTAAAACAGGTTTCAAAGCCAAATGAAGAAAGTAATTGAAAGTTGAACCGCGTACTCGGTTACCTACTTTACAGGCAAATTTTGAATTTGTTAAGAATCACTATAAAAATGGACCATCTTACCAATAGGTTCTAAGTATAGCCTTAATTATAGTGTAAACTTTATTTTCTACGTTAATTCAAGCTTATCTGGTATATTTTTAGGTTTTTATTATATTTTGAGCGGGGAAATTTTTCATTCGTCGGGATATCTATTTGGTAACTTTTTCTGTATTCCCCTCAAACTAGAATAAATAATGCTATCTTAATATCAGTTACTGGTATTTATTCAAGTTTAATGTTGGCTTGCCTGATAGTGATAACAATCGAAGGCTGATTACTGGTAATTTAGTTTAAATCCTCGTTCTGCCTGTGGCCACGAAAGACGGCGGTTGATATCAAACTTCTCTAACGATTTACTACCACACTATCAAAAATATCAAAGTTCCACGAAGCGTTTACCTAAAAAAGTATCGACATTACTCCTGAATAATTTAAATCCTTACTTGTACCTGTAAAATTGTCGAGAATTTCCTATAAAATTTTCTACGAAGAATCCCGGCTAGAATACCATTTCATGCTATTGACCGATACGGGGACCCGTCGAACCGATAATCTAACCTGTACCCAGAGAATTGCTTGTCCGTCGCTTAGAGTGTGCCAGCCGCAGTCAAGTTAATATTCCATCAAGTATATCCCACCTAAAAAAGAAAATAATTAATTAGTTTCAGTTCAATATAAACCAGAAATAAGATTTTTATAATTTATGTTCACTATACGTTAATTTGGGGTTAGATTTATATGAACCGCCATTAGTTTTAGTTATTTTAAGAATTTTTAATATTCAAGGGTTGTCTTCAAAAATCACTGTGGTGGTCTCTGATAAAATAGTTATTCTTAACAAATATCGGTAACCCAGATTATTGTTCCCTAATAAATTTAGTTTTTGCTCTTCACGGGTAGATGGCTCTGAATTTTAAATTTATTCTTTTTATTTTGACGTTTGTTTAATCTCATTAATTTAAAGTGCCAGGAAAGTTTGAACACGTATTTTTGTATTAAATAAATTGTTTTATATAGTATTTACGATTCCAACATACGTACCTGTGATTCAAGAGTCTCACAAGTGGTAAAACACAGCGTTTTGGCAAAGAAATAGAGAGTTAAGCTTGTTTTGTGTTGAAACATTCTTTTATTTGTACGTTTGGTGTTTTTACAACGACATTTGATAATTACAATTTTTCAAATTTTAATAATCCGAGAAAGGGCTTTGGGGGCGCCCCAACTGCCTATTCGTTAGCAAGCGTCTGGTTTACTGCTTTGACAGGCGATTTGGTGGTCCTGGAAGTATCCCCTGCCACCAACAACAGGTAGAAGGTAATTTTCACAATATTCTTTTACTTATCAGAAAGGTCGCTGGGTGGATCAAAACTACTATATTATTTTATTTTTATTGAAAAAAAGAGACAAAGAAAAAAAGTTGTAGACATTGTTACAAATAAATTGAAAAAAATATTTAATTGTGCTGGACTAAAGAAAATTAATTATTTTGAAATCCCGAGCATTTTGTTTTCAAAAACAAAGCAATATATTTATATACCTCAAATAAATAAATAATAGTAAATGATGTACTTATTATTATTTATAATATCTAAGATAGAAATATTGAAAGCTATAGTTGTTGCTCACCACCAGAATCTGCCACGACAATTTTATTATTAATATGTACAAAGTCGGCAAATTTGTTAATGGATAAATATAGTTTCCGGTAAGGGTGCCAAAAGAATGAAATAAGCAATTCAGTGCTACTTTTTGGAGATAAAAAATATTGGTGAAATTTAAATTTTATTTTTATTTTTTCTTATATTTAGTTATTCGAAGATATTTGGTTTTTGTTTAATTTTTACCATACGTTATAACTTTCTTAAAAAATTCGAAATGTAGTTTACATATATTATTATGTTTGACATACATTTTTTATTTAAAATTTAGAATTAAAATCTATTTTTTTTTATATTTCTCCAACATTTTTAATAATGCGTCGTATTTTTTATTTTATTTTTTTAAATAGCAAATTTCACTGGCTTTACGAAAATATATAAGGCTGTTTATTTTAAACATTAAGCAAGGTTTTACGCCTATAAGAATTTTTATTTTTAATATGCATACATATATCTAGCGAGCTATAGATACAATAGATGCTTGGAAAAGGGAATTTACGGAATACACAAATATTCTACTAAAATCTACAGAATCGATGTTCTGTTGATAACAGGGGGAATATCTTTTCTCTGGAATATCTATTATATGAGCAAATGTAAAACTAAATAGCCGCAAAATATCATATTTTCTGCACCGTTTGAATATAGGAACTAAATAACCTATATTTCGAAGAGACCTTTTCCACACATCAGTCATATCCATGACACGCAAATATCTAATAGAAATTCAAAAACTCAATACCTAGCTTAAGATGTGAAGTAAACGTAGGAGTCTTAGATATTTTTGTAAACCCCCAAAAATTCGTTATTTTTTAAAATAATGCCATGACAGAACTACAAATTTTCGAAAAATATAAAAAAAAAACGTTTTTTCAGTATATTAAAAACAGTAAGATAAATGGAAAATTGATTTTACCCCTGTTTTTACCTCTAAACCAGCCCTACGCTATCTCATTTTGTCATATCTACACTGCAAAGTGTATTTACCCATTATTTGCATCGCATGTCTGTACATAGTACAAAAAAATTAAGAACAATTAATATGCTTCACGTATTGAATCAGAGGTCTGCTGGCATTTCGGATTTATAAGGGATGGTATGGTAATACCACGGCTAAAAGCATTCCAAAAGTACGACAGCCCTTCGAAGAAACAGCATTACTGGAATACAAGGAAGGTTGTAACGAGTTGACCGTTAACAACTGAAGAACATAAATTAGGTGTATCTGCTACTAATTTAGCGTTTACACTAAAAAAACCCTGCAAAAGGGAAACTACGAAAGCACGCTATATTATCCTTACAGTTTCTGTATGCATCAAGAGGTTTGTTTACAGAGTCATCTGAATCGTATTGTACTTTGCAATTTATTTCTACAAGAATAGATGTTAAACCAAATTATTTCTTTTACAATGCTTTTGGTGAAGAAGCCACCTTTAATTATTTGTGTAGCCACTTAACCTAAATTAAAAAGTGCAGTTCTATAAGAATCGATTTATATGTGCACGAACTATCGATCGTAGGATTAGTAATTTAAATGTAGTAAACAACCATTGTGTGTGAATTGGAGCTCCACAAGTCTTTGATTATTTATGCAACCGAAACTACAAATACTACGTAACGAGCAATGCGTAATTCAGAATTGTTCGCAAATAATTTTTAATTACTGTTTCAGTACACTGTACGTTCGATTAGATTAATAATCGGATATTTGTGAAGCTTAGATTCGCATTTAATTTGCTAAAGATGGCACATTAATCTGCCAACTTGCCAATCTGTAAAAACTTACGTTTCATTCATGTTGGAATCTTATATTATTCGTTTATTCCTTTGTTTCTGTGTAATTTATTCCTGCATTTTATAAAAATTGTTTTACAAGACTTCCGTAGTTTTTAAACTGCGATGCAATAGAAATATGATTTCAAAATATAACTGAACAATAGAAAGTGTAGAAAATATGTGCATATAATGTGCAATAACTCGGAAATGGCTTTTTTTAATACTTTTGTTTTACGGTTAATCATTCGTTCTTAAGCGGTATATGTATAAAAAAGGTATGACAAAGTTTCGCTGCTAAATATAACTTGTTGAAGTTAAGGACTACCTTTAACTTAAAAAACTTTTTGAATATTTTTTACATTTTTTGACGTATTTTACTTTTAATACCTACACACTCTATGGCTAAATTTCATATAGATAACTATGAGTATGAGATTAAGTAAATAAACTTATCTTAATGAAATAATTGAATATATTACCGTTAAAAGTAGGTACAAGTTTTATCATTTCATTTATATTTTACTTTGTATGTAACACTTGTATGAAACAATTTTCTTTTTATATGAAATAGCTTTTATCCGAGGCCGCAGTTTAAATATATGTACGTGGTTTTCCTACCGTTCCCTTGTGACTAAACTTCCTAAACTACGATACATAATGCTATCAACTATACAGAACTACAATATCTTAATTCTCTGAGAGTTGCTACCAGTTAGATTCTGTATTATTATAATATGCTACCTACACTATATGAGAAATTTTTGAAGTTTTGGAAATGCAGTCATGTTACACAAATATGGGCGCATGTGGGCGTACACTTACATTACTGATTAATGAGAAAAATGTAAAACCATCAATGTTTTAAAAGATATTTAGATTTATAACGCAGCTGTGTATGTAGTGTTGGTTTCACCTTGTCCAACATCTACCTTGATATGCATTCTATCTGCACACCATGGGATCGTTGCACTACAAATGCAGATGTCTGTAACAACAAATAGTGTGAAATGCCCACATTTTATAAACATAATCTGAGGTTCAGATTTATTTTGCAAAATTGGATCAAAGCCGTTAATGCTGCGGACGAAGTCCATCGCCACAGTCGAAATCAATTACACTCCATAAACATTCAGGACAGATAGTAACGGACCCTTTGTTGATGGTGCACAATTTCCGTTTTAAATAAAATTTACAACCACGATTAAAATAACACGGGCACATATTACCGAATTCGATCAAAACCTTTAATAATAGGGGCGTAATTTGTCGCGCAGTAGATAGCTTTTACACAAAAATCAATTGCACTCCATAAACCTGCAAAACAAATAACGGCCGAACAAACTTTTTACTGACGCTGCAAAAATTTTCATACTAAACATTTACTGACATGTTCAAATAGGTACTACCTTTTATGGATTAACGGTGGAACATTATTCCCCACTATCAATCGATTTAAACACGGATAATTGGTAAACGATACAAAATTATCAGTATTACGCAACATATAAATACAGTGTTTCGATTACGTAAATGAATTATTATTTTGGAAATTGCAATCACTTTTTCAATGTTATTGCAACAGGCTATAAATAACATATTCGTAGAAACAAAAATATAAATACATAACAAAAAGAAATAAAAAATAAAACAAAACATTCTCATTAAAACATTACACTATAACTATTCTTTCTTCTCATCGAAGAATCCTCCTTTGGCTTTCAATACAACCCGAACCACTCGTGGCAAGCACTCTGTTAATTTTGTCAGAGCTTCCTGGGATATATTGTCCCATAAATGTGTAAAAATCACCACAGGTGCTTTTTCGAAGTCGGGCAAACGTTCCTTACTTGCCTGCCCAGCTCATCCGACAGCAATTCGACGGGGTTCAAATACGGACTCAGGGCATGATTTCCAAAACATTATCCTCTACTTGAGACGCGAGATAATCTTTGCACCGTGCCGTGTGTTTGGAGTCGTTATCATGCGCAAACACGAAATTCTCCACAATCAACCGCAATCCTGACGTTACAATTTTTTTTCCAATATCCGTCTATAATTTTCTTTGCGCACAATGCCGTCAATTTTTACCAGATCTCCGGTCCCCGCAGTGCTAAAATAACCCCAAACCATAATTGAACCACCGCCGTGTTTTACTGTGGGAAGGACAGAATCGCGCAACATTCGCTCGTCCTTCGTGCATCTGACAAAAACCCTGCGATTCTGCCCAAACACTTCGAACTTGGGCTCGTCAGTCCAAAGAACGTTTCTGAAATTTTCTGCGGTCCAATTTTTATGAGTTTCGGGCCACTGTGATCGTTTTTGGCGGTTCACACGACGGAGCAATGGTTTTCTTTTTTTACCGCAACGCGACCGAATAAACCAACTGCCCTTAAGCGGGGTTTAGTTGTTGTTAAAGACGTCGGTCGTTCGCGCTCCCTATTCATTTCTGCTGCGATTTCGGGCGCCGTAAATGTCTCTTACTCAACACTTTAAGGTGTCGATCTTCCGCGAGCGTTGTTATCGGTGACGGACTTTTCCAGTGTTCGAATGTTCCGGTGTCTCGGTAGCGACGAATAGTATAATGGACTATAGATTTTGTCACTCCTAATTTTTCTACTATTACACACACACTTTTCTACACTTATCGGCTTTCTTTCGGTATTTTTTAAATACTATTTCCGCAAAACTCGCAATTGAACAACCGTATCGTAACTGGCTTACTAATAGTATAATTCATAACAAATACGGTATCAATTATTCCCTGCTATAGCGGGAGACCTTTAGGAGGCAACCACGTGAAATTTTACGACCCTGTCGACCCACCCCCTATTGTAAACATGCTTGTCGGCGTTCCTTTAAATATCCGTCGTAATTGTTTTATTACCTGCTATTAGGATAAATTAAATTTTCTCTTTAATATCTCTTAATTGTTGTAGAAATTTTTACAATAATGTTAAAAGTATTAAATATTGAAAAAAATGGATTTTTAAACATTATACTAGTTGTTCTAACATCAATGACCGGTAGTGTATATACATTCAGTAGCACGAACTATACCCACACTGCACAAAAAGCACTCCACAAAATCTGCAATCAGGTAAAGATACTTTTGCCGTATATAATTACATATTGCGATTCAACATTGGACCACAGGTATCGAATATACTCTTCAACATGGCAAAGTAATGTGACGATCATATACAGTAACAGTAATATTTGGCACTCCAGTTCAAATGCTCAGTCACATCCACTTGTTTAGCCCCGGCCGCAATTAAATACGAATACAAAATATTTCTTTGTTGTTAATAAATCTGCATTTGTATAAATTACTGTTGTAAATACTTAGTGATAAAGAATTATTTATTAGATGCCAAGAAAAAAAAACATATCTGACAGAAACGGTTCAACAAGCATACTTCTTCCTTATGAAAAAACAATACAGCTTTGACTTAGAACTTTGTCGGGGTAGTAAAGCATGTTTATTCGTTAGGTACAATTAATGCTCAATTATTTAATTGAATATAAGAAATGAAAATACTTGAAATTAGTAAAATATATTTTCAGTTTAATAATTTACCTAAAATCGAAATAAATAATTGGATTAAGCATATATGAGACTACTAGCTCTCGTCGACAGTTTTGTCCGCATGAGCTTTCTTAAATGTGAAACTACACGCGTTAGAAATTAACCAAAGTTCAAGGATATTATGAGGTTAAAAATACAGTCAAAGCCATTGCGTGACAGTTGTCCACAGCATTGTGATTGATTCGGAGGGATCAATCCGCCATGGTGCGTAGGAGTCGTCATTTTGATGATTTCAGTCCCTCTAAAATATTTGCTTGATAAAGAGTTAAGTATTTTATAGACGTATCTGCCATTGCATAATCTTACATTTCTTAATTCTAATGTTCACTTTGATAATTGCACAATACTTATTATTTAAACAACTTTGGGTTTGTTAATTAATCAAATAGGGAATAACACAATGATATGATTGCCTTGATTAGATTTTTTTTATTAATATATAGCTTATAAAATTAGTTATTGTTAATCCTCCAATCTCACAATCTTTATAAAAATGGCAAAGATTGCATTATTCTAAACAATCCTCAATAATGAAACAGTAATTTCTAAATTAGTTGAAATTTACGTAGTAAACATTTGGTAATAAATAACATTGAGAGCAGAAAATGCATTCCGTCAACCACCATCATTACTTTGTTGGAAAAATATTATTACATTAACAACATTTTTAATCAAACAAAGAAAAATGTTGACAATATTTTGTTATTTTAATTTAATCGTAGTTAGTAAATTTTTAAACACATTTTTAATTACTTTAACAAAACTAGTTCTATTAACGTAACTATAACACATTTTGTGAAATGTTAAGTTAACCAAAATTTTAGTTAATATTATCGGAAAACCGTATAATGAAGGCAACCATATCGTTTTATTAATTCAACAAAGCCAATGGCTTCACGTGTAGAACAGTTTTCTCCCATATAATAACAAATACGCTAAATATATGTATGCATTTCAGAAATCGCTGTAAAGATGGCGCGCCTTCTATTTCACACCAGTAATGACACCTCAAGGTCATAAAGCACAACAGTCATAGTTATAAAATATGAATCTAATGTATTTACCAGTCGAACATTCAATAGAAGCTGCGAACATTAAAGCAGCTACTGGTTTAGTGGAATGACAGTGATGTCAATAAAACTGCTATTTTTGAGAGTTAATAGAATGAGAAATACATGCCATCTTACAGATATTTTACACTACATAAGGTTTAAATGTACAATACCATGACACCTGAACATTTCCCCTTGCAAAGCGAATTGAAAAAAGCTCATATAGCTTGCTGTAACAACAAAATTGCTTCTGTAACACAGCAGAAATTGTTGTTTTGACATAACGTTTATTTATTTCAACTTAAATTGTTTATTTAACCTAACAATTTCCGCTGTTTGTTTTTAAGAATTCTTTTGGTAGATTTAACATGAAATTATTATTACATTATTTTATTATATTATTTTTACCCCGAACACTTATTGCCCTAACAATATTGAATGTTTAAAATAAGCTTGTCTTGATTGTTAAAACAATGCTAGAAATATTGTCAAATCTACATAATTATTTAACATTTATATTTTGTTATTTTAACAAACATCTTTGTTTGACTATATTTAACCAATTTTTTTTTTGGTTAGATTTCTATTGTTTTTTGTTAATTTAGCACATCTTGTCTCAGTGTACCTAAAGCCGACGCTTCAAGAAAAGCATTAACATCAATCTTAAGAGTTGATTCAAATAAAGTTTCTTTATGTCAAACATATTTTTCTCAAAGATATCTTTCTTTTACTTTACTTCCTTTTTTGCTTGACAAGGAGGCACAAAGAGAATTATAAACGGAAATTGTTTTCTAAACCATATAATATCAACAAATAGACAGAACACTTGCCCATGCCCACGCTCTTCAAAACAGCACAACAAAAATACATATATTTTTATGTGAGTGAAAAATGCATATTCTACCAATTTCTATTTACCTCAAAACCAATAACACATTTCTTGTTGTGGTTTATTTTATTGAACTATTAGTAATATATTTTATATAATATATAGATTTTGACGAACAGTTTAGTTGAATAAATCCTAAAATTCTCGGGTTGTTCCTACAACTATTTAACCCCGATTAAATAGCCGTTTTTCATGCACAAAATAATTGGGTAAATGTTCAGTATTCATTTGTAATAGTATAATAAAAGATAAAATAGCGCTTTGAAATGCAGTTAATCATACACAAACAAATTGGTAATTTGAATTCTCTTCCATTTTTATATTTTACTGCTTGTTATTAGGAATAAATTAAGATTAAATTGTCAACGATTATTCTGACATTTATTGTGCCAGTATTCTGCCAATTAACATTTCTAATGAATGAAATTTTGAATTTTTATTTTTTTTTTTGTCTTACTATTAATGTTCTAAAACCTCTGGCCCATTCCTCTTACTTTTAAAGAAATCCATTAGTCAACCTTTAACTGAAAAATAAATTGCAGGTTTGCCTATCAGATATTCAGCTATTACTACTGAACTTTCTTAAACTTTGTAATTACTAAGTCACATTTTTCACTTCACCCGATATAAATCAGAGTCAACCATTTAAAGACTGATCTAACGGCGGCCCGCGCGGAATGCTAGGAAGTTATAATTAAAAAACATAACTCTCCATAAATCCATCCCATGGCTTGAGAGGCAGAACTCTTCTAGACCAGCGTGGAGAAGCGTTATACATCATTCTAGGGGAGTTAATTAGGGCGACTAAGGTAACGGTATTAGAATTATGTTCTAGTGATAGGGGAAAAGGTAGGCCAGCACTAGCCGTGCGCTGTGTAATTACACCTGCTAGGAAACTGATGTATGGACAGGTAATTTCCATTCTGATCCGACGAAAATTCTGAATGTAAATACAATGTCCGTATTTAAAATTTAAAGTGGATGATAAATTTTAATAACGTAGTTTTAATTCGTGTTTGTATTAATGTATTCAGGAACATTAGCATCAAATGTTGTAGTAAACCGTAAAAAGCAATATTTCATACGTTATAACAAATGGTAGAAACCGAATAGCAAAAACAAAAGTCCTGGAAATGGCAAATCTTGATATTGTGAAAAAACAAAATAAACAACAAAACTGGAAGAATTATATCATTTTATATAGTATACTGTTAAATAAATTATAAAATAGAAACAATATCCAGACTGCTTTCTTTCTCAAACTACGAAAACTATATAACATAGAGAAAGCGTTAGACAAAATTTAATTAAAGTATACTATTGTCTACTGCAATTGTACCGAAAGAAACGGAGAAATGAAGGCGGCATTACTTACAATTAGTATTGTAGTATTTATGTATTTATCATTTCTTAGCTAGGTTTTCCACTTAGATATCTCTTGTTCATTGTTTAGTATCGTCTACTTGATATTCGTATAACTCACACTGAGAAAACTACTGGTTTTAATATCAATAATCCACATTTATTGAGTAAAATTTCATCGATAGAACGAAATGTGTCATTGTTGTGATAAAATATTATTTACAATCGTTGATTAAGCAATAACAGGATTCATTAATGAAATAAATTCGTTCAACTCCTTCTTTGGACCAATTTTAATGTATTATTTCATGTGAACAATTATTTCTCTCAGTGCTTTAGAACCCACTTTCGGTTCAGTGTATATCCTTAATATTTTATAATTAATTCCCATTTTTTTTAATTTGATGTTACAAAAAAGGTTTTGTAACATCACATTAAATTGCTTGGAATTTATTCCAGCATATGTCCCTACTCAATTATAGAATACCGGTATAATACTGATATTATAACGGAATTGTGTATTAACATGGTGTAAATTGCAAATCTATCAATATCAGTCCTTGATTCAACTACCTAGGGCAAACTTTATGAATTATACTCGCTTGTGATTTTGTCATTTTAAATGGAACATCCGCACAATTGATCGATATAAATTCTTATTGTTTCAAAAAGCTTTACATTTCTAATTTACATAAAAATCATGAACTCTAAGATATAAAAACAAAGTAAGCCAGAGATAAATATTTTTTTACAGCAGCATAGAAATAAAGGTTTTTGCACAAAATAAAAGAAAAGACAATAAAATAAGTGAAAAACCACTAGCGTTCAATATCATTTCAATACATAAGAACATTATTTAAGTTAAAAGGCATTTATATATATAAAAAATAAATCACATAAAGTTTTTCATAATTACAAAACATTTTGTTCTTCAATCTTGTAGGTTTTGAAACATCTCGGAAAACTCGAAACGTCAATGAATTAATTGTGTTTCAATTAAATAAAGCCAAAAAATCCACTATTTCCTTGATATATATCCTGGTACACTACCTTTTAAAACTGTTACATCCTGCAGATACCAAGATCTTATATCGCTTTTCATAATAACTTAAATATTAAAATAAGATAATATTACCTAAAATATATCCGTTACGTTAATGTCTTGTCGTTTTTTACAATTGATTTATGTATAAATGTAGTTAAGTAGTAGTAATAAAATTAAATGGTTTGATAACACTGCTAAGGTGAAAAAAAAAAATAGGAAAAATGGAAAAAAGTAATTGTAAGTTTATTCATATACCTTTTTTATATTATTACAGATTAAATAAGAAATTTTAATATATATAATATACAATCTTAGTCCTCTTCTACCCTAAGGTGTGAGGAATGTATTTCATCGACTTCATTTGTCTTCCGCTAGTGCCCATCCTTGATCCTTTGTCAGCACTCTTTCGTTGTCTGGGGACGTCCTCTGCTTCTCTTCTCTTGCCTCCTCGCTTCTCACATATTCTTCACAGGTCTGGTACCAGCCAACCTTTTTAAGTGACCAAACCATCGCAGCTTACATTTCTCTATGTGTTTTGTTGCAGGCTCTACCTTTAGTCTACCTCGAATCGTGTCATTTCTTATTCGGTTCATTCGTGTAATGCCTAGCACTTTCCGGAGATATTTTATTTCTACGGCCTGTATTCTACTTACCATCCCTTTTATTAAGACCCAACTTTCACACGCAAACGTGAGAGTGGGCAGAAATACAGATCTATATACGCTTAGTTTTGTTTTCCTTGAAACTTCTTTCTTGTTTAGAAAATGTCTTTTTAAACTGTGATACAATTTAGCCGTACTCTCCATTCTAGCATTTATTTCGGTGTCCTGCTTAGATTTGTTGTCGATATATACACCCAGATACTTGTAGCTATTTAGTTGTTCTAAGGGCTTGCCATTTATTTCGATATTTAATACTCTATCACATTTTCCGATGACCATTACTTTTGTTTGTGCCTCATTAATCTTTAATTTCCTTTCAGTAAGTTTTTCATTCCATACACCCAGGTTTCTTTTCAGCTCTTTTTCGCTCTTAGCAAATATTACCACGTCATCTGCAAATACACATTCCCCTAACCAGACTGCTTCCATGTTTCTATACCCTATAAAAAGTGTAGAAAAAAAAATAAATCAAATTTAATTACATGCATTGGAGGATAAAAAACAATTTTTAAAAAAGGAAAAAATAAAATTTCCGAAACGTAAAACGTGTTTATAAATTTAAACAAAAACCGGCATACCAAGAAAGAAAGAAAGTGTAATAAAATATATCCTATAATATATTCAAAACGAACTAAATATCTCCTGGTACATAAACGACTCATTTATTTCAATATTGATTAACTTTAATGGTAAATAACCGTAAATAAAACTGCAAAAGCAAGATGTTTGTAGATAATACTATTTTTCAATTAAAAAAAGCATATTGTGAAGATTGCGAAAGATAAATTTTAGAAGCTTTTGTCCCAGTTTCCAGAAAACGCGTTTTGTAAGGACTAAAAAGGACCTTTTAAAAAATCGATCTGATATATTGTCCTCGCGGCATAAATGTTTCTGAAAACTTTCCTTCTCCGAAATCCTGAAACGTTTATCAACGAGAATGAGGAAAAACTTCTTCTCGATTCATTAATTTCGAGTGTTGAGAAAAAAGAGAATATATGAGTTTGGAAAACAAGAAAAAAAAACAATAATGCGAAGTAAAAAAGAAAGTTCTTATCGTTTAAATGTGACCGGCGTACTATTGTACGTAGGGGGAAAGGACAAAGAAAGTTATCGGTATTTGTTACGGGAACGATTCGCTTAAATCAACTTGACTTCGGCAAACAAAACAGGAGAAAAACTTAAAAAACCGGCGCTGCAGAAGAAATAAGGGAAGTTTGTCGCTTGCCTCGAAAGCGCACCTCTGGGAATTCGGAGGGGTTTTGTTTAACGTTCACTGCGCTCCGAGCACATCAATAAGGGTACATGCAAAAAAAAGCGAGGAAGCAAAGTGAAGTTGCGTTCTATCAGGTATACGACAGCTAAAAACTCAGAGATTAGATTTCGAGTATTAGAAAAATTCAGTTTTCTACTGCAGACAATGGATCCGAATTTCTTATTTCTCGAAAATGAACAATAGCAGCTTACCTTTGCAGGTATATAGATATTTTATTTTTATGCGGGTGCAAAGCGTATTGTGACGCATATTTGCTCTTGACCTGCAGAACTATTAATAATGTCGGCAGCTCCATACTTTACCTGAAATGCTATTGAATATATAATAGATAGATGGATTTTAGAACGAATTCTAAAATTTTATATGACTAAAGGAATGCCCTGAATCGCAGGGCACATTGTTACGCGTTCCCACCAATAAATCACATCGTAATGGTGAGAGATGACTTGGAAAAGCACTTACGGAAGACGAAATTCACATTTCAAGGAACTCTATTACAATATGTTTTATCCACATATGGGAAAGCTTAAGATAAAAACATGTATCAAGGTAATGAATAAAAGTGACCTAATTCATCGCATATTCCTTAACAATAATAATAATAATAATAATAATAATAATAATTTATTTGGCATGCGGATTTACAAAAGCAAATATGTGCCTTGTCATGTACATACATTAAATACAATAAAATCAAACATAATAATATAATAATAAAAACAGTACACAAATTATCAGTTCACATAGAATTCATTTATGCTGTAATAGCACTTGTCTACAAGGTACGTTTTTAATTTTTTTTTAAAAGTTAGGCTGCTGTGCGCGAGCCTCAAGTCCGATGGTAGATGATTATAAATTTTTATATTGTTATAAAGGGGGGACCGCTCAAACTGTGCCGTTTTATGTGATGGTATACTAAGGTTACCGATACCTCGCGTCGCGTATGCCGAATTGAAATGGGCATTTGTAGCAAAATCAGTTAAGTTTCTGTGTGTATATACAGCGCATTCATATATATACAAACAAGCCAACGGCAGAATACCATTACTCCTGAAGTGTTCCCTACATGATTCCCTGCTACTCAGGTTGAAAATAGCGCGCAGAGCCTTTTTTTGGAGAGTAAATAATCTTTAAACTTTATTGATCTACCCCATACCATTATTCCATATCTCAGCCGTGATTCGATGCATGATTTATAATAAGTAAAAACTACCTCGGTTGTCACATTAATATTCAGGCGACCGGTTTCGTCCTTAATGGAATATCATCAGGCTAAAAAAAAACACTCATAAACAAGAATGTACACTGAGAAAAGAGATTGCATTAAATAAAAAGTTTTATAACTTTTAGTTTTTATCATGTAAAACGAAAAGAATACCTTTTCTCAGAAAAGTGTTTTAATTGAAAGTAGCGTGCTGTTTTGTCGGAAGACTATTTTCTTCTTAAGTACATGCTTTTCGACGAAAAGAAACCGTAATTAAATTGAATGCACCTTAGTTTTGATTAATATTTTATAACGTCTGTATAACTTCTGTTTAAGTAAGGCAATACACATTACATACTATATTGTTATTATTATGCACATATTTAACAACATATTTTAGTTTCTTTTAAGTATGTTATCATATTGAATTATAAACAGTATTTTAAATAAAAAAAAGCCGGACGTTTTGGTTTATTTGTGCTTCATGCATGCATACATTAATTTAAAACTTTTACCTTTAACAGAAAATGCAAGCACCTGTATTCAAGCTGAGTGTTTTTTACGCGGAAGTATTTTAGTTTTATTCATGTTCCCACGTACATAAGTCTCAGATACACAAACAATAATGAACAAAAATGAATATTTTGCGCGCGAGGTTAAAGAAATTTCAGAGATAATTGGAATCTTTTCAGTTAATGCTGATCTACTTATAAACCAAAGAACTTTGTAGCAGTATTTGAAGGCTTTAAAACAGTTATACACGGGAAAAACGATCATTTTTCATGGATTTGGTTACAGTTACTAAATTGTTGCTTGATTTAGGAAAATTAAAAATATTTTTGTATTCAATCAAACAAATAATTTGGTTAGTAGACTTATTTGAAGCTAACGCAGTATTTATTAATTTAAATAAATATCGCATTTTATTTTCGCATAGCAGTTTTCTCCCCATATAGTATAACCGTTAAGCATAAATGGCGCATCTCCTATTTCATTCCAGTAACAGACAATATTTTGAACAAAATAATCTGGAAACTACGATCGTAACAGACTAATCTGGTACATGTACCAGATCAACATCTGATAGGAGTCATCGCCACTGAAAGGACGATTTCTTTAACGGCACACAGGGTGCTAGGGATAGTCACTGCAACCAACTCCCCAGTTCTACTAGGATTTACAACATTATTCTAACGCCAAATCCCTCCTTAGTTCACAGGCTTTTGGAGATAAATCATTTTCATTTCGATTAAAAATGATCACGGCATTTTGTTGTGTGTACGGTTAAAAGAGAAAAACCTCTTGATTCAAAATGCTCACGGTTTTCTGCTAATATGCATAGTTTTCAAGTTCAAAATATAGAGGACTTGAATCAACTATCAATATCTTCCACTTAAAAAAATAAACTGTTTGAACGAAAAATATATTTTTTCCGAATCATGTTGGCCTTATAGAAAACGGAAAAACTTTTGGTTTAATGCAATTTTGTAATTATTTTGGTGAATATTATACTTAAAGATAGTTAGCTATGACAAAAAGAATAAGTTTATACCACTCTGTTGCATCACAGTAACAACCTTACAATTGGTGAAGTTCCAATTTGTAGAGAGTATATGCCTCAGTACAAACTGTAACCTTAATATATAGTAATTTTAATCCGACAGAAATACATGATCATTGCGTTTTATTGTCATTGTAAATTGAGGGTATGTTATCAGGCGAAATGTTACCTACAAA
Organism: Protaetia brevitarsis; assembly: GCA_004143645.1. Lineage (NCBI taxonomy): Eukaryota > Metazoa > Arthropoda > Insecta > Coleoptera > Scarabaeidae > Protaetia > Protaetia brevitarsis. The sequence goes on from RXPK01000088.1 coordinate 4,384,012, forward strand.
AGCAGTTGATAAGCATTTTAAATGTCTAATATGGTTTCCAGACAGAAATAATGAAGGTATTCATGGTTTGCTGAAGAATTCAGCCAACGTAAAGGATTTTTTCTGACTAATAGAATACACAGCTTTGTTTTAAAATTCTTTGGTTTGTTCGAACAATTGAAAACACAGGGAGCATTGGCATATGTCTAAACCTATTTATAGGAAAACTTTGGGTCAGTATCTGATAGTTACTCACAATATTGTTGATTCTGTACAAGCTGCTCTAATCTTATTAGAAAATACGGCAGTCTACTCCATAAACTAGTTTAAATTAATTTTAACACATATCACTTTATATGTTATAGGTATTGTGTTAATGAGTACTTTATGTGGTAGCTGACTTGCAGCATTTTTAGAGTTGTAGTAATTTTTTTTGTTTCTATGCTGTCGTCTTTACAACAAGTTGTCGGAGCATTGAGGATTTAGTACGATTTCATAGTATCTACAAAATGGTTGATGTCTCTGTCACAATAATTACCATCAGTTGTAGTAAATCAGTATAAGAATAAACATATTTTTTTCTCCGTGTACGATTATAAGAAACGACTGAACAATTTATTAGTGAAGATTTTGACTATAATATTTGTGGCATATCTGTCACAACAAATAATTGAAAAACATACTTTTAAATAACTTGGGAAGAGTGTCTCCCTCTACGTATCTCCGTGAATGCATATAATATAATATATATTATATAGATAAAAATCAAAACTTGTTCCGAACTGAAACAGGCATTAGGTTTCATAATTTTATTTAATTAAGGTTGTTACGTTTCGACCTGCAAATTCGCCCTTCTTCAGACCTAAATGAGGAAAATACAATTTTACAAAACTTATTAACTAAAAATAAGTGAACGGGACTTTACAGTCGCCAAAATTACGGTACTAGAAACAAATGGTGGCTCATATCCGAACTGACGAATAAAAATTTTGTCTGAAAGCCAACATTCGTCTTTAATTTAAAACTCGGACAACACCAAATAACCACATTAATAATTGAAGTAGAATAAATTTAATGTAAAAGAGGAAAACTACAGATTAAAGCTGAGAGGCCAACAGAGCGGGAGGAGGAGAGACTGCGGGAAATCTTTTGTTTACTAGTTTAAAATTTTGACAGAAAATGTTAAATGTGAATATATACGGCGGACTCATAAAGTCGCAGTACCAACATAAAATTAGTTATTTTAATTTTTTAAATTTTGTATTAATTTTTGTAATTCATTAACTGTATTTTGGTTTGTTCTTAGAATTTAGATTTTTTTTCTTTATTATATTGCAAACTTTCCAGAAATACCCTTTATGTAGTATTCTCGCAAAATAAAATTTTACATATCAAATCAACAGAGTGTTTTCTTCTTTTAATGGCGGCCAAAGACATTTTCGGATTTACCCTCCATCGCTCTTATGTTGTTGTCTCGCTCCCCCATCTCTGTGTCGTTGCCATATAATACGCGAACAGTCGATGCAATCTGAACCGCATAAACTACATTGCTTTGTTTGACTGTGAGGCAGGCCACATTTCAAATTCGTAAATTGCTTTCTGCAAGAACAGTGAAGTATCTGCCAGGCGTATGGTATCTGAAAAGTCCATGGGAATTTGTCTGTTAAATTGGTATGCTTTAAAAACATATGTAGGTTCAATTCTTGTTATCAAGGTAGGCCGAAATCCACAGCCCGTAGAAACAGTAACTATTACCATACACTTGGGATACGGGTTTAATAAGGGTATTGTCTTAAGTATTGAGATCGTAATAGAATCTCATGACTGATTCTATGATTCTGTTTTTCATTCCAGGACTAAGCCAATCTTATAACGCGTGGGACAGCAAGATTGGATAGTTAAGAATCTGCATTGAGTTCACGTCGGTTTCACGTGTACAAGAATAGCCTGACCTTGGACCTTGCCTGGT